>CM077147.1:6236656-6662704 GCA_039583875.1 Platanthera guangdongensis | reverse complement strand
GCCACCCTGCTCCGCCGCGGTCCGACCCCCGCTGGTGGCCGACCCAAGTGCGGGCCGACCCGCCCGCCTCCGCCTCGGCTGACCCCCGTAAGGCCGGCCGCCCGCTCCACCGCGGCCGACCGCCCTGCGGGCGTCCGCGGGCGGCCGCCGCCGTCTCCTCGTAGGCACCAGATTCCGCTCAAGTGAGATCTCGTCTTTGCATAAATATGGTGATCCGTGTGCCTCAAATAGAGCTTTTCTATTGGCCGGCCCGGTAATTATTAAGGGGTATTACCGGATCGCCCTCCTCAAAACCTATAAATAGACCCCTGTGCTACTCATTTTATCACTTCTTGCTTGGACTCAGATTCCCCCCCCTTTTCCCTCTGTGCTCTTTTTCCCTTCTTTCGCGGGACGAATCAAGGCTATCGAGAGACCGCCTAGAGATCGGGACTTGGACGTTTCGAGACCCCCAAAGCGACTCGAAGATCGACGACCGAAGCCGCGCGACGACGCGGGATCCTGCGCAGCCAAGTGATATTTGCAGACCAACAACAGAGACAACGGTCCGTGGAGATACGGACAAAGACCACTCCCGGGGGGCAAGCCATCGCCGCGCACAGCGGCGATCTCTCTCTCTCTCTCTCACCCCCATTGTTGTAACGAGGCGCACCTGTCGCCCTCAATTCTTCGGATCAAAGCTGTAATCAAACACAAAGCATAGTGGAGTTTAGGCCGACACAGCTCCGGGCGCGTGGTTTTTCACCCTGATTGTGGGTTTTCCACGTCATCAAGTCTTGGATCTCGTCTCCCGGAGACACCTTATCTGTTTGCTCGCTTGGGCGCCATCGGGCTAAGACGGTCAAGCTGCCCGGTCTACCAAAGGCCCCAGACGATCCACAACAGATTGACGCCGTCTGTGGGAACAAGTTCCCATAATTCTAAGAAGACATAGAAGACAATATCCTCGGCACAACATACGATCTAGAGATTAGAACGAATGACAGGAGAGCCACCCCGCACAACCGAAGGAACGACCCCTGGGGGCATGTTGAGCCAGTTCCTCTCCGCCCACACAACAATATCCTCAAACCAGAGCTCCCCAGGACGGATACCCGACGCCATGGAGTCCATCCTGACGAAGGACCAGAAGCTCAGTACCGTTGCAACCATCCTGGAGCAGCTGGCCTTGATGAAAGGCTCATCTAAAGAAGTTTGAGGAATTATCGCTGAGGTGCACGAGCAAGCCAAACAACGTGGTGCTTCAGCCTCCCTCCCATCAGCGCTCGCCGTTCGCACCTGAAGTCATGGCATATCCAATCCCCCTGGATTCAAACATTCAAAGATTGAAGCATACAACGGAGCCGGTGACCTGTCGGATCACGTCAGACACTTTACAATCCTGATGCAACTATGCAATGCTCGGACCCCCTGATGTGTCAAGCTTTCCTGACAATCTTGGAAGACAAGCTCGCACCTGGTTCCTTTCTCTGAAAGACAGAGAGATCAAGAACTTCACAGAACTGGAGCTGCAATTCACGGACCAGTTCCTCGCCAGTCGTCGCGCAGTTAAAGACCCTTCCGACATGTCTGGCATCCACCAAACGAAGGAGAAATCCTTAGAGATTTCTTCCGTCGTTTCACCGTAGTGCCCGACACGGGGCTCCGCCCTTTGGCCATGGGCGACAGTACCCGACCAGCGATGACGGGTTTCGCCTGCCCCATCAAGGCGGATTTCTTCCGCAACATATACCTATGAGTACTCAAAATGACCGAAAAAAATATGCATAAATATTACATTTTTATTTTGTAAAACATTATACGTTTTGACCTAAAAATATTAATTTTGACTTTAATAAAGTTGATTGATTTAATGTCATCATCTCGAAAATACCACTGATATGCCTAGTGACAACCTTCCTTGAATAGACCGCTGACATGCGTAATGACAACCTACCATAGTAGGTGTAAGAGCTCTACTAAATTTTTTTTTGAATTTAAATGGATTTTCATCATTACTTCTAATTTTTTGATAGTGGAATTACTTGAATGAACATTTTATTTTAATTTCTTTGAAATAGATTATAATATATGTCAAGTCATTAAAATATAAAAATGAGGGCATAATTGGTTTTTTTGAATATTTCACTAAAGACAACTTTTCCCTAATAGTGAATATATGATATAGATATATATATTATATATATATATAGTAGATACACAGGTGATAGTGCAAGGGGCAAGGGGGGTCTTCCGTGCCCCGTGCGACAGTACCCTCTGCCAATATGGTGCCATTGGGCGCACAATTATAATTTTTCCCCCATTTTTGCGCCTCACGTGCCTCAGGCGCGTGCCTGCGTTTTGCACCTAGGCTCCACGACCCCTTTGCTCCTTGGTGCGCCTTGCGCCTTTTTTAACATAACTTACTTCCTGATCCTGCGCCGAGGGCTTTGCTTTTGCTGCTACTTCCCCTCTCTCCTTGGTGGTCGTCCATCTCGTGACTCAAAGTTGAAGGGCTCCGATAAGGACTACCTCCTCTGTGATTATTGTGGAAAAACTCCTCACACTTGGGACACCGTACATTAGCCTGGGCCATCCGTCCACTCTTGTTATGAGATTGTTGTTTTGTGCTATGTGTGTTGCTGTTTTTACTTCCTTTGTGTGTGATGTCTTTGCTGCTAACAAACATCATCGTTCTATGTTTAATCATGTTTCTTTACTCAGTTTCACCCCTTTTGCAGTTATTCATACTGATATCCTGGGGCCTTGCCTAATACCTTTTATCTCTGGTTGTGTGTGATTTGTTAATTTTATCGATTGTTTCTCTCGTGCTACTTGATTATATTTGTTGCGACACAAAAGTGATGTTTTCCCGTTTTTCGTAAATTTCATAACATGATCTCTACTCAATTTCATATTGCCATTAAGTTTTCTTTGTAGTGACAATGACCTTTAATACATGGATTCACAGTTAGAGCAATATCTTATTGATCATGACTTCCTCCACCAGACTACTTGCGCCTATTCCCAACTCAGAATAATGTTGCTGAGTGGAAAAATCGTTATCTGTTGGAGGTCGCTCGTTGCCTGTTGGCCACCATGCACCTTCCAAAATTCTATTGTGGAGATGCAGTCCTTACTGCAACATATCTTATTAATCGAATGCCTTCGCTTGTCCTTGGGAATTCCACTCCTCTTTGCAATCTCCATGTGCCTCCTACCGAACTTTCCCCCGAGATGTTTGGATGTGTCAACTATGTTCACATCCACCACCCTTGTCCAACCAAACTCGATCCTCATGCAGTTAAGTGTGTCTTTATTTGCTATTCTCCTACACATAAGGCGTACAAGGGTTTTCACTCGCCTACGAAGGTCTTTGTTACTATGGATGTCACATTTCGTGAATCCAAGACATTACCCTGCCTCAGATGACCCAACTCCGTTACCTCTCCTTCTGGCCCTTACCGATACGTCTACCGTATCCCTCACTTCGGGGGGAGTCTCCACCTATGGAAGTGAGTCCTACTGTTTCACTACCTCCTTCATCTATTGCTTCGAGCTTGCAAGTATACACTTGACATACAAAGAGAACAAACACATGATTTTATTATGCCTCTTGAGTCATTAGATCCTAACTCAGGGACTTCTGATCCACCAATTACCCTTAGGAAAGGTATTGCTTGTTTACTCGACATCTTCTCTCACATTATGTGCCTTATGACTCTCTTTCTACTGCCTACAAGGCTTTCGTGTCTTCTCTTGCTTCTTTTTCCATACCTGTATCTTGACAGCAGGCTTTGGAGGCCCTATGTGGAAAGAGACAATGATTGAGTAAATGAATGTTCTTGAGAAAAACCATACGTGGGACTTGGTGCTCTACCCTCATGGCAAGAAGATCGTTAGGTGTAAATGAGTGTTCTTTGTTAAACAAGCTCTTAAGGGATTGTCGAGAGATGCAAGGCAAGACTGGTGGCAAGGGGTTTTACACAAACCTTGGTATTGACTATCAAGAAACATTTTCCCCGGTGGCAAAGATGAACACTATTAGAGTCTTCTTATCTTGTGCTTTCTGCAAGGGTTGAGACCTTTGGCAACTTGATGTGAAGAACACATTCCTCCATGAGGATCTGGATGAGGAGGCTTACATATCTATTCACCAGGTTTCACTCCAGAGGTGCAGAAGAGAATCTGCAGACTGAAAAGAAGACTCTATATGGACTGAAACAATACCAGAGCCTGGTTTGAAAGATTCCACAAAGTTATGGTGTCATTTGGATATCACCAGAGCAATGCTGCTCACACACTGTTCATCAAACATAGGACCAAAAACTCACTACCCTCATTATATATGTTGATGATATAGTCATCACATGTGATGCCATGAGAGAAATCCAAAATGCAAAACAAAAATTGGCCACAGTTTGAGGTCAGGACTTGGGAAAACCCAGGTATTTCTTGGTAAGGTTGCATGGTCCAAGCAAAGAATCTTCATCTCTCAATGGAAATATACTCTTGACCTCCTTGAGAAGGTGAGGATGAGTGGATGTAGGCCAGCTGACACTCTGTTTGAAGCAAACCACTGATTGGACTGTAATGATGGAGAGGCGATTGAAGACATCTCTGAGTTTCAGAGATTAGTGAGAGGCTGATCTATTTGTCCCACAACAACAACAACACACAACAACACTCAAGCCTTTATCCCATTATAGTGGGGTCAGCTATATGGATCATTTGTCGCCATTGTGCCCTATCTTTTGTCATCTATTTGTCCCACACTCGCCCAAATATTTTTTATGCGGTAAGCGTTATCAATCAGTTCATGCAAGCTCTGAAGACACGTGATCTCGATGCAACTCACAAAATTCTTAGGTACCTAAAATGCTCACCCGGAAGGGGTATCCTATTTGCTCCATATTCATGTCTAAATATTAAGTGTACACAAATGTTGATTGGGCCGGGTCTGTTGAGAATCGACGATCAACTTTAGGATATTGTTCACTTGTCGGGGCAACCTTGTTACCTGGTGGAGTAAGAAGCAATAGGTTGTGGCAGGATTCAGCGCAGCAACCGAGTTTATAGTCATGGCTCATGAGGTTTGTGATGGCTTATGACTTCGCTCCTTGATGAGTGACCTAGGCTTTATTGAAGCAGGACCCATCTGACTGTATTGTGACAATAAGTCGGCTATCAGTATCGCCCACAACCCTGTTCAACATGACCGCACTAAACATTGAAGTGGATCGACACTTCATCAATTAGAACATTAAGAAGGGAATTGTGTGTACTCCTTTTGTTCCCTCTGATAGACTGTTAGCTGATATTCTCACCAAAGGGTTGAGTGAGAATATTTAAAAGGATTGTTGACAAGTTGAGCATGGTTAACATCATACACCCAACTTGAGGGAGAGTGTTAAGTATGTACGAGCGCAGCAAAAAATATTATGTATTTTTCTTTTTATTTTCTCATTGTTATATTTGCCCCCATATATAGAGGGGATGACTCTTCTTAATATGAATTAATGATTTTATTTCCCATCAATAGCAGCTGAGAAGGCAACTGGAGGAGATTAGCCTGAGAAGGCGAAGAGAAGAAAGAGCGATGCCCTAGCGGGGACGGGGAGGCACAGCTCGTGCCTAATTGGAATTAAAAAATCAATGCAAAAGCTAATTCAATGCTGCTGATTGACAATCATGACAGGTTTGGAAGGATGGGTAATGAAGAGAGCGGAAAGGGGGGAGAGCTACTAGCCTTTTTCTCTCAAACTTGCTTTTCTGCCTAGGGACAGAGCTATGCAGCAATTTTTTTTTCAGAAATCACGCCCGGGCACATGCCCGAACGTGTCTTTACTTAGTTCCTCCCTTGGCTGGAGTGGAGGCAGGGCATTTGTATGCTTCCTGGTGGCAGATGAGATGATGAGGAATAGGTTGAATGAGGTTGGCCGACGGCTATGGATAGTCGAAGGCGACGATTGCTTGAGCGAATAAAGAGCGTCGAGGATCAGAAATGACGATGGTTCCGGAGGAGTCGATAGAGCATTGGCCGTAGAAGAGGCGGTGAGACCGGTGGACGAATCCACGGTTCGAGGACCACATGCGGCGACAGTGGTGCGACACGAACTGCGGAGAGTGACTGAGCTTTTGCGGTTGACGGTGGGAGTGGCTGTTGTGCCAGTGGAATTGGGGGCGGGAAAGGTTGAAGATGCTGCTGGAGGTGGCCTGCATGGCCTGGCTGAAGCATGGGTTGCATTGGCGTGATCGACGACCATGTAGTTGTTCAAATTGGCCCTTTGCGATGTTTTCAAGGGTTGTAACATGGTGGCCATCATTTCCAGTAGCTGCGAATAGATGGCAGCTTCTTCCACAACGCATAGCTTAATGACAATCATAATTAATTGATTACTTAATTAATTCAATTAAGAATTAATTAAAAAAACAAGTATTTAAGAGAGCCTAATCCTGTGAACTGATCTACTGTGGTTTGGCCTTTTGGGGCTGGAGGGTGAGTTCCACATGTTAGTTATACGGTGGATTCCTTTGTAGGGAATGTGTCAATACGCGTCTGGAACTTACGTGAGGGATGAGCTGTAATGGGAAAGGGTGGGCATCTAGGTGGAAAATTGCAAGAGATTGCGGCATTGGATTTTACATGACAAGCAACAGAAACGTGCATCTGCGGTTGAAGCAGGGAAGATGTCAATTGCGTGTGATGATCCCGTAGTCGTAGAGGCAACGGGTTGTGCGATCGATTGTGTGTGGCGGTCCCGTCATCGACGAAGCTGCGGGTTGTGCGTGGCGCTCGGAGCATTAATTGCTTGCGTTGAGCAGGAAAGATGACCCCTTCGTCGAAGACACAATGAATTGTGTGAGGTGCTCGGAGACGTCAATTGCGTGGGTCAAGAAGCTGCAGATGGAGGCGTAGGGCCACCGATTATTGTTGTTGCGGACAGTGCGAGAAGAAACACCGGGAAGACGAAGACCCTCCCTAGCTATCAAAACGGAAACACCGCTGAGCTTTGATGGAGGTTGCTGATGTCTTCGATGGACTTTGTGAATGCTAGCTGTTGAACACAGGAAATGGAGGAAGGCAGGCCTTTGATACCAAGATGTCGTGAGCCTATTCCATTAACAACTGTATGAGATGCCGAAGGATGACCAGAGGCGAGGATACAATGGAGCGTGCTCAAGACTCAAGAGAGAGAGCTTTTAAGATCTTATATATTGGTGGGAGGGAAATAGAAATTACTTCTTACTTAACATTACATGACCCCAGGTTTCCTTATATAAGATGAGGTAGTGACATAAGCGTAACCACAAAATATTAAAATACAAAGTAACAGCTAGACTCAAATAGTAAGATAACTAGATAATTATGCCCGGTGCTCGAGGCCATAACAGAAATGAAGGTAGTGATAACAGAAATCTAGATCTTCTCATGGTTTGCAATGGGGAATGTAAGGGGGTTGTAGGTATGGCTGGAGAAGGCCATGGAGTAGCAATGTGAACAACAAAGAGGTGGAAGGCGGCTGGAGGTGAAGGAGAAGGCGGCTGGTTTGCTGTTGGGCTGGAGAAGACAGTGTGGCTTTGATGATTGGCAGTGGAGAAGGTGGCGGCTTGAGATTGGGGTAGAGGATATCAAGCATATGTCCTGCTATTGGCGGAGGCAATGCTTCCTCCACTAGTAACTCTTATTTAAAGATGTTAATAAAAAAAGTCAAGATCTTAAATAACATTACAATGTTGGTGAACTAAATAACACCTTAGATGTTTGTGAAAACCATTTCGTTCTCAAACACTATGGCTCCGTTTGGGGGACTTATTTTCACCGTCAAGCGGTTACGACCGCATGAACCGGACCTTAATTTAAGGTCCGGTTCATGCGGTCGTAACCGCTTGACCGGTGAAAATAAGTCCCCCAAACGGAGCCTATATCTAATCAAAGATGGAAAAAAATAATCATGCAATTTTCATTGAATTTCTTAATGTGTTTTCTAAACATAATCTCCAAAGTTATTAAAATTTAGTTTAAACAAGGCAATTTCAAAATTCTCTCAGCATAATTTTTGCAGTTGTATATTCTTGATTGGTTTTTACTGGTAATTTTTTGTTTTTTTTCGTTTCTGTTCTGTCAATGTAGCCAGGGGCACAGATTGTTTATTCTAAATATGCTGGAACTGAGTTGGAATTCAGTGGAGCCAACCACATTATCCTTAAGGAAGATGATGTCGTGGGCATTCTTCAAACAGATGATGTCAAGGATTTACAGCCATTGAACGATAGAGTTCTTATCAAGGTCAGTCCCATGTCAGTATAGAACACACTGTGTTTCTTCTCCCAAACAAATTATCAAAGCTACTTCTCTATGATTATTGAACTTCAATTGAGTTTATCTTCACGCCCATGCGCACTTGAAAGTATGGGGTCTCCCACACGGGATATGTGGACATTTGATATTGTTATGGTCCCATAAGGGTTATTGAACATATTTAATTAATGTCATTATTTAGCTACGTCATGTGTGTATATTAGACGTTTTCTATTATAAGTGCACAAAAACTATGTTTATTTCACAATGTGAGACTTGCTATTCTCAACAACAACAATTGATAATAAACTCTCATCCTTCTTTTTTTCTTTCCGAAAATCATTTAGGTTGTTCCCGCTGAGGAGAAAACTGCAGGGGGCTTATTGCTTACTGAGGCTGCCAAGGAAAAACCTTCAATTGGAACAGTTAGTAACTCACAGTCCTGCTTCTGCGCAATCTTCATATCCAAATCTCTATCTCTTGTACTTTCATGTTGAATTCTCCATCAGCTTGCATTCAAAAAGGTTTATTTTGGAGTTCATTGTTCTTACTGCAACAGGTGATTGCTGTCGGTCCGGGTCCTCTGGACGAGGAAGGTAATAGAAAGCCATTAACCATCAGCCCTGGCAGCACAGTCCTCTATTCCAAATATGCAGGGAATGAATTCAAGGGTGCTGAGGGCTCCGACTACATTGCCTTAGAGCATCCGATGTCATGGCCGTTCTCTCTTGACGCGCCATTTCGCCCTCATTTTGCACGTTAAGTTGGAACATTTTTGCCGTCCCACCTTCTGTGCTTCTATGCTGTGTGCTGTCTTCTCGTATTGTAGCTGTGGTAGTGAAACCATATGTCTTCCATTAAAGCTTTTGAGAATTATGAGTTGTTAGTGTTTGACTGCTTTTTCACAGAAGTCTACTTAGACTGAGCAGAAAACTGTTGTTGGGTTGGAGATGGAATGGTGTTTTTTATGGATCGGCGGTCTCAAATAGTCAATGGAGATTTACCAACAGGGCAATAAAATGTTTGTGTTTTTTCGGGTAGGTAGTTGTAGGGTTGCTAACAAGTCGAGCTAAGGCCGATTTTCTTTTTGAATTCGAGTTGTGCTCAAGTTGCTCATGAGCTTTTTCATCTCAGTAATCATATTTTCTTCATATTTTAAATGTTTTTTGAAAAAAAATGTACAAACTAAAAGCTCATGAGCTGAGTTGCAAGCCAATGAACATCAATATGCGAGTTTGAGCTCAACTTGTTATTGAGCTTGTCAAGCTTGAGCTCCATAAACTCTAGCTTGATTTGTTTTTTTTTTATCTGGCACAACGCAACTTGCATCTCCCAAGTTCAAGTATAAAAGAGGGAAATCCAAGTAGTGTTTGAATCAACTCTAATTGCTATAGTTCCCAAAATTATGGGTAAAAATTTGTAATTACTGCACGTGAATGAATTGATTAATTAAAATGTTGAAGCACAAAGCTTGATCGTTTTGATGTTGTTTGTATAAACTCGCCGAGCGCCTGCTTGAACTTCATTGTCAAAGGATTAGTTCAATATTTCAAAGAATTTGTTAGTTTGAAGAACACAGATTTTTAAGAATTGATATCGAGTTTAATTTCAATATTATTAGGGTTTAGAATTTGGAGGAGAATTGAATTGACTTTTGTAAATTTGATTACACATCTTAAAATTATAAAATAACTGTGTTTAACATTAGAACATGCATAATTACTATAATCACACATGATTGCTATTAATAAAATTTCAGGTGGTTAAAATATTTGTTGAGAAATAATCACCCAAAAGAGGAGCCACAAACACAAAAATCAGATTTACATAGCTTCCCTCAAAACCGGGTTACACCCTCTCTCCCTTTTTGCCACTTGCATTACCAAAGAAAAATATGAGTTTATAAGGTAAGAGTTGCACTTGGAGAATCTCTCAAGAAACTCTCCTCTCCTCTCCAAAAATGACGAATTTCTCCGGTTTCTCCAGTAGCTCTCCTAGGAGAGTACTCTTTTGCAATTGCTTTAAACCGTAATGTCTCGAAATGAAGACCTCTGCCACTTTAGGGTAGTAAAGCAAGCCGATCTGGGCCGTAACTTGGATCAAGATCTAAAATGATCTAACGACCACGAATTTAACGAAACTGGGTTCGTCAGCTATTGCGTGGTGATAGAGGTTACCGCAACGCGGTAACTCTAGCCAACACGACACGACTACCTGGTCCAAATGAAATCGACTAGAGCTCTAGTCGACATCGACTAGCTCTAGTCAATATGACTGCCAGTACTGCTCTAGTCGATAATATTTTGGTCCCCATCGGGGACGCTCTCCATCCCGCACCCCTTTATGTGGAAGGCTCTGTTTGAGACAGTGATAGTGGTGGTGGAAAAAGCTCTATTACTATCACATCGAGATGTCGAGGGACTCGCCCATGGGCGAGCACCAGGAGAGGTCATGCTTATAGGCTAGTGCCTTTGGGAGAGTACCTACCTAGCTAGAGTTCTCGCCTCCCCGCTTAATTGCCTTCTCATCTCCTTTGCCCGGGCTTCTCCTCTTCTCGTCGATTGTCCTGTTTGCTGAGCTGAATGGGGGTGGGCTCATGCACCCTCAACGAATACGAGTTTCTCAGCCGACACTGCTGTTCATTAATTTCACGCTCGCTCGCACGCACACACACATAAGTGTTAGCACACACATGCCGCTCCCGCCGCTCGCAAACCCCGGACAAATCACTTGCCCATGTCAAGTTAAGGTACGGTAGTAGCCCGTAATTTAAAATTCTTACAAAAATATGCATGAATATTTGCATATTTCCAAAGTACGCTTTGTACATGCATTTTTATGAAAAGTGATCACCACAAAAGTTGTAGATCTCGTCGATATCTACAACTTTCGTGTTGAACACTTTTCCTGATATTGCATTTACAAAGCGTATTTCAAAAAAACGCAAAAACTTAAGGGTCCGTTCATTTCGCAGGAATTGAGCTGCAGGAATTGAAATTGAATTCAATTCCCATTCCCGCAGGAATTGGAATTGAATTCAATTCCAATTCTGCTGTTCGGCTGAATGCAGGAATTCTGTCCTGGGAATTGGAATTAGTAATTTCACTGTTCGGCTTCATATATAAGAATTTTCTGTCCAAACGTGCATTTTTTGCCCCGGAGCACATTTTTTTGCCCGGGGGCATATTTTTTGCATGGGAGCGCAATTTTCGTCCGGGCGAGCATTTTTCGCCAGGACACACAGTTTTCGCACGACCGCACATTTTTTCGCACACCCGCCGGTCGAAAAATGCGCACCCGGGCGAAAAATGTGTGCGCAGGCGAAAAATTCGGGACCGAGCGAAAAATTCACGCATGGGCGAAAAAATCGCTTCAAGGAGAAAAATTCGCGCACGGGCGAAAATTTTGCATCGTGACGAAAATGCGCGCCCGAACGAAAAATATGCGCTCGACCGAAAAATACGCGCCCGAGCGAAATATTCGCATCCGTGCGAAAAATGAGATCCCTGGCGAAAATACGTGCATTGGAAAAAAATGCGTGCTCGGGCAAAAAATACGCGTCGGGGTGGGGGGGATACGTGCCCTGACGGAAAATTCGGCCCGAGCGAAAAATTCACGCATGGGCGAAATATTCGCTCTCGGGCGTAAAATTTGTTCCCGAGCATAAAATTCACTCCCGAGCGAAAAAAATCGCGCTCATGCGAAAAATGCTCCCAGGCGAAAAATATGTATCCGGGGAAAAAATGCGCGCACGGGCGAAAAATGCGCTCCATGGCGAAAAATGGTTGTTGTGGCGGAAAAATGCACGCCCGGCCGAAAAATGCGTGCTCTGGCGAAAAATGAGCTCCCGAGCGAAAAATTCGATCCCAGGCAGAAAATGTGCGCTTCATCAAAAAATTTGATCTTCGGCAAAAAATCGGTCATGGGCGAACAACATTATTTGCGTTGATGTTTTTTGAGAGAGTTATGGACGCGCTGGTAGGGGTGAGAATCACGAATTCTTACCTCATGAGGTAAGAATTGAGGGAGACATGTTTCTTCTATAATCAATTCTCATGGGAATTGAAATGAATTCCAATTCCAATGTAATTTTATGACCGCCGAACAAGCCACAATTGGAATTGGCAAATGAATGCAATTCCAAAGGCCCAATTCCCGCTTAACGAACGGAGCCTAAGGGATTTTGGGGTGCGACTAACAAAATAACGAATCGTAATTAACAATCACCTTCATTAAAAAAAAAAGGAAAAAAACAAGAAGAACAGTTGTTGTTGTTAGTTGTAATAGCTAGCATTAATTGTTTCCCACGACACAGTCAGCCGTTAATTCAACATCGCCTCTGCATCACACCCTTATTAGTTTTATAATTAGCAAGTCAAACGGAAACCACCCAGAAATACATAAAACAGAGCAAACGGCGTCAACAACTTTCCCTAAACCGCTATAATTAGATCTCAAAACCTTGTATAAAACCCGTCAATCCCACCACCTCAAAACCCCACAACAAGCAAACAAAATCTTCTTCTTCTTCTTCAATGATGACAGGCAGCAGCAGGAAGACGATGATGGCCGTTGTTGTGGTGGCGGCCATGGTGATGGCGCTGGCATCTCTGCCCAAAACAGAGGCGACATCAATGTATTGCCGCTGCTTTCTTCAAGGATGCTACGTCCCTGGCAGCACCACTTTTACTAAGGAAGCTTGCGCCATCGCCTGCGACAATTACTGCAGGGATAATCACTACTACAGAATGCCAAAGAACGATCCTTACTGCGGCGTCCACTAATTCATTCACTCTTCATATAACAACTTAACCCCCATATCATATTTATAAAATTATATATATGTATACGGCATTAAGTCTTATTCTTGTCATATTTGTCTTATTTGAGTAAATTTAATATAATAATTGATTGATTTATCCGATCTTTTTTCAAAGTATCTTTCAACTTTTTTATTGTTGTTGTTGTTGTAAAAAGAATGAATTACGAAGAGTAAAGTGAAAGTAACAACAATGCATGCATGCTTCACAAAATTAATGAAAATTTATCTTTATGTATACATGTGTGTACATACACACTAACCTGCAAAAGAAATATTTATGGAATCATACAAAAAGCCCCTTAGGTAGGTGAGGTCGGGTGTTCACAAACTATGGTTCATAATCAGTGCGTTTAATAAAGATATGCCGCTTATATGTTTCATGCATGTCTTGTGTATTCACCGTGACACTGAGAGGGACGGATGATCTCATAATCCGCACTCTCACCCCCTTCGCCCTAGAAAAGGAAGCCGGTGTAGTAGAGCTGGTCGTCCTGTCCTTAGACAAGTCGAACCGGCCACCTATGTCGCATGGGGACGGAAACGAGAAACGGGATACCATATAAAACAGATACAAGAAATGTGATCTTTAAAGAAAAAAAAAAATATTACGTTGGTATGAGAAATGCTTTTATTTTTAAATTATTTTAATATAAGTATTAAATAATTTAAAAATAAGATAACTAATAATAAACCAAATTTACATGGATATAATCATGTTTAATTAGGGAATAGATTCTAGAGTCATTAATGTGATAAGAAACACAAATATAAATCATTTATAAAATCCTAACAAATAAATAAAAATACCGTAACTTTTACTTATCATTGCAGAAATATATTGATTATTTCAAGTCATACAAATTAGACAACAAACGATCTCATGCATCAACTTCTGAATCGCGTAAACCTACAGGGCGTGAAATGAAATAGATAAGGTGGGGTTTTACCGCACGGGAATCACGGGAGCGGGATACACGTACGATTCCAAATTATTATTTTTATTATTATTTAAAAATGTGTTTCCTAGAGTTTCTGAAACGCATTTTCACGTGTTTCCTGTATTCGGTATGCGTCCGGCCGATACGTAGACCATTTTTAAGTATTCGTGTTTCGTAGCCGACAACCGCTGAGCGTCATCCATACATTCCAGAGTCGGTCGATGTTGTTGGGGTACTGGCGGGCAAAGAAGACGGGCCGGTCTAGCGCCCCAGGATAGAAGTTTCCCATATATTCGTATTGGGCTGATGCAAGTTGGGCCAGTCGGCAGTCCAGAGGTGGACGCGGCCAGGGGATTATATTCCAACGACCCTTCGCCGGGTTGGGATTGTCTCGGCACCGAGGGGATTCCCCGTGAATAGCTCCTGCTCCGCCGTCGGACCTTCGGAGATGACTTGCTCGTACATGAGTTTTAGGGTGCGTTGGATGAGCTTCTCGCAGCTGACGGCCGTCAGACTTAGGCTCCGTTTAGGGACCTTAATTAAGGTCCGGTACATGCAGTCGTAACCGTTTGACCGGTGAAAATAAGTCCCCCCAAACGGAGCCTTAATTTTGCGGGAATCGGTGGAAGGTAGGTGATTGCCGGTGGGAGATGCGATTGTGCCCGCAGCAGGTCGAAAAGTGAGGAAGCAGTAGCAACATTTTTAAATTTGTATATGGCAATTTGTGGCTAAAAAACTTGCAACCTCCACCTCTCCGGCAAAAGCTGCCGGCAAGGAGGAGCTCATCGAATGCTTCTCCAACGGCGGACTGATTCATGGGGCAGCCTCTCCGTGCCGGAGACAAGCACCACCCCTTTGTGCAAAAATAGCTAACATTGATCTTTAGATTTGTTTTACAGGGAAGAAGCAGATCACAACAATGGATTTTCATTCATATATATATACTAGTGACAGGCACGGCCCTCCGGCCCTCCTGCCTCGCGCGAAAGTACCCGAACGCTTGGACGGGCTTCGCCCGCCCCGGCGGGCTTCGCCAGCTCCCTGGGCTCATAAAAAAAATAATGTATATGTATATATATTTATAAATATAAATATTTATATTATATATAATTTATAAATATATATCTTATGCATAAGTGTAAAACACTCTTTGCTGCAAGGACATTTTGGGAAATGCCAATGTTGCACCAAATGATGATTTTTCCTTATAATATAAGATATATATATCAAAAGCATACAACATCGGGGTGTGTAAATACACCCGTATAAGAAAACTCTCGAAACAAACATTAAAGAGGAAGATAGAGAATTACAGTTGGGACACAGATTAATGCATAATTAATGCAAATATTGTAAAACCGTATTCGTCGAGGGTGGGCTCCTCCAGAGCCAGGTCAGCAGAAGTCAAAGTCATCAAGTCAAGACAAATGTCAGAGTCAACGCGCAAGGTCGCAGAAGACTTGGACGAGTATGATGAGCTCCCCTCGCATACTCTTCAGGTAGGCGACTAGGCATGTTGCTCGCCTAGCTGGGCGAGCTCCTCCAGAGAATTCTCCCAGTCGCCGGGGGGGGGGGGGTGGGGGGGGGGGGGGGGGGGGGCTATAAATAAGACCCACCCCTCCCCTTGGATTTGCCTATAAATAGGACCATAGGGGTACGAGTGTACAACCCATATTCGTCAAAGGTGGACCCCTCCAGAGTCAGGTCAACAGAAGTCAAAGTCAGCAAGTCAAGACAATGGCCAGTCAACGCTACAGGCAGCCAAAGACCTGCGTGAGTATGGCGAGCTCCCCTCGCATACTCTCCAGGTGGGCGACTAGTCCAGCTGCTCGCCCAACCGAAGCGAGCCCCTCTAGAGAAGTCGCCCAGTCGCCGGGGGTGGTGGTGGTGGTGGGATATAAATAACACCCACCCCTCCCCTTGGATTTGCCAATAAATAGGACCCCAGAGGCACGAGGAAGAAGACTTCAGAATTTCGCCGAGATCTCTCATACTCTCTTTTCTTGGACATTAGCTGAGCCTGTGGATTCCTTTTTCAGAGAGACTTATTTGCGAGTTGCGACTATCTTCCTTAGTCGTCGCGACCTAGTTACCAGCGTGTCTTCCTCGTACCCTGCTAAGCCATTTTTGGTTGTGGAGGGGTTGCTTCTTCTAAGCTTCTGGGTACGTGGTGGGACCTTCTTACCGAAGCGCCTGGGGCTGGGGTCCTGTTTGTTGTTCGACTATTTCCTAATCCTAGCCCTTTAGCCGTCTAGCCTGACCACTGAGCCGGTAACCTTAGGCTGCCTTGATCTGAATTTTGGAGTCATGATTTTCCTGTATTCAACACTTTAGTGCGGTGAGCGTAGATCGCAGCCATGGAGGTAAGGTTACGCTGGTAGGCGAGATCGTGTTTGTTGGAGAGCAAGAGGAGATAGCCGGTAACTCGACAGGAGTTGGTAACTTTGCGCTAGGAGGCGAGTTCGTGATAGTAGCTGCATTCGAGGAGCCTGAGAGGAGGATAGAGAGGAGCATCATCGCAGGGTTCCCTTATTGTCCCGATGTCCTGGCGACCTTGCCTCGTCGCGTGACACTGTCAGACGAGGAAACTCCTCATAGGTGACCCGAGAAGGAGCGAGCTAGGGAGAGGGAGGATCGACCGATGCAGTCGCGCCACCATCTAGCAAGCAGCCATGATATTAGGTTCCGAGATGTGGAACCTCAGGCGAGATACCGTGAAACTCGCTACTATAGCGAGTATGACGAGGATACTAGCGACGATGAAACTCGCTACCGCCAGGAAGGGAGAAGCCCCTTCTGTGACGAGATCCTCGCAGCCCTAGTTCCCGAGGGCTTTAGGGAGCCAGTCGTTACCTACTACTCCGACAGAGATGACCCAGTCCGCAACATGTCAGACGCCTTTATGTGCATGTTCTTCTCCATTACCTTCAAGGGTAAAGTGAGAGATTGATTCCATCAGTTACCTGCCAGTTCCATCTACGACTTTGAGGATCTGCGTTGGGGCCTGATGCAAGGTTCGCGGCGTCCGAGAAGAGGAAGAAGGAGGCAACCGCTCTCTTCAAGATCGCGCAGGGGCAGTGCAAAAGTCTTGGCCACTATATCGACCGTTTCCAGGAGTAGTTCCTGGAGGTCGAGGAGGTAGACAGCTTCATTCTGATGTTGGCTTTGAAGTTCGGCTTGAAGCAAGGTATCTTCAGCCTGGAGATTGGATCCAAACCCACGAAGTCCTTTGAGGATATGATCGAGAGGGCGAACACATTTGTCCAGGGGTAAGATAAAAACCAAGACTTCTTGGCGAAGCTGGATAAGGATGAGCCAGCAAGAAGGGAGAGAGGAGAACCTCGGAGGTAAGGGTCGGAAGGCTGCCAGAGAGGCAGGTTGAGAGGAGAAGGGAAGAGCCGGGGAGAAGGGAGGAGCAGAGGAAGAGGGAAGAGCCCATGAGGGCAGAAGAGCGGAGGAGGCAAGAGAGGCCTCAGAGGTAGGAAGAGAGGAGGCCAATAGCAGCTCCAGAGAGGAGGGGAGAGGCACGACGATTCCAGTATCCTGTGAATCAGCCCCAGTGGAGACCGCCTATTAGGCCTCAATTCCAGTAGCAAGGGAGGAGGTGGAGGTCGAGGAAAAGGAAGAGGAGTGGTGATGACCATTGTCCGACAGGGCAATAAGCATCACATGCAGGAGGCGCAACGAGCGAGGTGCCATGAGGCGGAAATTTCCCTCTACTACGATCTACATCGAGTAGAGGGGCATGGGATAATGTCTTGCCCTAATTTTTGGGAGGCTAGGAGGAGGTTGGTAGCTAGAGCAGCGAAGAGGGAGCATCCAAGGCATGAAGCCCCGGCAAGACCGATAGCGTTCCAAGATCCGGAGAGGAGGAGGAACAAAAATAGGGTCGACTGGGGAGGTCGCGGAGAAGTGATCCACGACCCAGGAGGTGGGCAGATTGGAGGGATAAATGGAGGGGCTGGGCTCGGAGCTCACCTTTTCTGAAGAGGACATGTCGATGAGATCACCTTTTCTGAAGAGGACATGTTGGGGAATGAGAACCCCTTTCATGATGCCCTAGTCATCCAAGGCCACCATCGAGGACTTCACCGTCGACCGAATCTTTGCGGATAATATGAGTTTGGTGAATGCCATTTTCAAGAGGACCTTCGTCGGGCTTCAGGTGGAAGCAACCGGGGTCCAAGCTGCGGACGGACCCCTCTTTGGCTTCTCGGGAGAGAAGAAAGAGGTGGAGGGAGGAGTGGATCTTCTGGTCACCCTTGGTGGCACTTCTATCCGATGTCGCTTTGTCATCGTCGACGCACCAAGCTGATATAATGCCATCTTTGAGTGTCCCCTCATCAACTGTTTCAAGGCGGTTTCATCATCATATAATCAGTGCCTTAAGTACCTTCGGGGAGATGTCCAAGTGCGGATCAGGGGCGATCCAAAAGCTGTCAGGGAGTGATACCTGAATACCGTTAGTACCATTAGGTGGATGGAGGACGCAGAGAGATTGTAGAAGCTGTTGGATAAGGAGGAAGATCTGAGAGCTGTCGAAGTGCTGGAGGAGCTGGAGGTGATCTCCCGAAGAGGAGAGCCGGGACTGCTGAAGATCGAAGGATCTCTGACGCTAGAGGTGAAGTTAAAGATGGTTACATGCCTGCAGGAGAATGTGAACATCTTCGCTTGGAGTGCCGCATAGATGCTAGGGATTGATGTCGATGTTGTCTGTCATCGCCTCAACCTGGATCCCAAAGTCGCCCCATCCGTTAAAGTAGAGGAAGAGTGCCACCGTACTGGCCGAGCCGATTCGAGAGGAAGTGGAAAAGTTGTTGGAGGCAGGGTTTATTTCAGAGATCTGGTATTCTGGCTGGGTCTCCAATATTGTAATAGTGAAGAAGTCCGTAGTCGGCTGGAGATTATATATCGACTTTTTAATGTTAAATAAAGCTTGCCCGAAGGATTGCCACCCCTTGCATCAGATTGACACACTGGTTGATTTAGCCGTCGGGTTTCCTGTGATAAGTTTCCTTGATGCGTTTGCATGGTATCACCAGATCCGGATGCATCCCCCCAGCTGCCGCGACATCTCTTTCATTATGAGCGATGGCTGCTACAACTACAAGATGATGTACTTTTGGCTCAAGAACGCAGACACGAGATACAAGAGGATGATGGATCACGTCTTCAAAAAGTAGAAGGAGCAGAATCTAGAAGTGTACGTGGATGACATCCTCGTCAAGAGCAGGAGCATCGCAGAACACATAAAGGACCTGGTGGAGACCTTTGCTACCCTGAGGAAGTACAAAATGCTGCTCAACCCGACTAAGTGCATCTTTGGAGCATGAAGAGGGAAGTTCTTAAGTCACTTACTCACTCCGAAGGGGGTAGATCATAACCCTGACAAAGTTAAGACCATTCTGGAGATGACATCCTCAAAAATACCAAAGAAGTTTAAAGGTTAACTGGAAGGCTAGCATGCCTTAGCCGCTTTCTCTCCAAGGCGGAGGAGAAGTGCTCTCTTTTTTTCAAAGCTCTCCGAGGCAGTAAGAAGTTTGAGTGGACCACAGAGTATAAGAAGGCTTTTGGAAAGCTCAAGCAGTAGCTAACTCAAGCTCCTCTACTCCAAGGTCCACAGGGAAGCGAAGACCTCCTCCTCCATCTAGGAGTGTGAGCGGAAGCAGTCAACTCTGTGCTGGTCATGGAGGGAGAGAAGAAGCAACTCCCCATCTACTATATGATTGGAGTGCTGTAGCAGACAGAAGTAAGATGCCCTATCTTGGAGAAGTTGGTCTTCGCCTTGGTTGTTTCGGCTCGGAGGCTCTGCACATATTTTCATGCTCACTCCATCAAGGTTGTCTCAGATCATCCGCTTCGTAGTATCTTGGATGGAGTAGAGTACTCTGACAGGTTGGTCAAGTGGGCGGTGGAGCTCATCGAATTTGATATTTCTTATTTTCTGAGGGTGGTGATCAAGGCTCCGACAATGACAGACTTTCTGGCCGACTTCTTGGCCGAGGTAGGAGGAGACGAAGGCTCTTCCAGCCCAATCTCGTGGAGGATGTTCGTTGACGGGGCTTCAGGAAAGTATTCCGTGGGAGCTGGAGTCGTGCTAGTAAGCCCGCAGGGAACTAGGATCTAGCAAGCCGTCAAGATCCTCTTTCCTGTCACGAACAACCGGGCGGAGTACGAGGACATGGTGCCAAATCTATGACCTCCATCGTGCTCCATCTAAAAAACCACATAGCTTATGGTGCTCCACCTTCCACATATTTGGATCTATGTCTTTAGGCATCTCTTCAAAGATATGCGCATGTCAACTTTTCACATGAATAATATCCTTCATCATTAAGTGACACCGGTGGTAGTTTGAGTCGTTCAGTTTCACCATTTGCTCGAACCCTAAATCAGATGTAGACTCCATCGTGCTCTGTCACTGATAGGGCTGACCTCGGTTCTTTGAGCCTACTATTTTAAAGAAAAGAATCAAAGAGGATAGGGAGCAGACCAATGGTCGTCACCTACCGCATCCGATCACTAACTCGAAATATCCGATCGACTTGTCTTGAATCTCACACATATCAGTCTGATAACTGCTCTGCTAATGAACATAGCTTTGATACCACATGTTAGGCTAGAGAGCACGGAAGCCCGACCAGAACACCTGCAAATTAGTTCGAGCAAGTACCTACACAATCGTTTAGCGGTATGTTGATACACAACCAAAATACAGTACAAAATTACAACAATAAAAGGTGACACAGAGATTTAACGTATAAACCCAATAAGGTGAAAACCACGGGACGGTCGGAGTCCAATCCGGAAAACTGTCACTAAAAATGTTTGAAAACAATAGGCAATTAGAAAGCTTTCTCTCCTCGATCCTTATAGGATCTTCATCAGCTTCACACTACATAATACAATAAATAGTACAACAAAAAACTGCAAGTTACAGACAGTGGAGGACGAAACGGATTACACAAATCTTCTCCAAGATGTCTCTTCGAATCCTTGCCCAAATCTGCTCTAAATCCAATCCGTGTAGGCGAATTACTCATCGTTAACGTCGTACAATGACGTCTGAAAGCTCTCCCAAACTAAAGCGATTGTCGCAAAGGCCTATGCAAAAATCTTTCAATGCTTGAGTTTGTAAAGAAGTGGATACTTTACCCCTCCTTCATGCCTATATATAGGGCTAAAGCAAGGAGGTAAAGGTGGAAGATGATATGTGGATGAAGCTTCCTTTGATCAAAAAAACACATGTTGGTTTAAAGGTCAAAAACCGCTTCTCCTTTTCACACTTGTCATTAAACACAAGATTGAAAAACATGATCAAAATTGACTAACCTTTTTCACACTTGTATGAAAATTGTCTTAACAACAACATGCAATTGGAGAGTCAAAGGACTTAGAAAACTTTGCTCTTGCTGAACTAATGGGCTCCTTACAAGCTAGCTAGTCAAGGTTAAAACCTGTTGATGTCCCTGTAGAGGTTAAGAGCATCTTGCCTACATCACAACAGAAAATGAAAAAAAAAATACCTTGGATGAAAAACATTAGTAGAGGAAGAGGGAGATGTAGAAGTGTTGTGGCTGATAGAAATTGTGTCCTAAAAAACATTTATGTGATATGTAAAAAAACAAACCATGAGTCTAAAAATTATTATTTCAGATGTAAGAGGTGTGAAATTCCAAACAGAGTGATAAAAACTGCTAGTTCAAAGAGAAACCAAAAACCCTGGAACTAACTGCAAAAACTAAGTTGACTGAAGTTGTTAACACTGCATTAATTCTATATCCGAAAAAGATCAGAGTACAAATCTCGGCTGCTTGGCGTCGGGGCTGGGGTTGGAAAATGGATACTCATGGAAATTCGATTCCGTTGTAGGAATCAGAGATGGAAGGGAGGAGAGAAACATCGATGCCGTAGAGTGCGAAATTTGCATCGGCGTTGTCGGCGTCAACGTTGTTGATGTAGTTGTGTTACTTTGAACCATCCCAATTTCGGTTCAGTTTGGTGAGACTTATTTTCACCGGTCAAGCGGTCAAGACCGCATGACCGGTGAAAGGGTCCGTTTCATACGGTCGTGACCGCTTGACCGGTGAGAATAAGTCCGCCCAAACAAAGCCTTCATCTCGTAAGTTCGCAAGGTTGAGATTGAAAGTGCAGCATTAGCTTAAAGAATGATATATTTCTCTTATAATACAGTAGAGATATAATATATGAAAAATAAAAATAAATATTGTTTGGTGCAACACTCATCTCTCTACTAATATTACCACTCTCCATTACAAAAGTTCAAAATTTAAACATCCAGTTTTTCAAATTCATCCCTTCCTAATACAAAATTTTATAAAATTTTAATATTAAAAAGTGCACTCATAGATGCAGAGACTCACTCATCACAATTGCAATTAGAGATTGAGGCATAGTCCTGAGCCATGTGTAACGACCTCCCCAGCACGGCAACACATGGCTCTAAAGGATGGTTGTCGGCACCCCCAACATCCAGCTCGAAAGGGTTAGGTCTCAACAGGTCTGCAATCCATGCACCCTAACCCCTCTCCATCCATAGACGGATTGTTGGAGGCCGCAACCTCCCTTCGATGATAAGTGATCCAGTTAAGCGTCCCTACGGGGACTTACGTGGAGGTCACCCATCCCGGAACTACTCCTATTCGAGCACACTTAACAATAAAGTTCTTTCACCCAAGCTCATAGCTCGAAAGGACGACCACCGGAACCCCCAGCATCCAGCTCGAAGGGGTTCAACCTCAACAGGTCTGCAGCGGCCCAACCTCCTATCCATCTACGGACGTCTTGTTGGAAGCCGCATCCTCCCTTCGATGAGAAGCGATCCAGTTAAGCGTCCCTACAAAGACTTCCCAGGAGGTCATCCATCCCGAAACTACTCTCATCCGAGCACGCTTAACTATAAAGTTTGTAGCCCAATTAGTGATGAGAAGTGAAAGAGCTTTATAGTTAAGCGTGCTCAGATGTGACTAGTTTCGGGATGGGCGACCTCTTGGGAAGTCCCCATAGGGGCGCTTAAATGAATCACTTCTCATCGAAGGGAGGTTGCGGCTTCCAACAACTCGTCTGGGGATGGAGAGGGGTTGTGATGCATGATCTGCAAACCTGTTCAGACTGAATCCTTTCAAGTTGGTTGCTGGAGATGCTGGCAGTCGTCCTTTCAAGCTATGAGCCGGAAAAGCCATTACACCATGATATAACCTCATAGCCGTTTGATATAGTTCAGCCAAGGAAGTAAAAACAACTCTAGCTTGGATGGAGATCCTCTTCACTTGTAAGCAAATGGAGGGTTTCATGCAATTTTACGATCAAGATCGATTCTTATTTAATCAAGGGTTCAAAATATTCCCGTCTATATAAAAAATAAATAATTAACCCATTGGATAAAAGAAGAAAACACCTAAATAATGAAATGGATATTATTCATTTGCCTCACAATTGAGAGGACCCAAGTTCCTTTTAACTCCACATCACCCATATAACCTTCAAATTTTACCCACAAATTCTTGCATATATTTAGACCTCGGAGCCTTATAAAAGCCCGGCGGGGGGAAGAAAAGAAGAAGAATAAGAAGAGAGATATATATAATTAATAAAAGGAGAGCGATCGATCATGGCGAGCAGGAGTACTATGATAGCGGTGGTTCTGATCGTCATGGCGCTCTCATGTGTGTCGAAAACGGATGCGGGTTTGTCGTATTACTGCAATTGCATGATTAGTTGCGTGCAGCCGGGCACCGATGGATACAGCAAGGAAAACTGTGCGCCCGCGTGCGACCAACTCTGCCACCAGGTCGGCCAACCGGGGATGGACCCAAAAGATCCGTATTGCGGCCTCCCATAACCGAGTTGGGTTTGAATCATGAAATCCAAGCTGTACCGTTTCTAGAGGAAACCCAAAAGGGGTACAACAAAATCTCTTTAAAATGTTTTAACTCTCTTTAAAATGTAATGGCTATGATTCTAAGCCTGCGTATGAATGTAATTGCTGAATAATAAAATATATATATATATATATATATATATAATATATATATATATATATATATATATATATATATATATATATATATATATATATGAAAAATGTTTGACTCTCTTCCGAATTCCAATATATATAAGCACGTGTGCATGAGTTTTTGGCCGCACGTCATTTCTGCGATTTTTTTTTGTTTTGATTATGCTGAGCACAAATCTTAATAGAAATGCAGGAGGGCTTCGATGATTAGGGTTGTTTGCAAATCAAATAATTCGTGAATTTAGTACGTGATTTGCGAAAATTCGATTAAGATTTGTATTCTTAAATTTGAATCAGGATTTGAATTCAAATTTGGATTTGAATAATAATATTTCTATAGTCAAGAATCACTGATAATAAGAATATATATATTATATATATATACATATATATTATATATATATATATATATATATATATATATATATATATATATATATATATAGATAATCTTCATGATCCGATCAAATCCAAATTAAGATCCAGGATTTCTGGATGAATCCGAATATTTTCTTGCCATAAAATTCAAGGCTTAATGGTGAGAATTTTTCTTCGCCACGATAATTTGGATGAGTCGAGAATAATTTCAGACTACTCATTGCGTCTGGGTTAGGTGTTTTCGTCCGAGTCATTATATGATTTAGTTTCTCTTAATTGGTTCAGCCCAATTTTTGTTTTCCCTCAACTTTTCTTCCAAGCGCTCACAAATTGTTGCCGCAGTCCCATCGGCGAATCACCGCAAATTGGCCGCAAAAACCGTCTAAGGGCAGAGGTTTTAACAGACTAATCTGATAAGTTCTTCCAATTTTGTAGTGAAGAATCGCAGAAAAGAAATGTTGATTTTGTTTGGGAGGGGAAGTGATTATATATATATGTATATATCTTTACTGTATTATATCAATATACATATTTGAAAGCAAACCAACCAACCAATCTAAACCATTAGATAAAAGATCTTTTTTCTCATTCATTGAATGAAGAAAAAGAAAAAAAATTGAGGAGAAAGAGAGAGACAAAGAAAAGGAATAGAGATAAGTGTCTTAAAGCTATGAGAGAGGAGGAAAGAGAGAGAGAGAAGGGGAGAAATATAGATGTGTTGTGTGGTCAAATCACTTTAAGAGGAGAAAGAGAAGGGATAAAGAGAAAAAAGAAGAGAAGGTGGGACCCACGACATTTAATGAAAAGAGAGGCAATAAAAATTAATTTAAATTCTATCATGAAATTTTTAGTTTCCCTGTTTGCGCAATTTTTCGTTTTCCAAAATTGCCCTTTGGCATAGACGATCGAATGCGGGCGCAACCGGCCTAGATGCGGGTGCAGCCCGCCTGGATCTAGGAGCAACCCGCCTGGAAGCGGGCACAGCCCACAACGACGCATCAAAAACGGGCGAAACCCGTTTGAAGATGCTAGTATGTATATATATATGCTCTTGGGCGGCCTTTGGCCCCATCTAGGCGGGCTTCGCTCGCCTCCGCACGGGCTTCACCCGCCTTTGCCCGTTCGCCCGTGCTCGATGCATCGTTGCGAGCAGCGCCCGCATCAAGGCGGGCAGTGCCCGCAATATATATATGAGTACTCAAAATGACCGTAAAAAAATATATGGAGGTGGCTCGGTTGAGCTAACCAGAAGTAGCAAGGTTGATGAAGCACCTGTGGCGGCTGCTGAAGGCTTGGAAGAGGAGCTTGCTGTTTCACCAGCAGCTCCTGTTGCTTCTAACTCCAAGGCTGAGCCTTCTGGCTCAGGAAGCAGGGGGAGCACTGCTCAATGCTTGCCCCAGGTAGGAGTGGAGCCCGAAGAAGCAACGGAAGCAGTGAGCAAGGAGCCGACCCTTCGAAGATCGAAGAGGATTGTGAAGCCACCGGCTCGGTACTGTGATGGGAATACAATGAGCTTTGTCTCCTGCTTCTTTGCAGGTCCTCTGGATGAGCGAGAGCCTGCAAACTTCAACGAGGCCACTGGAGTGAAGGAGTGGGAAAGAAAGGCCATGAAAGAAGAGATTGATGCTCTGAAGAAGAATGAAACCTGGGACCTTGTGCCCAAGGTTGATGTATTATTCCGGTTACTTGCAAGTGAGTGTATAAGTTGAAGAAGAAGGCTGATGGGAGCATTGATAGGTTCAAGGCTCGCCTGGTCGCTAGAGGATTCTCACAGCAGTATGGAGAAGACTATGAGGAGACATTCAGTCCAGTTGCGAAGATGACTTCAGTAAGAGTGGTGATCGCCTTGGCTGCTAGCAAGGGATGGAGATTGTGGCAACTCGATGTGAAGAACGCCTTTCTTTACGGAGAGATTGACAAGGACATCTTCATGGATCAACCGCTTGGTTTTGTCTCTGAAAAGCATTCAGACTATGTCTGCAAACTCAGGAAGGCTCTCTATGGGTTGAAGCAAGCTCCTAGAGCGTGGTATGAGAAGATTGTAGAGTACTTGCAATTCTGTGGATACCTTGCTTCCAACTCGGATTCAAGCTTGTTCGTCAAGAAGAAGCTAGGGGGAGCTACGAGTCTTGGTCCTGCTGTATGTGGATGACATGATCATCACAGGAAATTCGGAGGGGGAAGTAGCAAGGCTCAGGGCAGAGCTTGCTATACGCTTCGAGATGAAAGACTTGGGAGAGTTGCATCACTTTCTCGGTCTGGAAGTGGAGAGGAAGGAGTGCAGGGTTCTCATTTGCCAGAAAGGGTATGCTGATCGCATTGTGAAGCGGTTCGACATGGGCGAAGGGAAGAAGTGCTCTACTCCACTGGAATCTGGGCTGAAGCTTCGACGAGATGAGGAAGGGTTCTTCATGATCCCTTGGTGTTCAGGGCTCTTGTTAGGAGCTTGATTTACCTGACGATTTCAAGGCCAGACATTGCTTATGCTGTTGGCCGAGTAAGTCGGTATATGGCTGAACCAAGGCAATCTCATCTAGTGGCGGCGAAGGGTATTTTGAAGTATGTCAAGGTGACTTCTGACATGTGACTCCTCTATGGAAGGGACTCGGAGTTTGCGTTGCTTGGGTACACGGATGCTGACTATGGCGGTGATTCGGATGATCGAAGGTCTACTTCAGGTTATGTGTTCACTTGCGGTTCAGCTAGCACCAAGCATATAGAGATTGATCACCACTTCATCAGGAAGAAGGTGTTGGAGGGGTCTCTGTTGGTCGGGCATGTTCGGAGTGAAGATAATCTTGCTGACATCTTCACGAAGCCACTGTCGAAGGGTCCTTTGAGCGCTTGCGCAGCTTGCTGGGCTTGGTCACCACTTCCCACTTCAAGGGGGAGTGTTGAAATTTGTGAAGTGGAAGTTGTTGACAGGACAGGCCGGGCGGCCTGGGTGGACAGCATTGGCGGACTAGGCGGACTGGGCGGACTGTTGTGTGCGGCCTGGTGGAAGGTCTAGTGGAAGCCGGCTGTTCTTCTGAGCGGGTTGCACGGGTGAAGTCCGCGGACTATGCGGTCTGGTATCTGCGGATAAGGGGTTGGCTGTTTGGTTTTGCCAAGAAGCGGCCTGAGCGGATAGAGGCTTGCGGACTGGTGCTTTGCTCAGTGGACCGTGGTGCAAGCTTGTGCTGATTGGCGGTTTGGCTCATGTTCACGGGAAGCTTGCGGACTGGCGTGTCTGCGGTGTGGGCTGTTGCGGATTGGGCTTAGAGCTTGGCTGAGGCCTTGTCGAGCTCTGGTGTTACAGCATGTGCTTTGCTGTGGAGGTCTTTGGCGGACTGGTGTTTGGAGTCCTGGAGGAGGCTGCTGCGATGGGGCAGGTGTGCGAGTAGCATGTGGACTGCTGGCGGTCTGTGCTATGGTGTTTGGCGGACGAGAGTTTATGTCCGCCATGCTCGCATTGGCCTTTGATGGTTTTGTACTTGGTCACACTCTGTGTCAAGACCATGGTGTCCGCCAAGTCCGCTATGACCGGGCGGACTGTTGCTATCTGCCTTTGGTCGTGGACTTGTGGCAGATTGGGGGTTGAGTCTTGCGGACTGTCTCGGGTTGTGCGGACAGCCATTGAAGGGGGTTTGTTGTCCTGCAGTGGTTGGAGGTTTTGCGGGCTGATGCCTTGTCCGCATAGCTTAGGCGGACTGGAGAGGGTTCGCCAATGATTGGCTTGCTACTGGCGGTTTTCCTTGGTATCCGGCTAAGTCCTTGCGGACTCGGCGAACGGTGTTTTGCTATCGCGCGGGCTAGGGCAGTGTCGCTATCTCTAGGGCGGTGACCACACTCCTCACCTCTCCTATAAATAGGACCCCTCTGCACATCTACAGTAACTTGAGTGAACAGTAAGTTGGGTTGGGCAAGGAGCTGCGGTCTCAGTTTGTCTGTCCGCCCGGATTGATTCAAGGCTGACGGTTTGCTGTGTGCAGGTCGCGCAGGTAGCTTCAAGGAGCCAGGAGTTTGGCTGTGACTTCGGTCAAGTACTTGGAAGTTGTGCGGTCTCTGCGGATTCAGCAGGAGGTCGCTCTGCGGCTTGTCAACTCTGTTTCAACTTTGCCAGCTTCAATAACCTGTCCGCCGGCTTCAGGCGGGTAGGGGGTGTTCCTCAGTTCAGCTTCAGCAGGAGACGAATAACGGTGTGTCTGCGCGGCCTCGCGGCTTCGGCGGACTCCATGGCTATTCGGCGGATTGCAGCTTAGTTCGGGCGATCTCAGCGGACTCGGCGACCTCGGCGACCTCGGCGGTCTCGGCGGACTCCGGTGCTGTCCACCCGACTTGGTTTTGGGTGCTTTCTGTTTACATCTATTATACTAGCGAAATCATGTCTCGCTATGTATGCCTCGTGTTGTAAAGAAGTGAATGTATAAAAGATCTGCTTGTGCTTCCATTGTTTGTTGGGATTAACCTTTGTTCCTTGGTTTTCCGCTGGTTCAATGTGAGAACTGGGTAGTTCCGAAGATATTAATTTGGCGTTTGGGCTACCTTGCTGACCGCGTTGAGAAAATTTTAACATCTTCGAATCCTTGCCCAAATCTGCTATAAATCCAATCCGTGTAGGCGAATTACTCATCGTTAACGTCGTATAATGACGTCCGAAAGCTCTCCCAAACTAAAGCGATTGTCGCAAAGGCCTATGCAAAAATCTTTCAATGCTTGAGTTTGTAAAGAAGTGGATACTTTACCCCTCCTTCATGCCTATATATAGGGCTAAAGCCAAGGAGGTAAAGGTGGAAGATGATATGTGGATGAAGCTTCCTTTGATCAAAAAACACATGTTGGTTTAAAGGTCAAAAACTGCTTCTCCTTTTCATACTTGTCATTAAACACAAGATTGAAAAACATGATCAAAATTGACTAACCTTTTTCACACTTGTATGAAAATTGTCTTAACAACAACATGCAATTGGAGACTCAAAGGACTTAGAAAACTTTGCTCTTGCTGAACTAATGGGCTCCTTACAAGCTAGCTAGTCAAGGTTAAAACCTGTTGATGTCCCTGTAGAGCTTAAGAGCATCTTGCCTACATCACAACAGAAAAATGAAAAAAAAAATACCTTGGATGAAAAACATTAGTAGAGGAAGAGGGAGATGTAGAAGTGTTGTGGCTGATAGAAACTCAGCCCAATATTTTCCATTCAACATTTATGTGATATGTAAAAAAACAAACCATGAGTCTAAAAATTATTATTTCAGATGTAAGAGGTGTGAAATCCCACACAGAGTGATAAAAACTGCTAGTTCAAAGAGAAACCAAAAACCCTGGAACTAACTGCAAAAGCTAAGTTGACTGAAGTTGTTAACACTGCATTAATTCTATATCGAAAAAGATCAGAGTACAAATCTCGGCTGCTTGCGTCGGCGGCTAGGGTTGGAAAATGGATACGCATGGAAATTCGATTCCGTTGTAGGAATCAGAGAAGGAAGGGAGGAGAGAAACATCGATGTCGTGCGGAATTTGCATCGGCGTCATCGGCGTCAAAGTTGTTGATGTAGTTGTGTTACTTTGAACCATCCCAATTTCGGTTCCGTTTGGGGGGACTTATTCTTACCGGTCAAGCGGTCACGACCGCATGACCGGTGAAAGGGCCCGGTTCATACGGTCGTGACCGCTTGACCGGTGAGAATTGAAAGTGCAGCATTAGCTTAAAGAAAGCCTTCATCTTGTAAGTCCCCCCAAACAAAGCCTTCATCTCGTAAGTTCGCAAGGTTGAGATTGAAAGTGCAGCATTAGCTTAAAGAATGATATATTTTTCTTATAATACAGTAGAGATATAATATATGAAAAATAAAAATAAATATGGTGGAACACTCATCTCTCTACTAATATTACCACTCTCCATTACAAAAGTTCAAAATTTAAACATCCAGTTTTTCAAATTCATCCCTCCCTAATACAAAATTTTATAAAATTTTAATATTAAAAAAGTGCACTCATAGATGCAGAGACCCACTCATCACAATTGCAATTAGAGATTGAGGCATAGTCCTGAGCCATGTGTAACGACCTCCCCAGCACGGCAGCACATGACTCAAAAGGATGGTTGTCGGCACCCCAACATCCAGCTCGAAAGGGTTAGGTCTCAACAGGTCTACAATCTATGCACCCTAACCCCTCTCCATCCATAGACGGATTGTTGGAGGCCGCAACCTCCCTTCGATGATAAGTGATCCAGTTAAGCGTCCCTACAGGGACTTCCCTGGAGGTCACCCATCCCGGAACTACTCCTATTCGAGCACGCTTAACAATAAAGTTCTTTCACCCAAGCTCATAGTGTTAGGTTATTTGTTATATGTCCGCACGTGTCGAGGCCGACTCGAATAGGTTTACGGGTTTCGTGTCACTCTAGGGTTTGGCCCTAAGCTGGAAGTAACATCCGGCTGCCTAGGGTTTTCCGCTCTCACGTGTTCTGCTCTCGGCGATTTCTCGATTCCGCCATTGTTCCCGTGCGAATCCTCTCCGCCGCTCTCCCGTGTTCTGCGATCTTGGCGAACCCGTCGCGTTCTACGATTTCGCGATCTCCTGCGGTTTTTTGCGATTCCGCCGTTCGGCGATTTCCCGCATCCGGTTTTCGCTCCGCTAGGGAAGATTCATCGCATGTCTATGCCAAATCGAAGAAGGCTGACGATCTAGGGTTGCAGATCGGGATCCGTTGTCCTCGTTGCAATTCTACCGGCGCCGCTCCTGTGCCGTTCGCCGCAAGCCGATCGAGAGGAAGTCGATCGCGAGGTTTTCTCCCTGTTGCCGGATCTGCCGGGTCTGTCGATCGCTGGAAAGGTGAACCTAAGGAGATCATCCCTACTGCTTAACAGAAACTCCAGATCTACGGGGGCTCGGTCTCATTTCTCTGGGTTTGTGAAAAGGAAGATCTTTGGAGGTTCTCTCGATCCAGTCACAGATCGGGCTTGGAGGTTTCCGAAAAGTCGTTGAATCTACTGTTCCGATCCTTGAAGTTTCTCTCGATCCAGTCACAGATCCAGTCCTATTTTGAGCTCTTTGGAGGTTCTCAGTTAGAGCCACTGCAACCGTGCATCTTTGGTGTTTCTCAAAAGGAAGATCTACTTCAAGTCCACTCAAATCCTTTCAGGATTAAAGGAACAAAGACTTCTTATTTACTCTTGTTTAAGGATCAGGATTAGGCTTCATTTCCTTTGGAAGGATTGATATCCATACAGTTTCAAGTACTGGATCAATCTAGTTCTCCTACTATAAGGGGAAGGTGCTTCAGCTAGAGTTTCTCTGTTGTGCTTCTGTGGATATCTTGCTGCTTGGATATAGCTTAGCCGGAGAGGAGCAAAATCCCTTATTCCCTGGATTGGATCCGAAGACCCGTTCTCGTCTCCGCGCAACTCAGGTGACTTCTTTCTGGTTTTTACTATTATAGCTTTAGCGAGATGTCGAAGATTACCTCCTACGACATCGTCAAGCTTCAGTCGTTCGATCTCTCCGACTTCCACGCTTGGAAGCTGCACGTCCAACTTGGTATGAAGGAACGTGAGATCTTCTACACGGTCCTGAGTGACTTTTGCCACTACCGAAGAGGACGTGAACGAACTTAAGTGGAGAAAAGACGAAGACTTCTGCAGGGACTACCTCCTAAATTCACTGAACCTAGACTAGACTCGCCCTGACCTACAGCAGTCATAAGACTGCAAAGGAGATTTGGGACCGCTTGAATGCGCACTTCCAGAAGGAAGAGGGGTTGTCGAGGACTCTCCTTGGCGAGAGACTCTTCACTTCTAAGTTTAATTTAAACTCGTCAATCACCTCTCAAATAATTAAACTGGAGAGTCTGCGTCTCAAGTTGGCGGACGATAAGTCCGATATCTCGGATAATCTCTTTGTTTGTCTGATTCTTAGCAAGCTACCTCCTGAGTGGTTGACCTTCAAGACTGAAATGCACAGACTGAAGGAAAAGATCGCATTGGATGAACTCAAAAGGTTCATTCATATCGAGGATCAAAACATAGCTGGTAAGAGCCTGGAACAAGTTAGTCAGTCCTCGCAGGCTGTTAAGTTCGTTTCTCGACCCAGCAAGCCTCGAAGGAAGCCACCAGCACACAAAGGTGAACCCTCTACACAGTTGGCGCCTAAAAAGCCCTCTTTCAAAAGGAAGAGGGGCAAGTGCCACAACTGCGGCAAGTGGGGACACTGGGCGGCTGAGTGCAAGGCTCCTAAGAAGAAAAAGGAGGATGCCCCGCAAATGTGGCGAACATGCTGGCTGATGCTTCAGATCCCAAGTCCTTCGTGGCTATGATAGGGAGCATTCACCGCAGTTCGTCCTCTGAGTGGTGGCTTGATAGCGGTGCTACCTGTCATGTGACGAATGACAGAGGTTTACTTGCTGAGGTCAAGGCGGTCCAGGAGAAGGTGGAGAACTGCAATGGAGGAGAGACCGAGGTGACCCATGCTGGGACAGCCGAGCTGGTCCTCTCATCAGGTAAAACTCTTTTTCTGCTTAATGTTAAAGTAGTTCCATCTTTAACGATTAAAAACTTGATTTCTATGAGTCTGTTAGATAAGACTGGGATGTCCTTCACAACTCAAAACGGTAGAATGACCTTAACAGTAAATTCACATTATTTTGGGTGTGCGTACCTGATCAACGGAATGTATAGACTTAGCTTAAACAACGATAGCATTAACCAAATAAGCTCGAACCTTATTGATCCTAAGTTGTTACATAACAGACTTGGACACGTGAACTATAGGAAAATGCTAGATCTAGCGAAGAGTCATAATATTCCCTTAGATCTGTCGATTCGATTTGACAAGTGCGAGGTGTGTGCTCAAACCAAAATCACTAGAAAGCCATTCAAATCGGTTTCTAGGAGCACGAAACTTCTTGAGTTGATACATTCAGACCTCTGTGATTTTCGTAGCCACGTCACTAGAGGGGGCAGGAAGTATCTGATTACATTCATAGACGATTTTTCAAGATATTGTCATGTGTATCTGTTAAAATCGAAAGACGAAGCCTTTGAGATGTTTAAGACCTTTAAGTCTCGTGTAGAAAATCAGTTGAACCTGAAAATCAAGAGATTTAGAAGTGATCGAGGAGGAGAATATACTGTTTCTGGGTTCAAGGAATTTTGCGCCTCTGAGGGAATAATTCTTGAAACCACAGCTCCTTACTCACCCCAGTCAAATGGTGTTGCCGAGCGTAAGAATAGAACTTTGACAGAAATGTTGAACTCTATGCTCCTAACAGCTGGCATGCCTAATTCCTTTTGGGGAGAAGCAGTTCGTGCTGCAAATCACATTCTGAATAGAGTGCCTCATTCTCAGCTCACTGCTACCCCGTATGAGCTATGGCACGGTCATCCTTGTAGGTACGATACTCTAAAGACTTGGGGCTGTATCGCATATGTGCGATTACAAGACCTTAAGAGGCCTAAGGTGGGACCTAGGACGACCACATGCGTCTATTTAGGTAGTGCAGAAGATAGTGCAGCCGACAGATTTTTCGATCTATCCACGAATATATCGTGATAGAGTCTAGAGATGCCATATTCTTTGAAGATAAATTTGTCAAGGATCATGGTCTGTCTGTTTCCGGGTCTAATGATATGATTTCAGAATCTATCGTAGAACCTGTAGCTGGCCCTTCTGGCTCTGCTCTCCCCAACCTATAGAGGTGGAAACTGTTCCACTTAGAGCATCTACAAGAGAGAGAATCCCTAAGAACTTTGGTGAGAATTTCGTCACCTATCACTTAGAGGATGATCCATTCTCCTACCAGGAGGCAATGAGATCTAGAGATTCGTTGATGTGGGCAGAAGCCATTGATGATGAGATGGACTCGCTGTTGCATAACAACACTTGACATCTAGTTGACTTGCCGAAAGGCACTAAAGTCCTAGGATGCAAGTGGGTGTTGAAGAAGAAACTACATAGTGATGGGTCTATAGCCAGGTATAAAGCGCATCTCGTAGCTAAAGGTTATAAACAACAAGGGGGAATAGACTACTTTGATGTTTATTCACCTGTGTGTCACCTGTCGACTATCAGGATTCTTCTGGCCTTAGCGTCTATCGAGAACTTTATAATTCATCAGATGGATGTGAAAACAGCCTTCTTAAATGAAGAGCTTGATGAAGAGATCTATATGGCACAACCTGAAGGTTATGTGCAGAAAGATCTAAAAGATAAAGTGTGCAAATTAGATAAATCAATCTATGGGCTTAAACAAGCGCCTAAGATGTGGCACATGAAGTTTGACCAGGTGGTAAAGAGCCTCGGATTTCAGTCCAGTCTCTCAGATAAATGCCTTTATCACCGCTCACTGTCGAATCTGACAGTCATCATATGTTTATATGTAGATGACATGTTGATTTTGGGGTCTAATCTTGCTGCAGTTAGGGATATTAAATCCACTCTGGCAGAAGTTTTTGACATGAAGGACCTTGTTCCTGTGGATACCCTATTAGGTATGAAGGTTAGAGTTGATAAGGGTCGGGTTACTCTTAGTCAGGCTCATTATATTGAACAACTTCTTTCTACTTGGGGATATGATAACTGTAGGCCGATCGAGATGCCATTTGATCATAATGTGAAGTTGAGTCCTAACGTAGAGACCAGCATTGATCAAGTCAAATATTCCAAAATAATTGGTAGTCTCATGTATGCCACAAGTTGTACTAGACCAGACATTACTTTTTCGGTTAGCATGCTGAGTCGCTTCACCAGTAATCCAGGCAAAGAGCATTGGGAAGCCCTAGATAGATAGGCTGCTGAGGTACCTGAAAGGTACTAAAGATCATGCTCTGTGCTACACTGGTTACCCACCTTCTGTGGAGGGACATTCTGATGCGTCATGGTGTTCAGAAGTCGGGAACAGCAAGTCCACCAGTGGATATATATTCACTTTGGGTGGAGCTGCTATTACTTGGAAATCCAAAATACAGACCTGTATAGCATTGTCGTCTATGGAAGCCGAGTTATTTGCCTTAGCCTTGGCCGGTGAAGAGGCAGATTGGATCAGGAACTTGATTCTAGACATTCCCTTGTCTAAGTTACAAGTCAACTCATTGAGCTTGTACTGCGATAATCAAGCAGCAGTTTAAGTCGTTAAGAATACCCTCTATAATACTAAGAGGAGACATGTACGACTGAGACATGCTTTGTTGAATTATCTGAAAGAACAAGGAATCCTCACTTTGATCGATGTACGTTCAAAGGATAACCTGGCTGATCCATTGACGAAAGGAATGCCAAAAGACCGCCTAATCAAAACTGTGGGGGAAATGGGACTAAAGGCGATTTAGTTCGGCCTTAGTTCAGCGATAGGTGATTCAGTTCAGCCTTTGTCCGGAAGTTTTGATTATTCCGATTTCCTTTGTCAAGCAAGCATGTTGTGTTCCGTTGATGTTCTTGGTTGCTGAGCTCGGATCTGGTAAGTTGTTTCATTCCAAACTTGATGCTAACAACTTCACCTGGATTCGGCTTTTGCCTTGGAGGAGAGTGTTATTCCAAACTTGATAACACAATCTGACTTGGTCTTGTCTCTTCTTCTGGAGATTGGTTCCATTCCAAACTTGATGAGTTCCAATTAACTTTAGAAGGGCAGTAACCGTGACATTCCATATAGGATCACAGATATAGCTGCGGTGTCCAGAAGTTTGAAATCATTTCAGTTGAAACAGATATCAGGTTCTGAGGTAAAACTATAATACTCTGTGAACGTGTCCTCCCAGCCAAATTAAAATATTGAAATACTAAGTTCTCTTTTTGTAAGAACTAGATATTTGCAAATTTGCAAAGGATAGAATTCATTCTGAAATGAAATTCTCTGTTGAAATTGCAGGGGTTGCTGGGATAGGAGGAGCACTGGTTGATTGGGATCCAGATCAGGATGATCTTCTGGATGATGAGTTTTAGAGTATTTGTAGTTTATCTTTTGCTACTTCTGTTCAGAGCATTGTTTAGCTCTTATTTTATGCACTGTTTGATTGGACTATTAGCTCTCTGTTTGTTTGAGGCACCAGACGTTTTTGGGTCTGTGTCTTGTTGTACCTGAGACTATTCTGTGTTGCAGCTGAGTTTTGTTTTACTTATGCGTGCATACTATTCTATGCTTAAGTCTAATTTGTTTGAAACAGGTGCTGGACACGGTTGTGTATGATTCACAGTTGGTTGAACTTTGCACAAACCACCCTCTATTCGTAGTCTGGGTTCACGGCGGACATAGGAGGAGATTGTTAGGTTATTTTGTTATATGTCCGCACGTGTCGAGGCCGACTCGAATAGGTTACGGGTTTCGTGTCACTCTAGGGTTTGGCCCTAAGCTGGAAGTACTATATATACCCTATTCCATACTTAGATAGGGTATAGTAGAACTACTCCTATTCGAGCACACTTAACAATAAAGTTCTTTCACCCAAGCTCATAGCTCGAAAGGACGACCACCGGAACCCCCAGCATCCAGCTCGAAGAGGTTCAACCTCAACAGGTCTGCAGCGGCCCAACCTCCTATCCATCTACGGACGTCTTGTTGGAAGCCGCATCCTCCCTTCGATGAGAAGCGATCCAGTTAAGCGTCCCTACAAAGACTTCCCAGGAGGTCATCCATCCCGAAACTACTCTCATCCGAGCACGCTTAACTATAAAGTTTGTAGCCCAATTAGTGATGAGAAGTGAAAGAGCTTTATAGTTAAGCGTGCTCAGATGTGACTAGTTTCGGGATGGGCGACCTCTTGGGAAGTCCCCATAGGGGCGCTTAAATGAATCACTTCTCATCGAAGGGAGGTTGCGGCTTCCAACAACTCGTCTGGGGATGGAGAGGGGTTGTGATGCATGATCTGCAAACCTGTTCAGACTGAATCCTTTCAAGTTGGTTGCTTGGGATGCTGGCAGTCGTCCTTTCGAGCTATGAGCCGGAAAAGCCATTACACCATGATATAACCTCATAGCCGTTTGATATAGTTCAGCCAAGGAAGTAAAAACAACTCTAGCTTGGATGGAGATCCTCTTCACTTGTAAGCAAATGGAGGGTTTCATGCAATTTTACGATCAAGATCGATTCTTATTTAATCAAGGGTTCAAAATATTCCCGTCTATATAAAAAATAAATAATTAACCCATTGGATAAAAGAAGAAAACACCTAAATAATGAAATGGATATTATTCATTTGCCTCACAATTGAGAGGACCCAAGTTCCTTTTAACTCCACATCACCCATATAACCTTCAAATTTTACCCACAAATTCTTGCATATATTTAGACCTCGGAGCCTTATAAAAGCCCGGCGGGGGAAGAAAAGAAGAAGAATAAGAAGAGAGATATATATAATTAATAAAAGAGAGCGATCGATCATGGCGAGCAGGAGTACTATGATAGCGGTGGTTCTGATCGTCATGGCGCTCTCATGTGTGTCGAAAACGGATGCGGGTTTGTCGTATTACTGCAATTGCATGATTAGTTGCGTGCAGCCGGGCACCGATGGATACAGCAAGGAAAACTGTGCGCCCGCGTGCGACCAACTCTGCCACCAGGTCGGCCAACCGGGGATGGACCCAAAAGATCCGTATTGCGGCCTCCCATAACCGAGTTGGGTTTGAATCATGAAATCCAAGCTGTACCGTTTCTACAGGAAACCCAAAAGGGGTACAACAAAATCTCTTTAAAATGTTTTAACTCTCTTTAAAATGTAATGGCTATGATTCTAAGCCTGCGTATGAATGTAATTGCTGAATAATATATATATATATATATATATATATATATATATATATATATATATATATATATATATATATATATATATATATATATGAAAAATGTTTGACTCTCTTCCGAATTCCAATATATATAAGCACGTGTGCATGAGTTTTTGGCCGCACGTCATTTCTGCGATTTTTTTTTGTTTTGATTATGCTGAGCACAAATCTTAATAGAAATGCAGGAGGGCTTCGATGATTAGGGTTGTTTGCAAATCAAATAATTCGTGAATTTAGTACGTGATTTGCGAAAATTCGATTAAAATTTGTATTCTTAAATTTGAATCAGGATTTGAATTCAAATTCGGATTTGAATAATAATATTTCTATAGTCAAGATTCACTGATAATAAGAATATATATATATATTATATATATACATATATATATATAAAGATAATCTTCATGGTCCGATTCAAATCCAAATTAAGATCCAGGATTTCTGGATGAATCCGAATTCAAATATTTGAATGAATTCAATAAAATTTATATAGGCAAGCTTATATTTTTCTTGCCAATAAATTCAAGGCTTAATGGTGAGAATTTTTCTTCGTCACGATAATTTGGATGAGTCGAGAATAATTTCAGACTACTCATTGCGTCTGGGTTAGGTGTTTTCGTCCGAGTCATTATATGATTTAGTTTCTCTTAATTGGTTCAGCCCAATTTTTGTTTTCCCCTCAACTTTTCTTCCAAGCGCTCACAAATTGTTGCCGCAGTCCCATCGGCGAATCACCGCAAATTGGCCCCAAAAACCGTCTAAGGGCAGAGATTTTAACAGACTAATCTGATAAGTTCTTTCAATTTTGTAGTGAAGAATTGCAGAAAAGAAATGCTGATTTTGTTTGGGAGGGGAAGTGATTATATATATGTATATATCTTTACTGTATTATATCAATATACATATTTGAAAGTAAACCAACCAACCAATCTAAACCATTAGATAAAAGATCTTTTTTCTCATTCATTGAATGAAGAAAAAGAAAAAAAAAATTGAGGAGAAAGAGAGAGACAAAGAAAAGGAATAGAGATAAGTGTCTTAAAGCTATGAGAGAGAGGAGGAAAGAGAGAGAGAGAGAGAGGAGAAATATAGATGTGTTGTGTGGTCAAATCACTTTAAGAGGAGAAAGAGAAGGGATAAAGAGAAAAAAGAAGAGAAGGTGGGACCCACGACATTTAATGAAAAGAGAGACAATAAAAATTAATTTAAATTCTATCATGAAATTTTTAGTTTCCCTGTTTGCGCAATTTTTCGTTTTCCAAAATTGCCCTTTGGCATAGACGATCGAATGCGGGCGCAACCGGCCTAGATGCGAGTGCAGCCCGCCTGGATGTGGGAGCAACCCGCCTGGAAGCGGGCGCAGCCCGCAGCGACACATCAAGAACGGGCGAAACCCGTTTGAAGATGCTAGTATGTATATATATATATGCTCTCGGGCGGCCTTCCGCCGCATCTAAGCGGGCTTCGCTCGCCTCTGCACGGGCTTCACCCGCCTCTGCCCGTTCGCCCGTGCTCGATGCATCGTTGCGGGCAGCGCCCACAATATATACATATGAGTACTCAAAATAACCGTAAAAAAATATATGGAGGTGGCTCGGTTGAGCTAACCGGAAGTAGCAAGGTTGATGAAGCACCGGTGGCGGCTGCTGAAGGCTTGGAAGAGAAGCTTGCTGTTTCACCAGCAGCTCCTGTTGCTTCTAACTCCGAGGCTGAGCCTTCTGGCTCAGGAAGCAGGGGGAGCACTGCTCAATGCTTGCCCCAGGTAGGAGTGGAGCCCGAAGAAGCAACGGAAGCAGTGAGCAAGGAGCCGACCCTTCGGAGATCGAAGAGGATTGTGAAGCCACCGGCTCGGTACTGTGATGGGAATGCAATGAGCTTTGTCTCCTACTTCTTTGCAAGTCCTCTGGATGAGCGAGAGCCTGCAAACTTCAACGAGGCCACTGGAGTGAAGGAGTGGGAAAGTGCCATGAAAGAAGAGATTGATGCTCTGAAGAAGAATGAAAACTGGGACCTTGTGCCCAAGGTTGATGACATTACTCTGGTTACTTGCAAGTGGGTGTATAAGTTGAAGAAGAAGGCTGATGAGAGCATTGATAGGTTCAAGGCTCGCCTGGTCGCTAGAGGATTCTCACAGCAGTATGGAGAAGACTATGATGAGACATTCAGTCCAGTTGCGAAGATGACTTCAGTAAGAGTGATGATCGCCTTGGCTGCTAGCAAGGGATGGAGATTATGGAACCTCGATGTGAAGAACGCCTTTCTTTACGGAGAGATTGGCAAGGACATCTTCATGGATCAGCCGCTTGGTTTTGTCTCTGAAAAGCATCCGGACTATGTCTGGAAACTCAGGAAGGCTCTCTATGGGTTGAAGCAAGCTCCTAGAGCGTGGTATGGGAAGATTGTAGAGTACTTGCAATTCTGTGGATACCTTGCTTCCAACTCGGATTCAAGCTTGTTCGTCAAGAAGAAGCTAGGGGGAGCTACGAGTCTTGGTCCTGCTGTATGTGGATGACATGATCATCACAGGAAATTCGGAGGGGGAAGTAGCAAGGCTCAGGGTAGAGCTTGCTATACGCTTCGAGATGAAATACTTGGGAGAGTTGCATCACTTTCTCGGTCTAGAAGTGGAGAGAAAGGAGTGCAGGGTTCTCATTTGCCAGAAAGGATATGCTGATTGCATTGTGAAGCGGTTCGGCATGGGCGAAGGGAAGAAGTGCTCTACTCCACTGGAATCTGGGCTGAAGCTTCGACGAGATGAGAGAAGGGTTCTTCATGATCCCTTAGTGTTCAGGGCTCTTGTTGGGAGCTTGATTTACCTGACGATTACAAGGCCAGACATTGCTTATGCTGTTGGCCGAGTAAGTCGGTATATGGATGAACCAAGGCAATCTCATCTAGTGGCGGCGAAGGGTATTCTGAAGTATGTCAAGGTGACTTCTGACATGGGACTCCTCTATGGAAGGGACTCAGAGTTTGCGTTGCTTGGTTACACGGATGCTGACTATATCGGTGATTCGGATGATCGAAGGTCTACTTCAGGTTATGTGTTCACTTGCGGTTCAGCTAGCCTCTCGTGGTGTAGCAAGAAGCAGGACTCCGTGTCGGTTTCAACCACGGAGGCGGAGTATAAGGCTTCGGCCTTGGCTGCTCGGGAAGCCGTTTGGTTGAGGAGGCTTATAGAGGATGTTCATGAAGAAGTGCAAGTGCCTACTTTACTCCGGGGTGACAATGAGAGTGCTCTCAAACTGGTTAACAATCCAGTGTGTCACGCCAGGACCAAGCATATAGAGATTGATCACCACTTCATCAGGGAGAAGGTGTTGGAGGGGTCTCTGCTGGTCGGGCATGTTCGGAGTGAAGATAATCTTGCTGACATCTTCACGAAGCCACTGTCAAAGGGGCCCTTTGAGCGCTTGCGCAGCTTGCTGGGTTTGGTCACCACTTCCCACTTCAAGGGGGAGTGTTGAAATTTGTGAAGTGGAAGTGGTTGACGGGGCAGGCCGGGCGGCCTGGGCGGACAGCATTCGCGGACTAGGCGGACTGTTGTGTGCGGCCTGGTGGAAGGTCTAGTGGAAGCTGACTGTTCTTCTGAGCGGGTTGCACGGGTGAAGTCCGCGGACTATGCGGTCTGGTATCTGCGGATAAGGGGTTGGCTGTTTGGTTTTGCCAAGAAGCGGCCTGAGCAGATAGAGGCTTGTGTACTGGTGCTTTGCTCAGTGGCCGTGGTGCAAGCTTGTGCTGATTGACGGTTTGGCTCATGTTCGCGGGAAGCTTGCGGACTGGCGTGTCCGCGGTGTGGGCTGTTGCGGACTGGGCTTAGAGCTTGGCTGAGGCCTTGTCGAGCTCTGGTGTTACAGTAGGTGCTTTGTTGTGGAGGTCTTTGGCGGACTGGTGTTTGGAGTCTGGGAGGAGGCTGCTGCGATGGGGAAGGTGTGCGAGTAGCATGTGGACTGCTAGCGGTCTGTGCTATGGTGTTTGGGGGACATGAGTTTATGTCCGCCATGCTCGCATTGGCCTTTGATGGTTTTGGACTTGGTCACACTCTGTGTCAAGACCATGGTGTCCGCCGTATCCGCCAAGTCCGCTATGACCGGGCGGACTGTTGCTATCTGCCTTTGGTCGTGGACTTGTGGCGGATTGGGGGTTGAGTCTTGTGGACTGCCTCGGGCTGTGCGGACAGCCATTGAAGGGGGTTTGTTGTCCTGCAGTTGTTGGAGGCTTTGCGGGCTGATGCCTTGTCCGCATAGCTTAGGCGGACTGGAGATGGTTCGCCAATGATTGCCTTGCTCCTGGCGGTTTTCCTTGGTATCCGGCTAAGTCCTTGCGGACTCGGCGGACGGTGTTTTGCTATCGCGCGGGCTAGGGCAGTGTCGCTATCTCTAGGGCGATGACCACACTCCTCACCTCGCCTATAAATAGGACCCCATGACACATCTACAGTAACTTGAGTGAACAGTAAGTTGGGTTGGGCAAGGAGCTGCGGTCTCAGTTTGTCTGTCCGCGCGGATTGATTCAGGGCTGACGGTTTGCTGTGTGCAGGTCGCGCGGGTAGCTTCAAGGAGCCAGGAGTTTGGCTGTGACTTCGGTCAAGTACTTGGAAGTTGTGCGGTCTCTGCGGATTCAGCAGGAGGTCGCTCTGCGGTTTGTCAACTCTGTTTCAACTTTGCCAGCTTCAATAACCTGTCCGCCGGCTTCAGGCGGGTAGGGGGTGTTCCTCAGTTCAGCTTCAGCAGGAGACGAATAATGGTGTGTCTGCGCGGCCTCGCGGCTTCGGCGGACTCCGTGGCTATTCGGCGGATTGCAGCTTAGTTCGGGCGATCTCAGCGGACTCGGCGACCTCGGCGACCTCGGCGGTCTCGGCGGACTCCGGTGCTGTTCGCCCGACTTGGTTTTGGGTGCTTTCTGTTTACAGCTGTTATACTAGCGAAATCATGTCTCGCTATGTATGCCTCGTGTTGTAAATAAGTGAATGTATAAAAGATCTGCTTGTGCTTCCATTGTTTGTTGGGATGAACCTTTGTTCCTTGGTTTTCCGCTGGTTCAATGTGAGAACTGGGTAGTTCTGAAGATATTAATTTGGCGTTTGGACTACCTTGCTGACCGCGTTGAGAAAATTTTAACATCTTCGAATCCTTGCCCAAATCTGCTATAAATCCAATCCGTGTAGGCGAATTATTCATCGTTAACGTCGTATAATGACGTCCGAAAGCTCTCCCAAACTAAAGCGATTGTCGCAAAGGCCTATGCAAAAATCTTTCAATGCTTGAGTTTGTAAAGAAGTGGATACTTTACCCCTCCTTCATGCCTATATATAGGGCTAAAACCAAGGAGGTAAAGGTGGAAGATGATATGTGGATGAAGCTTCCTTTGATCAAAAAACACATATTGGTTTAAAGGTCAAAAACTGCTTCTCCTTTTCACACTTATCATTAAACACAAGATTGAAAACATGATCAAAATTGACTAACCTCTTTCACACTTGTATGAAAATTGTCTTAACAACAACATGCAATTGGAGAGTCAAAGGACTTAGAAAACTTTGCTCTTGCTGAACTAATGGGCTCCTTACAAGCTAGCTAGTCAAGGTTAAAACCTGTTGATGTCCCTGTAGAGGTTAAGAGCATCTTGCCTACATCACAACAGAAAAATGGAAAAAAAAAATACCTTGGATGAAAAACATTAGTAGAGGAAGAGGGAGATGTAGAAGTGTTGTGGCTGATAGAAACTCAGCCCAATATTTTCCATTTAACATTTATGTGATATGTAAAAAAACAAATCATGAGTCTAAAAATTATTATTTCAGATGTAAGAGGTGTGAAATCCCACACAGAGTGATAAAAACTGCTAGTTCAAAGAGAAACCAAAAACCTTGGAACTAACTGCAAAAGCTAAGTTGACTGAAGTTGTTAACACTGCATTAATTCTATATCGAAAAAGATCAGAGTACAAATCTCGGCTGCTTGCGTCGACGGCTGGGGTTGGAAAATGGATACTCATAGAAATTCGATTCCGTTGTAGGAATCAGAGATGGAAGGGAGGAGAGAAACATCGATGCCGTAGAGTGCGGAATTTGCATCGGCATTGTCGGCGTCAACGTTGTTGATGTAGTTGTGTTACTTTGAACCATCCCAATTTCGATTCAGTTTGGTGAGACTTATTTTCACCGGTCAAGCGGTCAAGACCGCATGACCGGTGAAAGGGTCCGTTTCATACGGTCGTGACCGCTTGACCGATGAGAATAAGTCCCTCCAAACAAAGCGTTCATCTCGTAAGTTCCAAGGTTGAGATTGAAAGTGCAGCATTAGCTTAAAGAATGATATATTTCTCTTATAATACAGTAGAGATATAATATATGAAAAATAAAAATAAATATTGTTTGGTGCAACACTCATCTCTCTACTAATATTACCACTCTCCATTACAAAAGTTCACAATTTAAACATCCAGTTTTTCAAATTCATCCCTCCCTAATACAAAATTTTATAAAATTTTAATATTAAAAAAGTGCACTCATAGATGCAGAGACTCACTCATCACAATTGCAATTAGAGATTGAGGTATAATCCTGAGCCATGTGTAACGAACTCCCCAGCACGGCAGCACATGGCTCTAAAGGATGGTTGTCGGCACCCCCAACATCCAGCTCGAAAGGGTTAGGTCTCAACAGGTCTGCAATCCATGCACCCTAACCCCTCTCCATCCATAGACGGATTGTTGGAGGCCGCAACCTCCCTTCGATGATAAGTGATTCAGTTAAGCGTCCCTACGGGGACTTCCCTGGAGGTCACCCATCCCGGAACTACTCCTATTCGAGCACGCTTAACAATAAAGTTCTTTCACCCAAGCTCATAGCTCGAAAGGACGACCACCGGAACCCCCAGCATCCAGCTCGAAGGGATTCAACCTCAACAGGTCTGCAGCGGCCCAACCTCCTATCCATCTACGGACGTCTTGTTGGAAGCCGCATCCTCCCTTCGATGAGAAGCGATCCAGTTAAGCGTCCCTACAAAGACTTCCCAGGAGGTCATCCATCCCGAAACTACTCTCATCCGAGCACGCTTAACTATAAAGTTTGTAGCCCAATTAGTGATGAGAAGTGAAAGAGCTTTATCGTTAAGCGTGCTCAGATGTGACTAGTTTCGAGATGGGCGATCTCCTGGGAAGTCCCCATAGGGGCGCTTAAAATAATCACTTCACATCGAAGGGAGGTTGCGGCTACCAACAACTCGTCTGATGATGGAGAGGGGTTGTGGTGCATCATCTGCAAACATGTTCAGGCTGAATCCTTTCAAGTTGATGCTGGGGATGCCGGCAGTCGTCTTTTCGAGCTATGGACCGGGGCGTCCATTACACCATGCATATAACCTCATAGCCGTTTGATATAGTTCAGCCAAGGAAGAAAAAACAACTCTAGCTTGGATGGAGATCCTCTTCACTTGTAAGCAAATGGAGGGTTTCGTGCAATTTTAGGATCAAGATCGATTCTTATTTAATCAAGGGTTCAAAATATTCCCGTCTATATAAAAAATAAATAATTAACCCATTGGATAAAAGAAGAAAACACCTAAATAATGAAATGGATATTATTCATTTGCCTCACAATTGAGAGGACCCAAATTCCTTTTAACTCCACATCACCCATATAACACCTTCAAATTTTACCCACAAATTCTTGCATATATTTAGACCTCGGAGCCTTATAAAAGCCCGGCGGGGGAAGAAAAGAAGAAGAATAAGAAGAGAGATATATATAATTAATAAAAGGAGAGCGATCGATCATGGCGAGCAGGAGTACTATGATAGCGGTGGTTCTGATCGTCATGGCGCTCTCATGTGTGTCGAAAACGGATGCGGGTTTGTCGTATTACTGCAATTGCATGATTAGTTGCGTGCAGCCGGGCACCGATGGATACAGCAAGGAAAACTGCGCGCCCGCGTGCGACCAACTCTGCCACCAGGTCGGCCAACCGGGGATGGACCCAAAAGATCCGTATTGCGGCCTCCCATAACCGAGTTGGGTTTGAATCATGAAATCCAAGCTGTACCGTTTCTAGAGGAAACCCAAAAGGGGTACAACAAAATCTCTTTAAAATGTTTTAACTCTCTTTAAAATGTAATGGCTATGATTCTAAGCCTGCGTATGAATGTAATTGCTGAATAATAATAATAATAATATATATATATATATATATATATATATATATATATATATATATATATATATATATATATATATATATATATATATATATATATATATATATGAAAAATGTTTGACTCTCTTCCGAATTCCAATATATATAAGCACGTGTGCATGAGTTTTTGGCCGCACGTCATTTCTGCGTTTTTTTTTGTTTTGATTATGCTGAGCACAAATCTTAATAGAAATGCAGGAGGGCTTCGATGGTTAGGGTTGTTCGCAAATCAAATAATTCGTGAATTTAGTACTTGATTTGTGAAAATTCGATTAAGATTTGTATTCTTAAATTTGAATCAGGATTTGAATTCAAATTCGGATTTGAATAATAATATTTTGATAATAAGAATATATATTATATATATATACATATATATATATATAAAGATAATCTTCATGGTCGGATCAAATCCAAATTAAGATCCAGGATTTCTGGATGAATCCGAATTCAAATATTTGAATGAATTCAATAAAATTTATATAGGCAAGCTTATATTTTTCTTGCCAATAAATTCAAGGCTTAATGGTGCGAATTTTTCTTCGTCACGACAATTTGGATGAGTCGAGAATAATTTCAGACTACTCATTGCGTCTGGGTTAGGTGTTTTCGTCCGAGTCATTATATGATTTAGTTTCTCTTAATTGGTTCAGCCCAATTTTTGTTTTCCCCTCAACTTTCCTTCCAAGCACTCACAAATTGTTGCGGAAGTCCCGTCGGCGAATCACCACAAATTGGCCCCAAAACTCGTCTAAGGGCAGAAGTTTTAACACAACAGACTAATCTGATAAGTTCTTCCAATTTTGTAGTGAAGAATTGCAGAAAAGAAATGTTGAGAAAAGAAATGTATATATCTTTATTGTATTATATCATATACATTTTGTCTTAAAGATAAAAAATCTTTTTCTCATCATTGAATGAAGAAATATGAGGAGAGAGAGAGAGAGAGAGGAGGAAAGAGAGAGTGAGAGAGAGGAGAAAGATAGAGGTGTTGTGTGATCAAATCACGTTAAGAGGAGAAAGAGGAGGGATAAAGAGAAAAAAGAAGAGAAGGTGGGACCCACGACATTTAATGAAAAGAGAGACAATAAAAATTAATTTAAATTCTATCATGAAATTTTTAGTTTCCCTGTTTGCGCAATTTTTCGTTTTCCAAAATTGCCCTTTGGCATAGACGATCGAATGCGGGCGCAACCGGCCTAGATGCGGGTGCAGCCCGCCTGGATCTGGGAGCAACCCGCCTGGAAGCGGGCACCGCCCGCAGCGACACATCAAGAACGGGCGAAACCCATTTGAAGATGCTAGTATGTGTATATATGCTCTCGGGCGGTCTTTGGCCCCATCTAGGAGGGCTTCGCTCGCCTCCGCACGGGCTTCACCCGCCTCTGCCCGTTCGCCCGTGCTCGTTGCGTCGTTGCGGGCAGCGCCCGCATCAAGGCGGACAGCGCCCGCAATATATACATATGAGTACTCAAAATGACCGTAAAAAAATATAAATCAACATTACAATTTTTATTTTATCAAAAAAATTTACGTTTTGACGTAAAACCATTAATTTCTCGCATTCTTTCTCTTTCTATTCTCTCGCTTTCTCTCTTCCTCTCTCTCTCCCCCTCTCTCTCCCCCTATCTCATCTCTCTTCTGCCATCTCTCTCCTATTCTCTCTCTCCCTCTCTCCCCCCTCTCTCATGTAGGTATATGATTTATTTGATGAGATCCAATGGTCAAAACTTAAAGTATGGTGTGTCTCAAGATATGTATATTGTTATATATATATATATAATTACCCAAACCTCCCCAGGAAATTGAGATAATTAGTGAGAGCACCACTCTTATTTTCGAAATTACAAAAAATTCTTCTTAAGTTTTCATTTTGTTACAAAACCTCACATGGTCTTTTCATTTCATTGCATTCATGGAAAAAAATATATCATGTACACTGTACACTGAGGGGGGTGTTTTTGTGCATAGATGTTATGAAATTAAAACCTCAGGGGAAGTTTTTGTAATGAAATGAATATTTTAGAAGAAGTTTTTGTAATTTCAAAAATAAGAGCGATGCTGTCAGTAATTTAGCAAAGTTAGAGGGGAAGTCTCGGTAAATGACCTTATACATATGTTTTGGAACAGATGTTGTGATTAGCATATCAATGTTGAAATCAAAGTTTTTTTATATGAAGTCAAAGCAAGGCCATTTCCTCCATATTTTGACCATGTTCCCCTCTCCAACCATCATGTTGACGTTACTCAGAAAAAAAAGATGGGCATTCAACACTGTTTTCTTTTCTGTCGACGCATTATTTTTGACTGGGATATTAAATGTCAACGTTGTTGAGCCCGAAAATCACGGCTCAACGAAGAGTTTGGATCTGGGGTGCAACTCGACTTTACTTCTCTTGAATTAGTGCCCCAGCCGTGGACTTACAGTTCGGAAACCTTCCCACCAGAATGACCTCTGATAGACCCTGATTCGCACCGAGGAGGTCCCGCCACACACCCGAAAGATCATGGATTGTTTCCCCTCCAAAACCAATGCTGGACCAATCACCTTTGGAGAGCCAATGGAACTTCCAACCACCCACCTGGAGACCATGGTGAATGATGAGCTGAAGCTCCTGCCAACCAAAGCTAGACAGATGAGAGAAGAACTTAGAAAGAGGTCCTCTCCAAATGTGACCTTGTGGGTCTTTTTATAGTTTCCTGGGGATGGTCCACTACAACAAAAACATCAAATAACAAGGTGAAGAATTTCTTGCTAAATGATGAAATTTGTTGCTAATTTAGATTAGGAATGACTTTAGCAACAAAACCAATTCATGCCCAATTTGAGCCTAGTTAAATTTAGTAAGGGTGAATTTCCTTGCTAATCAACAAGTAAGTCCACCAAAATATGATAACATATAACAAAATTTTAAACAAAATAAAATGTGACAACTATAAGCATGGAATCAGCCGATCTGGACAATGACCGTTATCAGAAGATTGACGTTGAAATAGAGAAGAATCTTGATTTGGAGCTTGATATTGAGCTTGTGGATGATGACTTGGTATTCGAAAATAGTTGGGAGTTGCATAGTAGCCTGGAATTGGAGCTGAAAAATGACCAGAACCTGGAGCGAAGAATTAACTAGAAGTATGTGATCCAAGAGAAGAGTAATGTCCAAGAGAAAAGTGATAACCTTGATAAATTCCATGTACCTCTAAGGCAGTAGAAACAACATTTTTAACAATATCTTTAACAATATTATAAACTCTCTGTTCAAAACTATTGTTCATCTCCATTTGAAGTTTTTCTAATTCTTCAACACGGTCCTTATACTTCTCAACTACAATTTGGGCATTAGTTATTGAACTAGTACCATAGATGACACTCTCATTGTATGAATTGCCAAATCCATAGCAACGACCATTTTTAAGACCACCGGAAGCCTCAATCCATAAATCCGCATAATATGTGGAAGAAACATTGGTAGAAGGCAATACCGTTGTATCATTACTTTGAGATTGCTTCTCATTTAACTTCAGAGTGTAAGACTCCCATAAAAAAATTAAAAATTATAATTACTAATGACATTAATAAATAAGATATTAGCATATCTATTAAAAAACTAACAATGAAAAATGAATAGTTACAAATGTTTTCTTTGATTTCTTGTCGACAAATGGTCCTTGTCCTTTATTGGTTCTATGAGTTCTATTGAAAACATTTTCGTGAGGAACGGGTAACCCTGCATTAGCTTGAGCATGCATTGTATTTAGCATATATGACAATTAATTGGTGGAGAAAACAAGAAGATATACAAATTAGTGAAAAAGTGCAAACATGTTAAAGCGTCCAAAACGAAACTAATTCATTCCAACTCCGTGAACTTAGATGTCAACTTCTAGTATTGTCTTCTCTTTTATTTTCCCAATGTTCAAATAATCAAAACCCAAAAATAAAATAAGGAAAACTACACAATGAAAGATACAAAACTGATCACTGAGCTTCATGCAAATGTTGTGTTATTACAAGGAAACCCGTTGGATTGACAAAGAAACTAAGTGATAGCTGAAATCTTAATCAACATAGCTTTTTTTAAGGGATAATTTAATGGTACAAATAGATCAATGGCGAGCGCCCTAAACTCGCATGAATAGTGCGTGATCTACCTCTCTAGACAAGCTCGTCCACTAACAAAGAGGGATTTTTCTGATATCTACTGCGATTATAGCACGATTCAAATCACAAATGACCTGCATACGAAGAAATAATATGATCAAGGAATCAATTGAAACTTCAAGAGCCCCCTAGGTAGGTTTAGAGTTTCCAAGGGGGAAGTGAATACAAAAAACTACTTGGATGTGAAAATGTAATGTAAATGCAGAATGATACATCACTGAGAGATGATAATTGAGTTGATAATGATAAATTGATGGCAGACATGTGCAAGAATTCAACACCCCCCCCCCCCCCACACACACACACACAAATGGTTGGCATAAGGCTAATGAAGAAAATGATAGAGCAAAACTATTTTATTATCAACTGATCAGATAGAGTTATGGAGTAACCCGATCGACGATCGCATCATGTCCATCCAACGGGTTTCCTTGTAATAACACACTCGATTTTTTGATTGCTAGGTAATCTTATATGCACAAACTAAAAAATGCAAAGAAATCCGGGTTTAGAGTTTACCCTATAATTGGTCAAAGGAGAAAGAATTCCAAAGAAGAAAACTAGAAGCTAGACCACCTCGATGAAATCCAAGCATCAGAGCAACGAGAACACATCGATTCACACTTACGGTAGAGGACGACGGAAGGATCACGCACGATTAGGGCAATGGGAGCAGTGAATTGGTTGACAGAACAACTTAGCGACGGGAGCAACTGGTCGACGAGGAGAAATTTCAGGTCGGGATGGGAGGGCGATGAGAGGGTGACTGGAGTGACTGTCCGATAAGAAGAAATTTTAGGTCGGGTGGGAATGGGAGGGAGACGGGAGGGCAACTTGAAGAGGTGGAGCTGTGTGCTGGAGCAACGATGGAATTAATGTGAGGAGAAATTCCAGGTAGGGATTCTAAAAGGGAATTGATATACGCAAACCTCCACCCGCTATCCGCAAACCGGGTTAAGTAGTTTTTTAGGATTTTATTTTTTTATATCCGCAAACAATGATGGCGAAGGTTTGCATATACCTCCACCCAACAGCAGTCATTTTGGGGGTCAAGATGATCCCAAATCGAAAAGTGATCAACACGAAAGTTGTAGATCTCGGCGAGACGAACAAATTTCATGTTGACCACTTTTTGATATGGAGCCGTCTTGGACCTCGATTTGGGCCCCGAAATCGGGGGCGGCGGAACTGCTACAGTAAACCATTCCGCCACCCCGATTTCGGGGCCCAAATCGAGGACCAAGACGGCTCCATATCAAAAAGTGGTCAACATGAAAGTTGTTCGTCTCGCCGAGATCTACAACTTTAGTGTTGATCACGTTTCGATTTGGGACCATCTTGACCACCAAAATGACTTGCCCGTACAGCCTGTATATATATATATATCCATACATATATGTTTACACTTATATATATATAGATATAATAAATAATAAGTAGGGGTTTGCATGCTTGCGGATAACAAATTTATAAAACAGTGGTTTGCGGATAACAATTATGTTTGCGGATAGTTAATTTGAAAAATAGTGATTTGCGAATATCAAATGTTTGCGGATAGCGAAAAGTGGTTTGCGTATATCAATCCCCTTATAAAAGGTAGGGAGAAAAAAAACATTTGGGGAGAGTTTTTTTGTTTTCCCTCCATTTTTTTTTTTTGGGGGGGGGGGAGGATTAATTACCAATAAATATTAAATACAAAATATTTCCTTTCAATTCAACTAGGGATATTTTGTATTAAAATTATTTGATTCTAAATCTTCAACAAAATTATTTTGTTGATAATTGTGTATCAAAACATATAAGTATTATACCTAGATAAATTTGTTCCTAATTGACAACAAATTATAGTGTCTTACTAATTTTTGTTCATAAATGACATTTTTGTTGTAGTGGTCTGTCAATAGCGAGATCTCACTTTTTGATTACTATTAAATGCATACCAAAGTGGTCTACCAACATCGATACTCCGCTTTTTGGAGGGTAAAATGGCAAACCATAATCAAATTATCGAAAAATGGAAATGAATATCCACTAATGGCGAGTCGGCGCACATCTGCCCACTCGCCTAGGCGGCGAGTGCCCGATGAGACTGAGCACTCGCCACTCGCCCGACCGGCAAGTACCCGATGAAACTGGGAACTTGTCACCCTGCCTCTCGCCTACGAGCGAGACATTAGCTCGCAAGCTCTGCTCGTCTGCTACTATACTGGACAAGCAGTGAGTGTCTGATGAAACTAAGCTCTTGCTCCTGTCATCGGGCTAGTTGTGCCCACTCGACAAATACGGGTTATACACGATCTCCTCTCTTTGAGAGATCTGTCCCAAGCTCGAAAAGATAGTTCAACCCCAACATTATTTGACAAGTGGGGCATGAAAGGAATATTCTGGTGGGCCCTCACCCAAGCTTATAAATACTGTGGGGGGGGGGGGGAGGTCATCCCTGAGAACCCCTCTCCCCCTCTCTTCTTCCCCGCTCTACATCGCTATGTCGATATCCCAGGCTGCTCTTGCGCGTCTTGTCGCCGATAGGGAGAAGAACAAGGCGGACATTGCCAATCTGATGACAATCGCTACAGAGCACTCGTCCCGAATCGTGGCGAAGAGGCTGGAAGACCGGGCGCTCAAGAAGTCGAGGGTTGATCCCCCCAGGGAAGTGTCAGGCTCGCCGAAATCTCTTCAACCTATCTCCGGCCGCGAGGCCATCTCCCAACCCCGGTACGTTCTTCTAAAAATTTGATGTTGTTAATTTGGTATTCGTGAAGCCGAATCGAGCTCTTGATGCACACCTTTGCAGTCCAATGCCTCTGCCGGATCATGGAGCGCCCAACTAAGGAAGCGCGACAGAAGCCTGCGAGTCGAGGCAAGCCGGATACTCGCGCGCATTTTCCTGGTCGGTATGTATTTTCCTGATTCTGTTTGCGCTCTCTGACGAGAACGGTTTTGAATTCCCCTTATGTCTGTGCAATGCCTTCTTTCATTGACGTCACCTTGACTCCTTTGCCGACCAGATCTTCAACTCGCGACCTCAGTCCATATCTCGCCAACGCCGTGAAATCCCCAGCAAATGGCGGCACAGGGACCTCGGTGCTGCAATTCCCATTTTCTCGTAATCCTGTTCTCCTGAGAGTTGGATCGGGAAAGTCACTGATATTACCCCTCAATGGTCCTTTCGATGGTCAACCAAGCCTTCCCTCGCACCGCTCAGGTAAGGAGGGCGAGACCTCTCTAGGTAAGTAGTTGACACATCTCATAATTTTCGTTGCGCCTGCCTGTACTGATCTCTCGCTTTTTTTCACCAGACGTGACCGACATCTCCATAGGGGCCGATCAGGATGCTGCCGCGGAGTACTCAACACCACCCTCTCCTGACATGATCTGAGGCTTCCTTAGCGAGACGACATCCGTTGTAGAGTTAACTGAGCGGGCGGCGATTATTTCACGGAAGCACGGGTTCATGCTCCGCGAGATACAGGATGAGCGAGCTTAGCCAGCGAATGACAGCTTTTCTCACCTGCTCGCTCTACAGGAACGAGTGGAGACACTAGAACGCGAGTGCGCCTCGTTTACTAGTGTGATGCAGAGACTTCTCAGAGGGAACACGGCTTCGCTGCAGGCGCTTCTAAAGAAGATGAAGGAATGCAGTCAAACTCTTCATCATGAAGTTGCATCCGTTCGCGAGGAAGTCACCCAGAGGGGTGGTTCGCAAGTGAGGATGCGAGGACAGGGCTCGTGGAAATGGGTCCCGCACTAACTCTGCGAGAACGAGATTATTGCGAACTGAATTTGTTTATTATTCCCTTTTATTCGATGCAAGAACTATCTGGACAACACTTGCTTATTCGTGAATATTTTAATAATTTGATCATTTTGCATAAGTATTGTTCGTTTCGCTGCGAGTGCGTGACTAATGATGTCGAGCAGTTCTTTTTTTCTGCGAATGGGTGTGTTCCAACCACGATCCGTGAGTGGGCTGGGTCGTACCATGCCGCGAAATGGTTTGTGAGCACGGGGCGGCGAGTGGACTCACGCCAATTGGCCGAACCCACACCCCGACTTCTATAAATACCCATCCCCCCGACTGGTCTTCACCTACCATCATACCTGCTCTTATTCCACCTTTTCTCCACAACCCGTCAAGCACTCGCACTTTGTGCTCGCAAGATGGTCAGCGACGACGAGGAGGGGCGCCAGATATGCGCGGCTCACTTTCTCAACTACATCTTCCCTGACAGACAGGTCTCAGAGGAAGAAATGTCGAGATCATCACAAAGTTCGTGTCGGCGGAGTTCGAGGCTCGTGCGCCTAAGAGGGCGAGTCTATCAATTCCATAAAGGAGAATGAACTTGTCATTGCTCTCGTGCACTTCGAGAAGGGACTTCGCCTCCCGCTATGGCCGAAGGTGAAGCAAATTTCTCAAGTACTTTAGGTTGATGCCCTCGCAGATCACCCCCAACGCGATCTCGATGTTGGTGTCCTATGAGTTTAACTTGACGGTCTTCCACAAGTTATTCATCTACTAAGCCACCAACAACGGGGTGGCTTTCCTCACCGGTTCGCAGATCACGGTATGTGAGACCATCAACAAAGCCCACCATTGGATCAACCGATTCATCTTCATCAAGGGTGACCACGGCAATGTCCCGAATGCGTCGATACAAAAAGACAAGATCACCTGACGAGCGCCGCGTGTTGACGGCGAGGACGCCAAACTCACAAGTTCTTCTTGGGAAAGAACTTTGAAGTCGCTCATCTGCGGTGCAACGTCGACTCGCTACTATCTGTACTCCCGGGTGCTGGTAAGCTCGAATGCCTTTCTCATAACTCTATTTTGCCTCTTACGACATCATAACGCATTATTGCTCCTAGCTTTCTCGCAGGCGAGCGCGACATGCCTGCGCACCCGCCGTACGCATAAAAGGGTAGGGTGGATCCTGCCCTTGCCCACGCTCAATCTACAGCCCGTTTCCCGCCGCTGCCCCCGTTGAGGGGCGGCCGCCTCTCCGCCTAGGTTGAGTGGCCAAATTGGCCGCCGGCCAAATTGGCCGACAGCCAAATTGGCAGCCCGACCTTGGCCCCTCACCCTCTCTGGCCGCCGCCCTTGTCGGTCGCTCCTCCCTTGCGGGAGGAGAGGATATTTTCTGACAAAGGCGGTTATTTTCCGGCCGGGGAGGTCTTGTCCTTTGCGTAAATGTGGTGATCCGTGTGCTCTAAACAGAACATTCCCATTCGTCCATCTGGTAGTTAATGGGTAAATTTACCGGTTTGCCCCTCTCAAAATATATAAATAGGGTCCATTCCTATTCATTTTTCATCTTTTCCTCTGTCATAAAATCCACGTATGGATTTTCTCTCTCCTTTCTTCCTCCTACTAATTTCTCTCTCCTCCTTTTCTCTGACTAGCGCGCTCCAACGCACGCCTCTTCCTTGCACGCTCCTGCGCGCGTCTCTTCCTTGCACGTTGCTGCACGCGTCTCTTCCTTGCGCGCTATTTTGCGTGTCTCTTCCTTGCGTGTTCCCGTGCGCGTCTCTTCCCTTCACACTCCTGTGCACGCCTCTTTTTTTTGCGCGCCTCTTCCTTTCGCGCTCTCGCGCGCCTCTGCCTTTCACGCTCCAGCGTGCGCCTCTTCCTTGTACGCTACAGTGCGCGTCTTTTAACACCTCCCCTGTAATGACCGTATAATATGGGTCCGGCCGGGGCCCCACAACATACAGACGTCACAGCTTCAGTATTATAAAATGATATAACTACCCAAACTCAAAACTCAAAACACATCACAGCGGAAACAACCAAAGAGACTAGAAGTTATCCACGCCTACAAGAGTAACAAAATGATCTTAAGGCCTTACAACAAGAGTGAATCCAAACTCAAATAATACATTAGTCAAGAAAGTGCATAAGCACACCTAGTCTACCTCGGCATGCAAGCCGGTAACCAAGGACATTAAAACATACAATGTCATAAAGAGTAGAGCTACAACAAAAGTTAACACTTCATGAGGCTTTGGCCTTTCTGGTCAGCGAGCTAGTTTCTGCTTGCGATCCTTGCCTTGTAAAAATTATTAGTAACGTGGGTCAGCAAAGGCTGACCTCAAACTGTGTAACAAGCACATCTCCTCCCGGCCGCCCCTAACGGACCCCGGGGTACTCCTCCAACCTGCAAGTTAGCACTTCATATGCAATAATCATAAGCAAGAAAAGAAACTAAGGAAACATGCTTGGATGTCTCAAACATCATACATGTTCTCTATTGTTGAACATATAATAATAGGGCATATTATACAACATGAATGCAACACCCGGGCTTCACCCAAGGCACCCTATAGCGTATGCATCTAGCACAACATCACATCAATTGGGTACTCATCATTTCTCCATTGGCATAAAGCCGCAAACAAAAGGGGAACCACAATCCCTCAATGACATACAAGCCACCACACTGAACTCTTGCCAAGGCCCCACCCGCTCACGGTCGCAGACCCGGGCTTGCCGGCAAACTCTGACTTCTCATGTCAGGATTCCGTCCAGCACACTGACTGATTCTAAGAACCCTTGCTGGACCCCACCCGCTCATGGCCTCATTGCCCGGGCTTGTCCCATGCTCGGCATTCTCGTCAGTCTCACACAAAGGGGACTAGTCTCGCCGGGACACTTTCCACACATGACTTGCACGTCACGGGATAGCCAGCCGACCACGGAGACACAGCCACGCCTTGGCACATCACAAACCAAGACATTTCCTCCATAATCCCTCATACGTACTGCAGCGTTCCCGCGCATCAAAGAAACCATCTACCACTCATGCGGAGCTAACCTTATTAATCAAGGAAACCATCTACCGCCAATGAGGAGCTAACCTTGTCCGGTACCGGCCACACGTACTCATGCAAGATAAAGGGAAGAACATCACAAACAACACGAACATCACAAACGGCCCCTTGCCGCAGCGGATTTCTACGAATCCTTAAACCTCGTATGCAACATCACCGAGTTGGACTAACGGTCGCGACTACGGCTTCACCCACCATGCCTAATCCACTAACAGAGCGGATCTCAAATGCAAAACATGTCGGGGACGGACTCAATCGACCCGGAGGTTCCTCTTGAACCTTGGCGACTCAAACCCCTCTCATTTGAGTGTTTGGTGCCCAAAAACTAGAAAAGAAAAGATGCTAAAACATGCATCCTAAAACCGAGAGGAGAAGTGTCGTTACCTTCCGACTCCTCTTCCTAGGCATGAAAAAATAGCCGGATGAAAACCTTCGCAACGATCTAGCCTCCACGGATCTGGACTCGGCTCGCGATTTGGAGCACCGAAGCCTCTCCAACAGCCGGATCTCTACTTCACCTTCTTCCTTGCTCTCCCCTCTCTCTAGAACTTTAGAAAGCGAACCACTCAAAAGAAATGAGGGTTTCTAAGGGTCCAATCCCGTGTATATCCCATCAGGAACAACCCCCAGCCGTTGGATCCCAAATTAAAGAAACGAACGGCCTTGATTCGGGCCTGAAATGCTAAAACTGGGACGAACACGGCCTGCGACACGCCCGTGTCCCCCATTCGCCGTCAAAATCGACGCGCCTGGAACAACACACGGGCATCCGACACGCCCGTGTTCGACCTGACACGCCCGTGTTCCAACTGACACGGCCGTGAGGTCGGCCGTGTGCCTCCATCGACACAGCCCCAAAAACAACCCGAGACTCACACGGGTACTGGACACGCCCGTGTCCTTGCCCGTGTCTAACTCAACACGCCTGGGCTCCAGACCATGTTCACTGTCTCGACACTTCGTCGAGCGAAGTTCGTCGACTGCCTGACATGGCCTTGGACACGCCCGTGTCCTAGGCCGTGTGCCTTGTCTCGACACATCGTCGAGCGAAATTCGTCGACTCCCCGGGCCGATCGTCGACACGGGCTCGGCACGCCCTGAGACACGCCCGTGTCTCAGGCCGTGTTCTTTGCTCGACGATCGTCGACTCCAAAATCATCGACCTCTCGACCAAATCGTCGACTGGAGCCCGACACGCCCTGGGACACGCCCGTGTCCCAGGCCGTGTGCCCCCTGCCAGAAACCAATTTTCCTTCTCGACGAACCCGGTTCGACACGGCCTTGGACACGCCCGTGTCCTTGACCGTGTGACTCTCATCTAAGACCCAAACTTGGCCAGAAATGCTGGTCGTCCCTCTACAAATTTTGGGGCGTTACACGTCTCTTCATTGCGCGCTCCCGCGCGCGCCTCTTCCTTGCGCGCACCTGCGCGCGCCACTTCCTTGCGCGCACCCGCGCGCGCCACTTCCTTGCGCGCACCCGCGCACTCCGCCCACTTACGCACCTTCTCGCACTGAACTTCCATGTGCTCCGCGCGCTCTCTGTCAATAAGCTCTTTGCGCGCTCTCTACCAACAAGCGCTTCGCATTCTCTCTACCAACAAGCGCTCTGTGCGCTCTCTACCAGCAAGCGCTTCGCGCGCTCTCTGCCAGCAAGCGCTCCACGCGCTCTACGTCCGCAAGCGCCCCGCGCGCTCAAGTTCAATTGCTTCAACAACTGACATGCCAACCATCCCAGACTCCTCTCAACACAACAAAAGACAAACCACAAAGGATAAGACGCGCAAACCGCGCTGCACAAGCTTCCAAGACACAAGAATTGGTATGAGCAAAGCGAGTCGCTCCTATTTCTAAGCTTCAACAGAAGACTTCAAAGCACAACAAGTTTGTCCCTCTCGCAGCACAAAAAGAATTTCATGGCTCTGTTAGAGGTGACCTGTCACCCTCCGAGCACAGCTCTCTCGCTCCCTGATAATTGTAACGAGAGGCGGCATGTCACCCTCTAGTTTTTGAAAAAGCCATGTAACAATACTCAGATCTAGTAGAAGTTTGACCGGTACAAATCCGGACACGTGATTTTTCACCCAATTGAATGATTTCCACGTTAAAAAAAATTCTATTTTCAGCTTTCCCTTTCTCTATGACTGTTTGAGCCCTCGACCGCTCCCGGGCTAAGACGGTTCAATTTAATCTGGTCTACCAGAGTCTCGAGTGATCCGCAATAATTGTAGTCATAATCATTATCATACCAAACCTACATTTTAAGAAGGTGGCGTTTTTGTACCAATTGATAGGAGCGAAAACGTAGCGCCAAAACATCCTAATTCTCCATTTGGGGGGACTTGTTTTTACCGGTCAAGCGATTACGATCGTATGAACCGGACCTTAATTAACATGTCCCCAAGCAGAGATCTCAAGCAATTTTTAAAGTCTAGATTTTTTTGGAAAATTATAAGTCCAAATTAGGACTTTTGATACTTTACACTCCCAATGTTTAAATATTGCACTTTGCACCCTTCATTCTCATATTCTTAGCACTTTACACCATAGCAAGGGTAATTTCTGATAGCGGAATTCAAAGGTCTAAGGTGCAAAGTGCCAAAAATATAAGAATGAGGGGGGTGCAAAATACAATATTTAAACATTGGAGGTGTAGCTTGTCAAAAGTGATATTTTCAAGGTGCATAGTGCCAAAACCCCTCTAAATTACAACTTATATATCATAAAAGTTTGTTATTCAACAATTTGAAGGTTGAATATTTATTAATTCAACCTACGATCACCAAATGAGGTTATTACTAATCAGATTGGGCTAATTAACCTCAAACCCACTACTGTTTTCCGGCGATCTTTCCCCTAAATCCTCCGCCCCGATTACCGGAAATTCAAGAAATAGAATACGGAATTAGCACAGATGCTTCTAGTATACATGAGGTCGAACAATCTGCTGTCGGCTGCCCTGGCGTTACCGGAAAGTCTCTCCGGCGCCGCCTCAGCAGGAATAGAAATCGACGAGCTCGTCAAGCGACTCCGTCTTCGGATCGGCGTTCTCCAGCATCCAAAGAAGGTGCTCGAAGAGCACCACCTCGCACCCCACGACGTGACCGCCGCCGCCGCCGCCTCCGGATCTGTCGATTAGGGTTTGAAAGAGCGGACGATCGAGGAGATCGGAACTGACGAGATACCTCCGGCGAGATTTTCCGACGTAGACGGGGTGGAATCCGTGCGGAACATCGTCGCCGTGGAAGGACTCCGGCCGCCACGCCTCTTCCTCCGGCAGTCTCCCGGACCCCTCTCCGCCGCCGCCGCTACCGCGAGAGATACGGCCGGTGGAGTTCCACCTCTTTATTATGCATCGGAGCTTGTTCAGCTTGCTGTTCTTCGCCATTGTTCCTTACCGGCGGTGACGGAACTCAAGGGATTATAGTGTGGGAAAGTGGTGGCGGGTAATGTCCGATGAAGGAGCCGGTGACGGTTTCGGCTTATATAGAAAGAGTTCAGCGGGGCCCATTTAAGTAGTTGGGCCCATTAATAATATGGGGCTGGCTTGGGCTTTGAGAGGACAACAATGGGTGGGCCGAAAGAGAGGGAGAAGGTTTTAAATTGTTTAAATAAAATAAATCAAGTGAGAGGGACGGGTGCTAAAGAATCGAGAACCAGACCGGAATCGATATGAACCGAGTTGTTCAGGTCGGTTCTTAGGTGTCTCGGTTCGATTTTAGGTCCAAAATTTTCAGAATCGATCACTTGGTTTGGTTTTCGTTTCTTACACTCTGGTAGTCAAAACTGACCAAAGAATCGAGTTATTGAATTATAGTATCAAAAATATATTTGTGATGAGGAGGAGACTTTTGAAAGAGATTGATGAATAATTAGATTGATGGAGGTATTTCATATGTAATTTTATAAACTATTTACTTATGTTTTGACAATGTTGAAATTTTGTTTAATTGTTAGAATTTTTGAATATGAAATGTTGTATGATGAAATGATTAATTGTGTTTAGTAATCTATGAAACTTTAATGATTTTTGAGCTGTGCAATATTAAAGTTCCATAATTTCTTTGATTTATAAACATTGGTTTTGTATTTATTTTTTCTAATGCAACATATTTACACCCTAAATTTAAGCAACCGATAACCAAACCGAAACCGAATTGATATTTCCAGTTCGGTTCCGTTTCTACAATTTAGAATCATGGGTTGGTTCCGATTCCAAATATTTGGAATCAAACCTATACAACTCAGTTCTTGATTATAAGTGGAACCAAACCAAACCGATCTGAGTTGCACCCTAAGGCACAGGGCTCTGCCTTTACTACCAACCACGACATTACCTATATTCGATAGTGCACGGAGGGCCCCGTGCCCACCGCAATATTATCTCGGCCATGACATTGTCATGGCGCGACGACGCTCCCGTCGCTCCCGTCGCTCGCAAACCGCGGAATGTTATTCTCCGCTCATCACTCATTTTGCATTGTCCACCGGGGTTTGCGAGCGGCGAGGAGAACATATTTTTTTGTCGGTTGATAATTTTGTGTATATGAGAGCACATTTTTTTTAAATAATATAAAACACATAAATATTACAAACTGAATTTTTTAAATAAAGAAGGGTAAAATCAGAAAGTAAAAGTTTAATCAAATAATGTTTTTTTTCTTTTTAATATAGTATAGATATATATTGTTTTCTTAAATTTGGTTGTTTCCCCTAAATTAAAAACAATTAATACAATGCTATCAGCGCATTTGGTCATCCGGCGACCCAGACAGATGGTCGGCTTGCCTTGAAATAGCCACATGATAAGTTTCATATAAGGCGACAATGATGTGCGCCTAGTAAGAGAGTCGGCGAAATTGACGAGAACGAAAATATTTTGAAACAAAGAAAAGAACGTATTGATCACCAAGGCTTATTGTGTGTAAACAATAAAGCCAGCTATAACATATCACTGTCGTTGTCCAAAATAATTCTCATTAACATCTGTCTTCAATTCGCATATCCAAATTTTGTTTGGACGACAATGCCCTTTTAGAAGTAAATGGATAGTGAAGAAACGAAGAAGGTCGCCGTTTTTGTAGCGGTGGTGTATGAGTGAGGCTCTGTTTGGCATGGCTGTAGCGGCTGTGATCACGACAGTTATAAACCGTCGTTCGTGAACTCATGACCTCACCTCGGGAACTTCGAACACTTTTATGTTCAAAAGTAGTTCTCTTTTTGTGATGGCAATATAACCATGTCAAATATCTTGTTCATGTATTGCGCGAGCTCATCCATGTCTAATCTCACCAGAGCAAAAACAATGTATAGGTGCAACAATGTATCATATACTTGATTCGTAATTAAAATATAGGTATTTAGAAATCCTCGTAGTTTTGAGACGTCCAAACGAAAAAAAAAAGTTGTCGATGGAGAGAGCCCATGAGAGCAATGTGCATGCTACTTATTTAAAGAAAATATTAACACGTTTCTCATAAATTCGAGCTTACGAGTCAGTTGGGTTAAGAGTCTCTGATGCAAAAGACTCGGGCTTGACAATAGGCATGATCTAATGAGAAGGTTGCACAATGTGCTATTTTAAAAAAATTAAAATAGTAAACACATCTCTCATAAATTCAACTTTATGAATAAGTGGAGTATGCACCCTATCCTACAATTTTGGTTGATAATGGAAGTCACATATATGTTGCAAATACTTATAGCTGGTGGATTAGATTGATCCTCATACTAAATACATTACCCATTTAAATTATAATAAAATTATGAGGATGCAATCTTCTAAAGGACTTTAGTAATGTTATTATATATATATATATATTTACCATATATAAAGAAATACTGTGGTCTGCGAATATCATGAGTTTAAAATTGCACAAACCGTCAGATCATGAGTTCATAATTCAACAACCGTCTGATCGAGCACAATAAAATCATTTCATCTCTCCAAATTTTAGTAGGTCTCCTAAACCTACTAATAGGGTGTCCTAAACCTATGTGAAATTACGATTTTGCCTCTATAACTCTTAAAAAATCCAGCAGCTGGCTGTTAAAATTATATTTTAATTTAAATGCTGCTATCCGATTTCAACCCCAAAACTTCAAGGATAAGAGAAACGAATCAATCCAATGAGGCAAGAGGACAACTATGATAATTATTCAAATAATTTATACTTATATTGTTATATTTTACGTATGTTTATAAAAATATATATAAAAATATAAATATAGGTATAATATAATACATTATTACATATAAATATACTATAGTCGGGTACAGTTGCACGAGATCGTAGTGGCGGGCCGGGTACAGTCGCGCGGGGCCGTATGGGCGGGCTGGGTACTGTTGAGATTGGCAGTAGGGGCGGAGCCCCGTGTCGGGCACTCGTATGTGACCTCCCCTCTAGGTTTGCAAAATTATAAATTGCACCCTTCTATTTTTTTTTTTGAAATTACAAAGAATTTCATTATAAATTTACATTTCATAACATGCATGCAAAAAAAAAAAAAAAACACACCCGAAAGAAAGCACGAGAAGAAAATTTTGTAATACATGTTATTATGAATGAAATGTAACTTACAGTGTAGGTTTTTGTAATTTCAAAACATAGACGGTGTAACCTGTAATTATGCTAAGTCCATGAAAAATTTAGGTAATTATTACTATATAAGATCATTAACAAATAATATATGGTTTAGTCACACAAAAGAGACTTGTTAGAATAAATATGGTATGATAGAATAGAGCTATTATTTCATTTAAATGTGTTATATGGAGATCGAACATATGTGTCACTTACCCGAAAGTTCATAAACAAATAAACTAACATTAGAGCAATAGAAAAGTAGGTATTTATATGAGTTTAATGTACTACTAAAAAGAAACAATTGGACAATATACATTAAATAGTGGTCAACGTCAAATTTATATTCAACTTAAATGACTAGGTTTATTTGACCAGGTTAATACATATTATAGCTTTCATGTGGCCATGACAACACATGTTAGGGCTATGTTTGATGCGGCTTATTATTGTTTATTTGCTTCAGTGAGGTTGGACAAAAAATATTATTGTCATAAAATGCATGTTTGATATGACAAATGTTACTACGGTTTATAACCGGGAATTAGTTTGGGCATAAGATTTTGATATGATAATAACATGTTTGTCCCTTTAAAAATTATTGTTATGCTAAATACTAAACTAGCTCAATAGAAATTACACGATGATAATAACACAATATCTTTTAAAATCAAATAAAAAATAAACTAAATTCACTTATCAAATGTTCAAAATTTTATGATAAAAGGGTAAAGTGGCCACCGTGTCAAACGGAGCCCTAGTTTCAGACATTTAGGATCCGTTTGGAGGGAATTATTTTCACCGGTCAAGCGGTTACGACCGCATGAATCAGACCATAAATTATGGTCTGATTCATGCGGTCGTAACCGCTTGACCGCTGAAAATAAGTCCTCCCATTCTTGCAGCTTCTTGCCAAAGTCCACGGGCGGGAGTTTGGTACGCCCCTCATTCTTGCAGCATCTCTTATGGAGAATATTCAGTGCTCATCTGCTTCCACATCCTGGCGCTACTGGAGTACCAATCGGCCGGCTAGGCCGTTATCTATCTTTTGGTGCCCCCCGCCGCCGGACTGGATCAAAATTAATTTGGATGGAGCTTTGCTTGCAACCAATGTCGCTGGCATCGGCTTGACGGTGCGGGACCATCTGGGTGCGTTGGTTTGTGCTGCTGGATCCGGCTTGCAACATTGGGACCCCGGCCAAGTTGAACTACAGGCATTGCTCTCCTTGCGGCGGCTGCTCACTCCCGCTATGATGGACGCAAAGGGCATCATTATTGAAGGGGACTGTGCTAATTTGATTGAAGCTTGCCAGCGCTCCTTGCAACGGCCGGCATGGCGAGACCCACATGTCATGGAGCATGATTTGGCTTTCTTGGCGGAGCTCAACAACGTCCTGATTCGCCACATCCCGCGAGAGGCCAATAGGCTTGCTGATTTTTGCGCAAAATATGGCATGTATCATAATTTTTTGTGGACTGATGGTACTTTGGCCCCTTCTGAATTCTCGGATATTCTCCAAGAGGACTTAGAAGGGATGCCACGTGTGTAACTTTTGTTTTTTTTTCTTCCGCACTTTGATGCTAATGCAGTTATCATGAAAATAAGTCCTCCCAAACGGAGCCTTAGATTCGTTTAAGAAGGGGTGGTGATTGTGAATTCTGAGGTGGGCTTGTTTGGACGATATTTTTGCTCAGACGGATTTGGATAAAAACGTTACCTTGGTAAAATATATTTTTGACATGACAACTGTTATTGTTATGATTCAAAGTCACTGTGTTCATGATTACTGTCTACCGTTGTCCTGCTAAACGAACCCACAATGTTTTTGATAGTTGTAATCCCGAACGTCATTTTTCTAAAGTGACATTTCGGATTAAAAGCGTCAAAGTGTCAACACAGTCATTCGAGCAAAGTGGTCGCGAGCTTGACCCCTAAAAATAAAGTTTGGGACAAAAATCATGCTCCCAAAGTTGTAAACCAAGACATTTTTTGTTTATAATTAACCAAAAAATTCATGTGATCACAACCGCTCAAACGTCGCAAATGTCTAAAATATTGAGAATATAGGTCTTAAGGGAGGTTTGAATTTTTTTTATTATTTTGTATTAAAATTAAAATATTATGACCAACTTAAATAATATCACCGCAGCGATTTGTTACCGCGGTCATGCAGTTATAACCTTTGTTTGTCTCGATCTTTTTTCTTCATTTTGGTTTAGGGTTTAGGGTTTAGGGTTACTGATGAAAAAATCTATTTGATAAATCTAAATTCTAAACAGTTCAAAATGTCATTTTTAATCTTCAACGTCATCTCAGCTCTCTCCTTTCATTCTCACCACTCTCATTCAAACCGCTCCAAAATGCCACCGTTAAAATAAACAGAGCTTATAGTTGTGTGCAGCTGTCTGAAACGCTATCCCAAACAGGGTATAATGATAATATGAGGGAAGATTGTATTAAAGCCAAAAGACACCGTCCATCCCAAGTGATTGTCATTTTTCCCTGCTTTCATTTCAATATTTTGTCCTTTTTTTTAATGCCGAGGGATTGAGAGCGATGCGCATGTGCTGCATTGATCATAGAATTTGGAAGGACAGCTCAGATTGCATATGATTTCTTGCTATTAAATTATTATTATTATTGTTATTGATGTGGGTTACTCGAAGTGCTTGTAGATCGGTCGAAGCGAATTGTCCTCGTTCAGGTGCAGGTGCTAATCGAGCGTACAAATAATCATGGAAAAATCCATTAGCTAACAAAGAATCTTTTTACGTGGAAAATCTCGGAAAGTAGGAAAAAACATTGGGTTGAGATTGTGCCGACTAAATTCCACTATTTCTTGGGAAATTATAGATGTTTTCTTTCGAGGGTGACAGACTACCGCTCGTTAAACCAATTTTTCAGACCGCTTAGGTTGTTTGGAATGTGATGGTGGTAAGCGTGCTCTTGAGTTGTCTGGACTTAAGGTTTCGTCAACTGGGCTTTCAGTTCGGAGTTATACGAGTTCTTCGAGGTGTCTTTAGGGAGACCTTCGCAGAGGGAATGAGATCTTTAACGGCTCTGAAGGGATCTTCGAAGGTTGTAGGAGATCTTCGAGCGGTCTTCCAAACCAAAGGAAGTGTTTGATCCACCTTTGAGACTCTAGGAGATTTTCGAAGGAATGTTTTGGATCTCTCTCGGGCATAAAAGACAAGATATACAAAAATGAGAGCCCAAGATACCTTTTATTGAATTTGAGAAGGTCATTCTGGTAATTAAGCCGCTAGGGAATACGGTTATCTGCAAACGCGTGACCATATATTTTGTTATATGCACACTCATGATGAGATATTTCACTATACACGCACCAATTATGAGATATTTCTCTGTATGCACACCCACACTGGGATATTTCGCAATACGCACACCAATGATGAGATATTTTACTATGCACACACCTATAATCATATATTTCTCTATACGCACACCCATGATGCGATATTTTGTTATGTGCACCCCATGATGGGTGGGTTTGTGAATGATGGGTTGCGACGAATGTGATACGATGTTGCGGGGAAGCGTGACAGCGGACACACGGGGTTGCCTGACCAGGGCGGTTGTGGCCTTGCTGCCCGTGCGGGCTGGGGCCACACGACCGGTTGGCCGCATAGCGCGGGGCTGCGGGGCCGCACTACGGGGTGATCGCGTGGCTGGAGAGTGAGCTCATATGGCTCATCGCGCGGCCAGTGCGGGGTTGCCCGGTTGGTTGGGCATGGGGCGACAACGGTGTTGGTGGGAGTTTTCAGTCACAGTGTTGGTGGAGAGTTTCAGTCATGTTATTGTTGGGCAGTTTTTGGTCGTGGTGTTAGAGGGCAGTTTGGGATACTCCTGTCTCTCCCCACTAAGGTAGTGGGGGAGGTGGATCTAGTGGCACTCTTTTTTGATATTTGCAACCCACTTTTCACTTATAACTTAATGACGTATCAATTATTATTAATGACTTAGCAAATGAGGATATTCTCTCTGTTGCGATAAATGTCGTCTCTTTTGATATGGGTGGGGCTGATTTCTGAAATGTTGGGAATTGTGCCCTGCAATATTCCTCGGGATTTGAAAAAACATCACTATTCATGCTAAGAGGCATAATATATTTGATGTATGCTTTAGTTCATACATGCAGGTTGTCCATGATTGGACAGGTGAAGAAAATGAGTTTGGCTGTAAAACTCAAATTTCATCGAGCTCAGCTCGGAGTTCGTCGAGCTCAGCTCACTGGTCGTCGAGCTCAGCTCAACTATCCCTTGGATAAGCTCAAGAACTCTGGATTCAAAATTCGTCGAGCTCAGCTTACAATTCATCGAGCTCAGCTCCATATTCCTTGGGAAAAACTCAAGAGCTCAAGATTCAAAGTTCGTCGAGCTCAGTTTACATTTTGTCGAGCTCAGCACAAAGATCGTCGAACTCAGCTCAACACATGTCAAAGTAAAAGCCAGAAAAATTGACTAAGGCAAAAAACGCTGAGACCGCTGAGAAGATCAAAGTTCGTCAAGCTCAGCACAAAGGTCGTCGAACGCAGCTAAAGCCCGAAAAACTGACTAAGGCAAAAAGTGCTGAGACAACTGAGAAAACTAAGAAGAAAGCGTTGAGTCCGCTGAGACGAAAGCGTTGAGACAGTTGAGAAGAAGAGAGTTGAGACAGAAGGTTGTCTCAGCAGTTAAGAGTAAAACGCTTAGACCACTGAGAAGAAGGCGCTGAGACATATGCTTGTCTCAGCTGTTAAGAAGAAAGCGTTGAGACAGAAGCTTGTCACAACTGTTAAGCAAGAACCGCTGAGACCGCTGAGAAAGAACCGCTGAGACAAATCCAGAGAAAATTCTCATGTCCAAAAGCACTGAGAGCCAAGACAAATGGTGTTGAGTGACTCAACATCAATCAATGCTTTATAAATTTCTGGAAAATTTTCTAAGTCCAGATGGTGATGACCATTGCGGGCGTCATCAAAGTTAAACTTACATGTAGCCGTTGCGGGAAAGCTGCGGTGGCGCCAAAAGATGTTTTGTCCTTTTCTGAAGAGGTGACGCTCACCAATCCTTGGCTGGGGCCCACACTCAACTGTGCTGTTGATTCAAATCAACACATATAAAAATGTAAAAAAGCAAAAGGGGATTAGGGATACAAGCAACAACGCAGAACAGAACAGACACAGAAATTAAAAAGAAATATCTAGAGGCAGCTGGGCATCATCTTCTCCATCAAACTTGAAAGCTAAAGTCCAGCAAAGATAGACAGAAGGCAAATGAAGTTTGCTGAAGTACTTCCTGCTCAGCAAGATAGTTCTCTCCAGAACAAAGAAACTGTTTAATCCATTTAACAACAGATAGCTGCTTACATGTACAACAAAGAAGAAGACAGCTGTAGAAGAAGACTCATCCCTTCTACAACAAGATAGCTGGACTGATATCTGCTCAGTCTAGTAGTGTTGACTCAAAGACTTATCTCTGAGTGAGTTGTTCATTTTTTTATACATCTTGTATCTATTTTTCTTGTATGATTCAGTTATCTGAATTTGAGTATAGGGCACTTTGTGCCTGAGTGGTAGGTGACTAATTAGTCACTGAGGTAGGTGTCCAGTTAGGGCACTGGGGTAGGATCCAAAAGTGGATCTGAGGTGCTGGAAGGCTTAACAACCTGAGGCAGGAGAGTGTTGCTCTTTGTGGTAGGATCCAAGTATGGATCTGAGGTAGGGCTGTCCTCCCAGCCTGAGTGTAGGGCATTGTGCCTGAGGTAGGTAACTGAAGAGTCACTGAGCTGTATGTGACAAGTTTGTCACTGAGTTGTAGGCCTTGGAGGAGGCTGAGCTGTAGGTACCTGGAAGGGTACTGAGTGTAGGAGTGCTGCAACACTCTGAGAGTAGGGCTGTGTTCCTGAAGCTGTAGGGCTGAGAAACCTGAGTTGTAGGCCTTAGAAATAAGGCTGAGGTAGGTGATCAGTGGATTACTGAGCTGTCGGAGCTCTGCAGGGCTCTAAGGTAGGAACCTTTGTGGTTCTGAGTTTGTGTTCTTAAGTGAACCTGTGTATAAGGTTGAGAGCCTGAGGTGTAAGCTCTGAGGAGCATAGTGGTGGAGTTTGTGCCTTGTCCAACAAAGAAGTTGGAAAGGTGGGAGAGAAAGTGGATGTACCCAATTGGGGAACCACTGTAAATCCTTGTGTGTTTGCTGTGTTGCTTGCTTTCTCTCTTATTGCAGGATATAAAGACAAGCTCTAGAGAGTTTAGTTAGAAAACAACAAAAGAATTAATTAAATCTCAAAGACCTATTCACTCCCCCTCTAGGTGATTAGCTAACCTTCAGTTAAGCAAATTTCAGGAAGCCACACAATCTTTAGTGTTATCGTTGTTGGAATCAGATTCAAGGCGATATCTTTTTTGGATTTTTGGAAACCTTCCAATCCTTTTTTGGAGACCGCTCAATTCGCGACTCCTCCTTTTCGAATTCCCTAAATTCAGGCAATTATGGAGGAGCATTGGTGACAGAATATATTTTTCTTCCGCTGATGGAGGAGATTTTTCAGAAGGGATTTTTTTTCCTTCCTTGAATCTCAAAGACCTATTCACTCCTTTTTTGATCATGCGAGTTTGATTTCAGTCCAGATTTCACAGTGAAATCTGGACTGAAATCAGTCCAGATTTCACAGTGAAATCTGGACTGAAATCAGTCCATATTTCACAGAAATCTGGATTGAAATCAGTCCAGAAATCTGGACTGAAATCAGTCCAGATTTCACAGTGAAATCTGGACTGAAATCAAACTCGCAAGATCAAAGATTTTGTGATAGTAGAGGAACCAGAGGGGCAGCCTAAACCTCAGGATCAACAAGTAGCTAAGGAAAAAATGAAAGAAACTAAAATGTCTTGTATAATGTAAAAAAGGGAGTCACAGAAACAGGCTTTCAAACAGCAACAGGAACCAGCGGAAAAAACTGAGAGACCTACAATAGAAATAGCGTTGCTGGAATCAGAGAAATTGAAGAAAGCACTACTTCAACTAGCAAAACAAAAAGAACCATCAGTTAAGAAGCCCACAACCTTAGAGGAAGAATCTAAATCTTTACTAGAACATATAAAATGCAGAGAACATCATGAAACTACAATAAAGTCCCCCCAATGGAATTCCTGATAGAAGATGTTAGATCATCAGAAGAACAAGAGCACAAATTCCAAGTACAGAAGAAGAAGAAGAAGAAACCTGCGACGGGATCGGGAGCCTGCCTGCGACGGGATCGGGAAGGGATCAGGAGCCTGCTAGGTTTAGCGACGGGATCGGGAGTCGGAGCAGGTAGCGGCGACGAGATCGGGAGCCGGGAGCGGCGACATGATCGGGAGGAAATGAAACCTAATACCTAATTTAGCGATAAAAAACCGCTCGGGCACGTGCCCTACCATGCCCAGATCTAGTTCCGCCCGTGCCCACCATGTACTGTCTATGTTATAACAAAGAAGATATGTTATCTTTTCTTAATTAAATTCAGCTTAACTACTAAATAAAAAATTTACATTTATACACTTATGTTTAATTAAATTTTATTGTAAGAGATTCAATTAAGAAGAATTTAAAATTGTAATATTTGATGAATTGATTAGATAATTGTAAGAAAAGAAAGAAAGAATCTATTTTTTTTTAATATTAACTTACTTAAAATTACTCTAAATATTACAAAAATATTAAAGAATGTCCCAACATTTACTAAATGAGCTTATTTAACTATAATTTAAATAAAAGAGCTCCACATGCATATTGCTTATACTTGAAATAGTGTACATGGACTCCCCATGTAGTTGGGGTACTACCACGGGGCTCGTGACTGCACGTGGGCTCCTCATGCACTGTCTCTCATATAATTACAAAAAAAAAATGGTATTCTTTCTTAATAAAATTTTGCTTAACTACTAAATAATTTTTTTTGTATATATTTATACTTTTGTGCTCTATTAAACTTTATTGTAAGAGATTCAATTAAGAAAATTTAAAATTGTAACATTTGATGAATTGGTTAGATAATTGTAAGAAAGAATCTATTGTTTTTTAAAATATTAAATTTTAAAAAATTAAAGTAGAAATGTTCTATCAAATTATATATTCCTCATTAATTCTGAGTTTATAAAGAAAGGCATAATTGGAAGCTACTCTTTTAGGCTCCGTTTGTTCCAACGTTTTTCATCTCAGGCTGCGTTTACAAATCTTCTTTCATCTACAAACGTTCTTTCATCTCAGGCTGCGTTTGCAAACGCTTTTCATCTCAGACTGCGTTTGTCATTTCAGGCTCCATTTGTTCCAACGATTTTCATCTCAGGCGGCTGTGTTTCCAACTAATAAGTTGTTTTTTTAGTAGATTCTCATTGCTCTGGATGAAGAAGATGCGCTCTTTCTTTATAATTTAAGGCTTCGTTTGGTTGTTTGGTTAGGCGGTGGCGGATCGATCCGACGGGTGGAAACGGAGTGTTCGAATCGGAGGGGGAAGTGACTTCTCCAAACGGAGCTTTTTGGGGCGTTTCTCAAGGCGGGCGGGTGGAAACGGAGCAAACGCCGACGGAGGTTCATTTGTTTACCTGCATTCCGGCGGCGTTTGCCCCAAACGGAGAGGCAAAACGCCAAACCAAATAGAGCCTAGTCTTTTATCAACTTACTTAAAATTAGCCGAAATATTAAAAATATTAAAGAATCTCCCCACTCCCCAAAGTTTAGTAAATGAGCTTATTTAATTATAATTTAAGTCCCCTCAAACGGAACCTTAATTAGCTAAAGGTCTAACTAATTATGATGTTTAGCCAACTTGAGGTGAAGAGTTGAGATTTAAAATAAAATACATACAACTTTAAATTGAAATTGATTTTGAATTAAATTCAATTCTTTGTAATTTTTATAAGAATAGGAGAATTCTCCTCATCATTTGCACACATGAATATATGTAAGATATTATTTGCATTAATAAATGTTTTAGGGTGTTTATATTGACAGCTCCTATATGGCTATTGACAACCCGAAGATAATAGCAGCACAGAAAATGACTATTGTCAGTCCGATGGATAATGACAGTCCAAAATTAAGTTTTTAAAAGGCATTTTTAGAAAAAGTGTTCAACATGAGAGTTGTAGATATTGACGAGATCTACAACTTTTATGTTGAACGCTTTTTCTAAAAATATCATATAGTAACCCTATTTTCAAAAGACCCAGAATCCGAGCGGATCTCGCATAATTCTGCCCGGATTCCGCGCATTTTGAAAATAGACCTGTTATATGACATTTTTAGAAAAAGTGTTCATTATATAAATTGTAGATCTCGTCGAGATCTACAACTTTTATGTTGAACACTTTTTCTAAAAATGTCATATAGTAGAGCTTTTTTTCAAAAGGCACGTGTTCCACGCTTTGGGCTGCTATTAACGGCCATTATTTACGTGTTTTTTATTATTTTGCCGGTCTGTCAATAGCCAAAACTGAACTGCCAATATAAATGCCCATATTTATTTTCTCAATTTAAATCATGCCTAGAATTCTTGAGGCTCAGATTAATCTTCCCATAGTTTGTTGATTTCAATTCGTAGATTGTTGGCGGTGACTACGCGTTGATCCCATCGCCGAATTATTGTTGATCCCATCGCAACTGAAAGTAGTCAATTCACATCGCTTTTTGGGGATGCTTCTTGTCATCGTTTCAAGACAGCTTATGGGAACAATTTGTCAATATGATCAACCTATTTTTAACAATAATCGACGACTTGTAGAAAAACTGATAAATTTTATTCATGCATCCTCCGTTCTATTGTTTTGCCAAATATCAAAATTGGAATTAGAAATGATCTCTATAATCGAATTCGAATTCCTCCACAACGATATTATCCCCGAAAGATTTTTTTAATATATATAATTATTTTTATGTATTTATTGTTATGTCGCTCGAAGCATTCTGGGTGATGGTCAAAGTGAAACTACCTCCTTGTTGCCCCTAGCTTGAGTATTATAGGAAAATTTTAAATTTAATACGGGTATCGGATATCTCAGATATCCCAGCATCTCAAAGTAGAAGTGTGAGCAAGTATTATATTTCGAATTAATCCTGCTGAAACAAAGAAAGGCTATTGGTATTAATAGTAATGATGTTTGACAGCAACGCGGCCATGTTCTCCGAAATAATGAACTTTCCGTTAAGGCATTAACGGTGAAAATGAATTTTGAAACGGAAAGCTGGCTCGTTCCATTTTCACGTTCTGTAAGCGTTTGGAGAAAATCAGCTTTCTCTTGGGGAAAAGTCTGTTGCGCACTTGTGCATAATTAGATAGAAATATCAGGAGATTTATGTGCCCATGATTTGGCAGAATTTTTGGAATTGGATCCATATCCAAATTTTCGTACGTCTTGGTAGGAGATCGTTTTGATCTCTCTAGTTAGGAGTTCATTTCGATCTTCTAATTCGCTCTCTTCGCTCTTTTTGGCATATGATCTCCTAGGAGATCGAAATAATCTCCTACCCGGACGAATCTTTGGATCCGGAGCTCGCTTACAAAAATAGAGATTAGTGTTGAAAGTTGGGTCAAGCCACTCCGCACGAGTAAGGCAAGATCACATAAGCGTCACTCATGTGCAAGGAATCAAACATGACGGCCCAATAGCCGAACTACAGTCTGTGCACCCCAACCATCTATCCTCCCAAATATTGTGAGGTAAGGTGTTGAGACCAAGGCTCAAACCATTGGCCTCCTTTATTAGGATGTTTACAATCAGGTTTGTTGGGGGTTCGTGCGTCGCTCTTGGTAGACTGAGCCTTCTGAACCGTCCTGGCCCGTAGAGCGGTCGAGCGTGCAAACAGTCAAAGATTCACAGAATGTTGAGTTGAAGGCTTGACGACGTGGAAAACCCGCAATCGGGGTGAAAAACCATGCGACCACTTCGGTGTCGGCCTATTTCCATTATCACAGAGTTGTTACACAGATTTCGAGAGAAGAGAAGGGACGACTGGTCGTGCCTCGTTACACTTGAGGAGATGGGGGAGAATGGAAGTTGAGCGCCACTCGACGTTGTTCTGCTCTCGAGGTCCTTCGCAAATTGCTTCTTGCGGGAGTGGGTGTCGCTTTCACCTTCTGGGTTGTGTTCTCGCGACGGCGGGGATGGCTCCGAGCGTCCCGTCTTGATCTTGCTTCTTCTCCGTGCTCGTCTTGTCTTTACGATCTTCATGGAACCCTGTGGAAGAGAACTTGGGCGGAAAATCCTGCAGAGAGAAAAAGTGGAGAGAGAGAGAGGAGTGAAGTTAGAGTCTTCCCGGGAAAAAGATCATTTTAAAGCGAATGTTAGTCTATTTATAGGATTTTAAGAGGCACGGTCTGATAATTTTGCTTAAATAATTTTGGACCGGCCAGTAAGACAGCTCGAAACTAAGCACGCAGATCATCATTTTTGAAAAATGATGATCCCACCCTTGGGCCAAAAGAGGGGCGGCCCGCCAAAACTGGCGGCCCGGTGACGACGGCGGGGGCGGCAGTCGCCACCCCCGCGCCCGGCAAACTGCCGGGGGCCGTCCCCGACGGGACCGCCCCTCACGGGAGCCGGCTGCGGCGAGGCCGCCCAGGGTCGAACGACCCCGGCCAGCCCTCACGTGGTCTGGCTGAGGCGACGCCGTGCGAGAACCGGAGGACTGGCCGACCCTCGCGAGGGTCGGCCACGACGAGGCCGCCCGAGCACGGGCGGCCTTTGAGAGGGCTAGCCGTGGGGCTGCCCGGGGTCGGGCAGCCTTGGCCAGCCCTAACGGGGGCCGGCAAGCCCTTGCAGGGGCTGGCCGCGGCGAGGCCGCCCGGGTCGGGCGGCCTCGGCCGGCCCTCGTGTGGCCGGCCGCGACAAGGCTGCCCAGGAATGGGTTGTCGAGGAGAGAGCGCGGGCGGTGGCGCCGCCGATCCGTGTTGGGTGCACTACGTCTAAGATCCAGTGCGAGGTTGTTACCGCGGGGATCGGGTGTGAGGATCGCGCGTGTAATGGTTACGCGTGTAACCTCTCATAATGCTAGCGGGGGAGAGGGTGAACCGGCTAAGTGCAGCCCGATTTGTCTATAAATTGAGGCTAACCCTGTATCAAGGTTACTTTGTTGCCGCTAACATATTAAGCTTAGGCAAATCGAATAAAAAAAAATTCATGACATGAGAACAAAGAAACTAGAGAAATACTACCTCAATAGCAAAGTAGGGATCAAGTGTACTGAATGGCTCCGAAACCTACGAATATGCGAGATCAATGATGCTTCTTGATTAGCACTTTCAATTACACTTGTTGCGGTCTAACTTAGCGCTCATAAACCGGTCAAAATTTGACCGTCTTAGCCCAGGAGCGGCCGAGCGCGTAATCAGTCAAAAAATCAAAGAGCAGGTGCACGACTATTTTGACGTGGAAAACCCCTTCAAATAGGTAAAAAAATCACGCGACGGGTCTGTGCTGGTCGAACTCAACTATTTGCTTGTGGTTACAGCTTTCATGGAGAATTGAGAGCGACATGCCGTTTCTCGTTACACTTTGGAGGTAAGAGAGAGAGTTACTGGCTCGTGGCGGGCAGCAGGATGCTCCGCGCAAGACTTGTTTGCAAAAGGATGTGGATGAATGGAATGCTTGTTGCTGCAGGAATTTCCTTCTCGATGCTTGCAGCGGATCCAGCGGGTTCTGACGGGGCGGCGGTGGCTTGTAGGTGGCTTAAATGTGGCTTGAAGGTGGCTTAAATGTGGCTTGAAGGTGTCTTGAATGCGGCTTGAAGATGGCTTGAATGCGGCTTAAAGATGGCTTGAATGTGACACGTAGGAGGAATCCGGCAGAGCTCTGATCTGAGAAAGAAGAAAGTTGTGGAGCGAAAAGGTAAGAAATGAGGAGATATGAGGCTTCTTTTATAGTTTTCAGGAGGTGGTTACGGTGGTTATGCGGCTATCCGCACACCGTAATCACCAACATAATTATTCTTAGTATAGTTAATGGTATGTATTTTTGTCATCAAATCAATTGTACGTAGACCGATATATATTTTAATAAAAATATTCTCTTACTAACCATGATGGTTAGTGGGTGGTTACCCATAAGATAGATGGTGATGATCATGTCTGAACGATCGAACGGCGGGGAAGGGCCGCCATGCAAGGACGGCCAAACCGTCGGCGACGTCTGCCGGCGAAGGGATTCGCGGTCGGTGAGATGTCCGACCATGGCGGGAGAGCTCGCGGCAGCGGGAGGCGAGGAGGCTGGGCGCGGCCGGCTGCCCGAGCGGCGCCTCGGCCACGGTAGGCGGCCACGAGAGGTGGGGTGGTCGGGCGCGCTGCAAGAGGCGAAGAGGCCGTGCGCGGCCGACCGTCCGAGCGGCGCCTCGAGGGCGCGTGAGACGGCCGCGAGAGGCGTGGCTGCCGAGCGTGGCTGGCCGGCCTCGCGGCGCCTCACGGCCGCGAGAGGCGGGGAGGCCGGGCGCGCGCGGCCATCCACCGCCGGCGGGACGACGCCGGATGTCAGTGTGCGTGTAGCGGGATCACATGCGGCAATCATGTATGCCGATCGCACGCGTGGCGGTCAAATCCATGATTTTCACTAATTCTATAGAGATCATGGGGGAGTGGGTTATGTGCATATCAATTCCTCTATAAAAGGGGGTTCATCCCCATCAACACTCAATTCCGCCTTCATCAAAAAAACACTAAACAAAAAATGGGTAAAGCTACTTAGGTGAGTTAGAGCGTCCAAAAACGACGATTCGTAACCAACACGTTCATTACCGCCACCGGCGTGCCAAAATAGGCCCTAAGCATGTCTTTATAACATGGCATTAATAATTTAACAGTCGATAATACCCCTAACGATCGATCACTTAAAGTTAATGCATGCATGTTTGTTGTGATCGACAACGGTTAGGTTATGACCGTTATCAAGAATGGATTATTAATTCTGAACATACAAGTTGATGACGTTTCTTATGTGGGATCAGACGTTCAAAAAACACAGGTTCATAACCACCGTGAATGTGCATTCACGCCCGCAGCCGCCGTACCAAAAGAAGCTTTAATTAGATTCTTCACAACTACTCAGTGACAAGGCACCATGATTAGATCTCTTAGGTTGTATTTGACACGACTTATCGCAGCTTATTTGCACCGATAAGATTGGACAAAAACATAATTGTCATAGAATGACATTTTTGATACGACAAATGTTATCACCGTTATAAAAAAAGCTAATTTGGGGCATAAGAATTTAGTATGACAATGACATTTTTGTCCAATCTCACCGAAGCAAATAAGCCGTGACAAGCTGCGCCAAACGCAACCTTAATTATAACTAGACCAAAGTACTAAAGTTTCTATGATTGGATTAATGAAACATTTATATGTATGCTACTTAATAGTTAATACTAGACTGACCAAGCAATACAAAAAAATCATTAATGATTTCCCTTTATACGATTTATCAAAACATAGGCACACCTAAGAATGAATAGTACATCTCTAGCTAGATATTTTATGACTTATGAGTTCGTTTGACAAGGTGGTGGCAGTTGTGAATGTGGCGGTTATGAACCATCGTGTGCGAAAGCTCAACCTCACATATGCCTCGTTTGACACTGTGGTGCGTGGTGGTGGTGGTGAACGCACTGATTACGAACTGTCATTCATGATTGCTCGAACTCGCCTAAGGAACTCCATCCATTTTTATGTTTAAAATTAGTTATTTTTTTCTTGGGGGCGGTCATTACAATTGTCATGTCAAAAAACATGCATTTCATGATGAAAGATTTTTTGTCCAAAGTCACCGGTTTAAGGCAACGCGTCAAACGGATAATGGTTCGTAATTGACCACCATGTTCACGGCTGGCCCATCCACCGTGCCAAACTGATCCATAAAGAACTTCATCCACTCTTATGTTCAAAATTATTATTTTTTCTCGATGGCAGTCATAACCACTATTATATCAAACACGTATTTTATGATGATGACTTACGTTTATGTTCGAACTCACCGGAGCAAAAAACGTAGCGCCAAACAGACCCTAATTAGTTGTTCGTGGTTGTATCAATAAAGCATTGGTGTGGATGCCGCCGGCAAGCAAAAATGTCGCATAGGCTATCACCGGAGCGAAAACCGTTCGCCAAACGGAACCCTAATGTGACGCACACGCGAATCACCTTAAAAAAATGAAACTATGAGGTTCAGCTTAGTATATACATGTTGAGCTGAGACAAAGAAGTTAATATCTCATAGGATTATGTTAGGTAGTTTTCTCTCATTTTTAATTCTCTCAAATATTAAATATTAACTTTACAACAATGCCCCTCAAAGATTCTTCCTAACCACCTCACTCAATCATTTTTTTCTGATATTTTGAGAAAATATTACTTTATTAAAATTTAGTTGTTGAAATATAATTATTGAAAATCAAGAACTAATATTACTCTCTTGCCATCTTGTTTTATTTTAGTTTAGGTATTTGATGATTCCCCTTCTAGAAAGGCAATGATTGGACATGTATGCCAAATTTAATAATATATTCCATAACAATATAACATGGTTTAGGTACAATAGTTATATATAATAGCTACTTCATAATAGTTATAGTATGATTTTTATCATATATATATAGGATTAAGTAGAGCAATGTTATGGACACACTAATAATGGCTATGGACAGCCAACTATAGCTATGTACAACTTAATATCGCTATGTACAGCTCAATAACACTATGTACATACCAATTTGTTATTTGCAAATCAAGTATCAATAAGAAATCATTTAAGCATTCAAACAATTTTAAAACACTAGTGATAGAAATAAATACATTAAACAGTCCGTTACACAAACTATTTGAATTTAGGCTTAGAAAATTTCTCGGTTTACATTTTTTTCCTACATAATCTTTCCACACTAAATCTATAATGTTTATACAATTGTTGCATTTTTAACCGTTATTGTATATGTCCAGCTCATGTAAGTATAGTTTATATTATCTCATTACTCATCTTTAACCATCACTCTCAATTACAATATTTTTCTGCAGTAAAAACTCTATCAGAATCGTCCAACTAGTTAAGAACTGGAAGTATGGATCATCCAACAAACCGGGAATGAACGGTTTAGCATTGAGATTTAAATGACTTAGGATCCCCGACTTTGACAAGGATGAAACGACTGCACGATTTGCTGAGGCAATTCGACAAACATCGGGCAGGCAGCTTAAAGTAACATTTCCACGAACACCTGGCAGGCAGATTTGATTTACAGAAACCTGCTGCTGCATGTTAGATTCCAGCGCCACCGCTAGCTTTTGAAGAAGATGAATAAGATGAGAAAGAACAAGCAACTGACAAATCATCCCATTCTAAGATTCAAACTGGGCTTGAACTCAATTTAGCTTGGGACTGTTGTTGACATCCACTTAGCCTTTGACCTTCCTTCCCATTTGGTCGTACCCACCAGGACACCAGAAAGCAGATGGCCGCCACAACAAAAATGAGCTGAAAAGACGCAACAGGGGTTGCGAGAAACTTACCTAGACAGATACCGACCATCGTACGCCGACGCCAAGGAGGGCTGACTCACACACCATTGTTGCCAAGCTCCACAAGCAACTAAGCTCTGTTCGGCGGCGGTGCTGCTAAGCTAGGGACGGGGCCAGGTCGGGGTGACAGAAAGCACGAGCTTGACTGTACCTAGCATCTGGGAGAAAGGAAAAAGATTAGGGTCTGTTCGTTTGCAATGTTTTCACAACCGGTTTTGGTTTTCAGTTTGGCGATCTAAAAACATGTGTTCATTTGGCCATATTTTGCAGGGTTTTGATTTTGAACTGAAAACGTTTGGTTTTCATTCCTTCTAACTTTGACCAGCCCCAAAACAGACCTTCCGAGGTCTGTTTTGCTCGGTTTTTAAAATAGAAAACAGTTGCAGAAACTTCTTCGTCCCCCTCCTCCATGGCTGCTCAGAAGCTGCTGCAACTTCTTCGCCCCCGTCCTCCATGGCTGCTATCCATTCGATGAGCGAGCACCAAAAATTTTCAAACGAACATACGTTTTCACCAGGTTCTCCGGTGGGCGACGGGATCAATAGAGATCTTCTCCCTCAACAACGCGCTGCTCACCGATCGTCTTCACCAGGTTCACTCTTACCTCAAAATCCGCCGGCGACGACGAAGACGACGAGTTGCCAAGTGGTCCTCCCTCATGATCCCGCCCCTCACCATCATCTTCCTCAATGTCATCGTCATTGCCATTGGGGTGAGCAGGATGATTTATGCGGTGATCCCACAGTGGAGCAAGCTTCTCGACGGCGTCTTCTTCAGCTTCTGGGTGCTCGCTCATCTCTATCCCTTTGTCAAGGGGTTGACGGGGAGAACAACGGTGCCTCGAGAAATCCTAAACCCTGAAAATCGATTCAAATGAACATACGTTTTCGTTTTGTCTCGAAACGAACTTGAAAACCATATTTCCAACGAACATAAGTTTTCGTTTTGCCCCAAAACGAAAACACTTTTTTTTGTTTTGAATCAAAACGAAAACCGAGAATGGAAACATTGCAAACGAACGGGGCCTTAGGATTTTTAGGAGTTTTTTTTAGTATTTTGGGGTGTCCATAGTTATTATTGGTGTGTGCATAACACCGCTCATTAATTATCCGTACTTCCCCTCCGAGTTTGCATAATTACATTTACCCCTCATTGTTGAAGCTGGGAAAATCCCTTACTCCAGAAATTCGGATCAAGGCGGCCTAAGTTTACTGATTCTGCGGTGCGACACCACAATTCAAACGGTTATCGCGGGAGAGAGAAAACTATCTATAGGCACACCCCAAGTGCTCTAGTAGGGAGGTCTCACCACGTACCCGGAAGTTTGGGAGAAACTTTCTCTCCGCAACCAAAATGCTGGGCAAGGTACTAGGTAGACATGAACTTGGCGAGTATCCAATTGGGGGGTCATCAACCGCTTCCAAAAGTCCATTTCTAGTACTCATGAGGGGCTATTTATAGAGAAATCGTGGGGAGGTATAGGCGAGTATCCATCCACTGTCAGCGAGTTCCAATGGTCTACTCGCCCAAACTCGCGAGATACTCGCCCAAACTCGCGAGGTACTCACCCATACTCGCCCAAGCTCGTTCATGCTCGGCCCAGCTCATTCATGCTCGCCCAAGCTCGTCCATGCTCGCCCAAGCTCTCCTTTGCTCGCCCAAGCTCTCCTCTGCTTGCCAAAGCTCGCCTCTGCACGCCCAAGCTCGCCTCTGCTCGCCCAAGCTCTCCTCTGCTCGCCCAAGCTCGCCTCTGCTCGCCCAAGCTCGTCTCTGCTCGCTCAAGCTCGCCTCTGCTCGCCCAAGCTCGCCTCTGCTCGCCCAAGCTCGCCTCTGCTCGCCCAAGCTCGCCTCTGCTCGCCCAAGCTCGCCTCTGCTCGCCCAAGCTCGCCTCTGCTCGCCCAAGCTCACCTCTGCCCGCCCAATGGTCTGCAAATAGCCATCTGCTTTGGTACTTTTGATCTCAACGAATTACAGGTTATACACAATCCCCGCTTTTTTGAGCTCGACACAAGATTGGAAAAATAATGTTGAATCCGTAGTTCGGATAGATGACGCTAGATGATGTGTTGCACGAGGTCCTTCATGGGAGTAGAGCTCAACTGGATGTGAAGAGAAGGTTGATACCTCACATGAACCGAGTTCAACTGAATTGGAGAAGAGGTCAACACCTCACAGGATATGAGCTCAATTGGAGATAAAGAATATAATCGACATCTAACAGGAGCCGAGCTCAACTAGTGGTGGAAAAGAGGTTGACACCTACCAAGAGGAAGCTCAACTGGAGGTGGAGAATATAGTCGACACCTAGCAGGAGCCGAGCTCAACTGGTGGTGGAAAAGAGGTCGACACCTAGCAAGAGGAACCTCAACTGGAGGTGGAGAATATAGTCGACTTCTAACAGGAGTCGAGCACAACTGGTTGTAGAAAAGTGGTCGACACCTAATCAGGAGAAAGCTCGACTGAAGGTGGAGAATCTATTAGACACCTAGCAGGAGCCGAACATTTCTTTCAATATAAACTTATTACAAGTAACTTCAGCCACTCCTATGTTCAAAACTATTTTTCATTTTTGATGGTAGTCCCAACTATTGTCATGTCAAACATAAATTCTATGATAGTGATGCTTTTGTCCAAACTTACGAAGCAAAAAAAATGTGGCAAACCGTAGAAACTGTTTGGCATGTCATTGGGGCTCCAACACATTTGCATCAAATACCACCATCGTCCCCCTTAGCCGTTGTTTACCCGCCTTCCCCCTTCGGTCCCGGCCACCTCCTCCAGAAAATTGAGAAATAGCGTCATTCCCGGCCTCCACCCCTACCTCCGATCCATAACTCTGCGGTATTCAGCCCCCTTCCCAGCCATAGCAGGGAGTCCCAAACACGAAAAAGTTGGTCATGAGTGTAACACACCAAAAATCACCGTGCGAGATAGGCCATCAAACCGTTTTTCTGCATGCACGTCTTTTTACGCATGATTGAACACAAATACGACCTTTTTTAAATATAATCATATTACACATATATTTCGGCTCCCAAACGGAGCCGAAATCGAATCCGGATCCTCTGGAGTTCGTGCTGGAACTCCAGGGTGGATTTCGCGCAAGCTCGCTCGTCCGATTGAAATCTAACTGTCGAGTATTTTATAATTTTTAATATTCTAACTTTTTCTTCTTTTGTCTTTTAGGACGCGAGAAGTCCAGCCGTTCGATGATGGAGTGGAAGGTTTTCGCACCGTTGGATTGAACTCCACCCTAAAATTCCCGCACAAACTCCAGAAGATCCGGATCGGCCTTCATCTCCCACGATGATGTTTGGTGATCCCGTGTTAGCAGGGTATGCGCTATCACACCGTTACATCGGCGAACAAAATTTACAATTACACTGTATTTTTACCACGTTCCCAAATATCTCCGCGGAGCCATTCGTGCGTTTTACCTTCTGAAAACCTAGAAACGGCCGCCGCTTTCCGGCTATATTCCTCGCCGGCGATCGCATTGAGCTCCACCGGATCAAAGGAGACTTGTTCCTGCCGTCTTTCAATCCACTCTTTCTGATTTCTATACCGGCATACGCTTATATGCGTCCCCCAAATCCGAGAGGCGTGAAGGTTGGGTCTGACCCTCCTCTTCCTTCACGTAAGTATGCCGTCGGTGTGAATCGTGTGATCGACGGTCCACTAATCCGCGGCCCCTCCTCTGTTTCCAAGTTTGAGAGTAAAAGGGTGGATGTTGTTCGATATCCTCAAACTCCAAAGATCGACATTCCTGTTCGATCTCGTCATCTTCCAGGGATAGAAGGTACAGTGGCTGTCCTATTGCTTATTTATGATATGCATGCTTCCATGTTGCTTCTTTGTTACATGCAACTGAATTTGGCATTGATGGGTTTTAAGAAACCTCAAACAGTGACCACAAGCCAAAATCGGCAAATATGTGAAACGCTAAGCTCGTGTGGTTCTATTCTGGTTCACGGGCTGGACTTCAACATTCTTTTCCTCCAGCCAAAAACGTACAAATATTCACATTGTTGTAGACACTTTGTGAACATATTCACATTGTTCTTATCAGTATGATCTTTCCCAACTTAAGCCGCTTTGTATCCAGAACATGATTGTATAATCGATAATTTGTCGAGATTAGAAATATCTAAGGAGACGTCTATAAACAGACTTCCAGGGGTACCAGGAATGGCACGTTGAGACCCCCCCTCCACCCAAGTTTGGTACTCACCAAGTTCGTGCCTTCCTCGTACCTCTCTCAGCCTTTTGGTTCTTGAGGAGAAGTTTTTCCCAAACTTCCAGGTATGTGATCGGGCCTTCCTGCTGTTGCACTTGGGGTGTGCTTGTAGACATCTTTCTCTAGCTCCAGCCATCCGAATAGTGGCATTCGACCGCAGGATCAGTAACCTTAGGCTACACCTAGGTCCGAACATTTGGAGTCGGAATTTTCCTAACTTCCACAATCACGTATCTAGCGATATCACACATTAACATGCTTTCACTTTGAATGGAAATTAGGGTTCTTGATAAGCAAAACAACAATATCATTGTCACAAGAAATGATGATTATACACTGCTTCTAACACAACTCTATATGAAAATGATTCAGCCAAAGCATCTTCTTTTAAGCCCTTGTAGGAGCAATGCATTCTTCCTTTGTAGAGGAAATGACATTTTTTTTGTAACCGTAGCCACGGTGACACAAGCCTCATGCAAAAAGTGTCTCCAAAGTAGATTTTATGGTATTTGCATCTGCTGTTATATTATAATAAAAAAGCCTTTCGATACTTGCTTAACTCCCTCTAATTACAAAGTTAACTTAAAGATACCCCTTAGTGTTTGGTGTAAGGTCTCCTCTGTACGGTCATGCCACGTGTAATACATTAGGTCATCCGGGTCAACCAACAGGATATCGTGGCACGTGTCCCACTCTGGATAGTCCTTGTGTGTAAGATATATTCTTTATCATAACAATTTTACGCTCAATCTTAGACCGCGGTGTATAGTATTTGACGCGCTGCTTGGTATTTACCGCAAAATGTTGCCCTCTCGAACAAAAAATGATTTTTTGTGATTTATATTCGCAACACCTCTTTTCCAGCAGGTCGCTACACTCGCCACTCAAGGTTCTCGCTCAACCTACTTTATATGATGCGACCCTCGCGTCCAATATTGTGGCAACTATGCAATACAAACTACAAAGTTCACTACAAGGGCGGTCATCGCGTAAAGACTGCCCTGCATTGTATAAATTCGGGCATTACGTTGTGGTACAAAGATTGTGCAGGGAATAAACAACCAAATTTCAACGAAATCGTTAGTCCTAGTGAATACTCTTGCATCTAATCCTTGTAATAAGATAAACAGTTATCACGACGTGGATCCCCTCCACATGTCAACAACATGTTCATGATTTACACACCCTAATCACCTTCAGTTGTATGAGCTACATATACCCTCCCCGAAGAAGATGCAAGGGTTAGAGACCTTCGGGAGAGAAGGAACGCTGCAGAGAGGAGGTTGTGAGAAGGAACTCTATGGTCCCTTAGTTTGTGGCGAGTATTTTGTAGTCTCTCTGAGAGCTCTCTGAAGTAAGGTTATGCTCAAACACCTCTAAAATCAAAACGGGTTTAATATCTAGATGCTTAAGAATCTACCTCATTATTTTCCAATGCTCCTTTTTGGATTCCTAGTAACCATATTAACCATATATTAGAGGTACCCCTTAGTTGGCAGTCTCATGCATACTATGACATATATGAGACTACCAACTACAGAAGGATGGAGACTTTTACATTTTTAGCTTTTCTGCATCACCCCGATGCAAGCTTGGAGTGATTTGCCATTGGAGTACTTCTTAGCTTGACCTTGATGCTGCATATCTCTAGCATTTTCTCGACATAACTCTCCTATGATGGTCAAATCCCCTTTGCTTTCCTATTACAGGTTACTCACATAGCTAGAATATACTTCGCTGGCTCAAAATGTTTTGTAGCAAAGAACTTGCTCAACTCTTTTTCAGTCTCTCAATGTTTCCTTTTTCTCTCCACTATCAACATGTCATTAACACAGAGTAAGAGAATAAGAAGATCGCCATCATAACTCTTTATATATCTCCTTTCCCTCCACCATTGTTGATATTGTGTTTGCACGAGGAGTCTCTCATCTCCCCTACAGCTCTTAAGAACTACTAGAACCTCTTACCTTCCTGAGGAGACCTTCCACTTTTTTTTAGATTATGACGTATGTCTAGTGTAGGGTATTTAATCTCCTCTCTGACGGAAATACAGTGGTGGTCATATTTATTTTCTGCACAATTGGCTTTGTTCTGAACATATATTTTATTATCCTAGTCCTTATTAGTTATTGCAGATTTTTCTATCTTTGAATATTTTTTCTGCAATAATTTTATTAAATTAGTAATCCTCTACATGTTGCTCCTAGAATTGTGTTTGTATCTAATATCATGTTGTTTTATTTTTATTGCATTTAATTTCCATTGCATTGGATTCATCTCATTGAAGTGCAACTACGAATGGGTCATGTTGTATCTGAGAGCGAACCACATTAGTGCTCGAATTTCAGCGAACCACATTACTGCTTCAATTTTATCGTTTAGGACATGATTTTATTTGGTGTCAAGATTTGTGTCTGCACCAAAAGATGTCATCGAAAGGATTCAATCCACATTAAAAGAAATGCTCGCCTTGGAATTCACTACGACAAACATTCCTTGAGACTGTGTAGAAAGGAATATTTCAGAAATATCCCAACGAATTGACTACACCTTATAGATAAGTGAGCGGATAGAAATTATGTACAAAAGATTATAATTGATGTTGGTGACCAGTGAGTTTGGAGTTTAATCTCATTGAATTTCTAGAATGGGTAGAATAATGAGCGTTTTTTGAATGGAAAGAAATACTTGTTGAGTTGGCTAACAACAAGAACACTCAAGTCTTTATCCCACTGTTGTGGGGTCGGCTATATGGATCCTTTGTCGCCATTGTGCCCTATCTTTTGTCATAATCTCACAAATGCCTTATACATCATGGCTTTCCTTATAATTTCATTCCAAGTCTTAATTGGTGTACCCCCCCCCCCCCCTCGTTTAACATGCCTAGTGACTAGACTCTCACAATGCCTAATAGGTGCCTCTAATGGTCTCCTGTGTACGTGTCCAAACCATCTTAGTTGAGCTTCTCGCATCTTCTCTGCAATTGATGCTACTCCTGTCTTATCCCTGATACATTTATTTCTAATTTTATTCAGGCTCGTGTGTCCACACATCCACCTAAGCATTCTCATCTCCGCAACTCCCATTTTTTGCTCATGTACACAACTCACTGCCCAACATTCAGAACCATAGAGCATCGCAGGTCTAATTGTAGTACAGTAAAACTTGTCCTTAAGTTTTAGTGGTACTTTACAATCACATAAGATCACTGACGCGCCTCTCCACTTCAACCAACCCACTTGGATTCTATGTGTCACATTTTTATCAATACCTCCGCCCTTTTGAATTATTGATCCAAGATATTTAAAACGCTCACTACGGGAAATATCCGGATCACCCAACTTAATAACGAAGTCATTCGTCCTTCTTGTACTGCTAAATTTAAGCTCCATGTACTCTGTTTTTGCCCTGCTCAACCTAAAACCCTTCTTTTCTAAAGAATCTCGCCAAGATTCAAGTTTTGCGTTTACACCCTCGCACATCTCATCAAACAAAACGATATCATCCGCAAACAATAAACACCAAGGTATTGCTTGTTGGATATGTCTGGTGAGCTCATCTAAGATAAGGGTAAAGAGATAAGGGCTTAAAGATGAACCTTGATGCAAGCCAACAGTGATAGGGAATTCCTGTGTTAATCCTCCAGATGTCCTCACCCTTGTCACTGAATTTGTATACATATCTTTGATTATGTCAATATATGATACATTTACACCAGACATATCCAACAAGCATGCTAGAAACAATTTAAAAGGGTTTATGATACTGTTATGGGCCTAGCCCGCAATGTCAATAGAGTCGCCGGAGGATGCTGAAGATGCGGGGAATGACGGAGGCGGTGGATATTGTGGAGCTGAACCGCGCCTGCCTAGGCGAAGTGTGCTCGGAAGGAGAGAACTACCATAATCTCATAACAGTACAAGGGGAGTAGACTGAGCTTCTTCGATACCATTCCAAGACCCAAGAGGTCCTCTAAATACAATTACAAACGACTGCTTAGACTCGACCGCCTATACTAGTGTGCTGCAAGAGCGGAGTGATACAACACACACAAATGGGCAAGTAGGGAAGTCATTCAGTTGTCTTCAACACAAGTTTGAGGTTTCAGAAGCTGTCAGTGTAAATACTTGAGCGGCCTTGTCGATTTTATGTTGGGGTAGCTCGGGTGAGTATCTGCAAAGGATCCATGGAGCAAAGTCATTGCTCAAAAACAGAACACTGTGGTTGGAGAAACTCTATGGCCGATCAATTTCATAGAAGATGCATGGGTGTACAACCTTGTGCACCTAAATGAAAATAAGCAACGGTTTGTGGATGGTGAACAATCTAGCGTGTACTAAACATGTGCGATTCAAGCTCGAACCTGCTCTAGATGGTCTTTTTTTCGAATTCCTAAAGCACTAAATGAAAAATATGATCCTTCACGAAATAAATAATAAATTCAGCTATACCGGTATATTTCATCTTCAATTTGATGTTTATTAGAAAAAGTTCTTGAAATGATCTACTGTGGAGGTTGCCTTGAACACAGACTGTGTTAAATACATCAAGGATTCTCTAAGAAAGACCCATAATACATAGATTAGTACCTGAGCTTGAATGCAGTTGAGTCATTCTGCATAAAACCCCTTATGAGTATTTTGACACTAGCCAAATTGGCAAAGGAAATTCTTCATTTATCACGTGTCGTTTCTCTATCCTTATATAACTAACCGTTTTGTTTCTCTTGTATCATCTTCCTTCTTCAATTTTACAAAGTTCCTAACTGTCTTTCATCTCCCAGGTGACCCCCAAAAACAGACTAAATACCTTCATCAGGGCTCTTCAAGTTCTGCACCGGTCCAAAAGATTGTTTTTTGCAGCATATGTATGGCATCCAAGCCCTTCAATACGTTCTTCGCCATCGAGGGTTGCAAACATAGCTACTGTTCCAGATGCCTGGGCTCCTATATCGAGAGCAAGATTAATGCAAACATGACTAAGATTAGCTGTCCGGATACCACATGCAAAGATGGAAAACTGGAACCATTGGCATGTAAATCAATTATCACAAAGAAAGTGTTCGATCACTGGTGCGATGCTTTATGCGAGTCCACTGTAGGCGAGAGATTCTACTGCCCGTTCAAGGATTGCTCTGCGCTGCTTATGGATGAGAGGGGCCAAGAGGTGATGCAGGAGTCTGAGTGCCCTCACTGTCATAGACTCTTCTGTGCTCATTGCAGGGTTCCATGGCATACAGGGCTGAGTTGCGGGAAGTTTCAGGAAACATCGCAGTTGGGAAAAGAGAAGAAGCAGGAGTCGATGTTGTTGGAGTTGGTGAAGAAAAGCAGGTGGCAAAGATGCCCCGCATGCAAGTATTATGTTGAGAAAATCTCTGGGTGCATGTTCGTTAAGTGCAGGTAATAAAATTTTCCATTTACTGTTTTATTCCTTTCTATGTTCTTATAGACCCTAAGACAGTCGCACACTTATATACTTGAATTTCAGCATATAAATACACATTTTATTGAGTCAGTAGTTCTATTTCATAATTGACTTAAGTTAGCCAAGGGCGTTGCATCTCAACGGACTGTTGCCTATATGCTAGGGATCATATCTGGAATATGGATTTTTTGCTCTTAGATATCTGCTATACGACGATAATGTTGCCCTTTATGCAATATAAGTGTCACCCTAAAAAAATTAATGAAGGGATGCTCTAGCCAGGTATAAAAAGTGATTGTCTGCTACTTTGATCTACCATTTATAATATCATGGTCACCTAACCTGGACCGGGGGATTGTTTTTCAGTGGGTCCAAATGTTGCATTTGTATTTTTCAAGTCATTATATTCGGTCATTGTGGATCAATAATATATGACTGGGCATCCCTCATCGACATCTCTGTCAGGACTTTATATAAAGGTTGGCCAAATCAAATTCAAGAAGTCATAGCCTTTATACCCGTGCACTGTGATGGCGATTGACGGCACACGTGCATTTATTCTCGCAGGAGGCGGTGATCAGCGACCCATTTGGGCGATCTGAGTTCTTGGATGCTCCCGGATGGTCGTTCCGAGTCATTTTGATTTATTTCATGTTGTATTTGACACCCGATCGGCCCAAACAAGATTAGTTGTTCGATTAGGGTGGTATAGTTCTTATTTTCCCTCTCCCCTATATATACATGTGTGTGTGGCTAAATTAGGGATCGGAAGTTGCATTGTTGCAACCGGCTGATCATCCTCGGTGGACTCCGAGTGGTTCTTCACCCGTGCGCCTACTCGCCGCCCTGCCGTTCGTCGAGTCCCTTCCACCCCCCACCCCCAACCCCACCCCGTAGCCTTCCCCTCTCCTCTCCGATCACAACCAGCCAGCCCCACTGATCTCTCGCAGCCTTACCCTTTTTTGCTGACCCGATCGCCAACTAGCAGTCCACCGTGAGTCACCCTTCCCCCGTCACCCCGCCCTGTCACCCCCTCTCCAACCTCCACCGTCAGACCTGCTACTTTCCCCAACCCCGCCACCTTCCCCCAACCCTACAGCCGCACATATTCCCCAACCCAGATCGGCCAACCCACAACCCTACCCGTCTGGCTCCTTGCCTCCCTCTACCTGCATCCCTCCACTTCACTAAAACCCTCAGATCTACTCGGTCCAACTCTGCATCCCTTCCGTGGAGCCACTCATTGACCCAAGGATGATACCACCATCGGCTTTCCGTCTCTAATCACACCACCACATGCATACATAAATCTAGGTATGGATGTTATTATTTATCTTTGTTGAATTGCTTCGGACTTGCACCATTGTCGTGGGATTTGAAAATTCTCTTATGCGTTTTGTTACTAATATTCATAGTTTGATTTGTGGGACGCATTCTGTGCACTTGAATGGTATTTGCGACTCATTTTGGTGGCAATCGTAATCCGGTCTTTAATTGCCTTAACTCGTTATCTGAATGTGCAAATTGTTTTAAAGTTCATTAAATTTTAATTACTGGTGGCTAGATCTTGAACCATACTGTTTGCATCTTTGTTTCATTCGCACTGCATTTAAGTTGCATCTTACTTGTTGAGTTATTGCCAGCATACCTCTGCATCATTTGGTGTTAGAGCTGGGTTTGAGTCACGTTTTATGTTATGTAGTTGTAGGTTGTTTTAATCACAGATGTCTGACCAGAATGTCACCAACGATCGGCCGCCAGTTCGAATTCGAACATGACGCCCGCGAAGTTTCAACGTTTAGTCCTTGAGCAAATTGCAACCCTTAAGAATGACATCGCTAGGGTCAACACCAGAGTCAACCAGTTAGGAGCGCTTAGAGGTCCGATCCTAGCACCTCGCTATGAGGAGCCTGTCGACGATCCACGGGACGTCCCACTTCCAATTGATAGACGAGTTTGAGATTTACCACTTCGGGATCCTGCTTCTTTGAGAGGGCGGGACTCTCGAGCCAGCGTGTGATTATCGTCGTGACCCCGCCTCGATGGGTAACCCCCGTCCTCCCTATAAACCACCTCTGCCACCGGCCCTCAGAGGTCGTGGCCCACCAACTCGACACCAGTACGAACCTGATGAGCCCTATGATGATTATTTAGCGTCTCGTCACGAAGCCACCCCGGCTGAGGACGACCTCATTTGACGCCTACGTATTAATGCACCATCCTTCGAAGGTCATCTGGACCCAAAAGCTTTTTGCGACTGGCTCATGAACATGGATCACTTCTTCGATTGGTACGAGATGAGCGATGAACGACGAGTTCGGTTCGCCAAAATGAAGTTGTTGGGACAGGTGAAGATGTTTTGGACTAGCGTGGAGAAATCTTTAGAGAGAGATGGATACTATCCTGTCACCCGTTGGGTCGAGATGAAGTAGCGGTTGAAGGACAAATACCTTCCTGCATCATATCGAGATCAGCACCTCAACCAACTCTATACACTGCAGCTGGGAACACTTTTCTGTTGCCAATTATATGACACAATCCGACGAGTTGGTAGTGAGAAGTTACATCCTGGAGGAGCCTATTGCGATCACTTCTAGATTTAAAGCTGGGCTTAAGGCCGAAATTTGGAGAGAGTTCATTCCTCACCGCACAGAGACGATCGGGCAGGCGTTCCAGCTCGCACTTGACTATGAGAACTATCTATGGCTTGCAGGTGTTCCCTATCGGATGCTAAGGGCAAGGCTATTGTCTTGGGAGCCCCCAGACCTAGGCCCGACCAGTGTTATCGGTGCTCAGGCAGAGGACACATTGTTGTTCAGTGTCTCGCGAGGAATCTGCTGATCGGGGATGAGGGAGATGACACGGTAGATGACGCGTTAGTGAGGGAGATCACTGCTGAGGTTGAGGACGGTTGGGAGAGCAACGTCGAGAGATCATTAGAGTTGGGAGTTATCCGACGCCTCCTTCACACCCCCCGTGTCGAGGAGGATTGGCGTCACACCATAGTATTCTACACGTATTTTTAGAGTGCAGGTGGCCCCTGCAAACTTGCCATCGATAGTGGTAGCTGTGTGAATATCATGGCGAAGAAGGGATTAAAGAGGATGCAGTTGATCGTCGAGCCTCATCCACATCCCTATCGTGTCCTTTGGGTGGACAAGTCGGTCATTCAGGTTACATAGAGTGACAGAGATGTCTTGTTACAATCCGTCTAGCGTCCGTAGAGGACAAAGTTTGGTGCAACGTCATCCCGATGGACGTAGCACATGTTTTCTGGGTCAACCCTAGTTATACGATCGTGATGCCACATGTTATGGCCACTGCAACATGTGTGCATTCTTTGATAAGGGACGAAAGATCACCCTTATCTCGACCCAACCTAGGGATTCCCCCAAGGGCTGCGACTAAATGTCACTCCTGCGACGAAATTTCCTTTGATTAGAAGAAAATCGGTTACAACGGTTAGAAAGGAGAACCCGAGCGAACTGGTATCCGCTAGGAGAAGAGTTCGAGTCCTCTGCCACAGGAGGCTAGCTTTGGGATTCGAACTTGTTCCTCTAGGTAGTACTGTTCACGCCTATTTATAGGCTCGGGTGCCTGCCCAAACGGGCAGGGCCAGAAACACCGGCTGCCCAGGGACAGGAGAAGCGGGTAGCGATGACCAAATACATGGAGAAAAAGAGAAGAAAGACCGCCTAACCGCACGGCTAGGCGGTTAGACCTGCAACTGGTCGGCACCTCCCCGACGGCTGCTGCTGAAAAGGATTTGCGAGAAGGTTGCAGGAAGGCTGACAGACGGCTAAATAAGGCCTTGCCGCCGAGACTTGAGAAAATCCAAGGGAGTGGTCAATCCGGGTTAACAGTCGAGGTGCTGGGGGTACAGTTGCCTGTCGAGGCTGCAGTGGCCGTTTATAGGGGTGTTGGCGCTGGCGCTGCCTCCTGTCTCTCTCCTATCGTCGAGGAGCAGCTCCTCTCTCTCATCCCTGGCCCCGCGGGGCCTCCACCTGTCCTCTGCATTGTTGGGCCATGTGTGTGTGCCTGAATTAGGGATCGGAAGTTGCATTGTTGCAGCCGTCTGGTCATCCTCGGTGGACTCCGAGTGGTTCTTCACTCATGCGCCTACTCCCTGCCCAGCCAACCAACACCACTGATCTCCTACCGCCTTCCCCTTTGTTGCTGACCCGATCACCAACCAACAGTCCACCGTAAGTTCCCCTTCCCCTGTCACCCCTCCTCGTCACCCCCTCTCCAACCTCCACCGTCACATCTACTTTCCCCAGGCCCGGCCACCTTCCCCCAACCCTACCCCCCACCCCCACACACATATTCCCCCAACCCAAATCGGGCAACCCATAGCCCTACCCGTCCGGGTCCCTCTACCTGCAGCCCTCCACTTCACTAAAACACCCCCCATATCTACTCCGTCCAACCCCGCAGCCCTTCCGTGGAGCCACTCATCGACCCAAGGACGATACCGCCATCGGCTTTCCGTCCCTAATCACGACACCACATGCATGCGTAAATATATGTATTTATGTTATTATTTCTCTTTGTTGAATTGCTTCGGAATTGCATTATAGTCGTGGGATTTGAAAATTCTCTTACCTATTTTGTTAATAATATTCATAGTTTGATTTGTGGGGTGCATTCGGTGCACTTGAATGGTATTTTGCCTCATTTTGATCTCTAATCGCCTTAACTCGTTATCCAAATGTGCAAATTGTTTTAAAAGCTTATTAAATTTTAATTATTGGTGACTAGATCTTGAACTGGACTGTTTGCATCTTCGTTTCATTCGCACTGCATTTAAGTTACATCTTACTTGTTGAGTTATTGTCAGCCTACCCTTGCATCACACTGTTTATAAGGCCTTGGTTGAACTTTTTCTATCTAACCATTTAGGATAATATATGTTTACCATGGGACATTTTATGATGCGTAATCTATAAACTACATCAAAAACAAAAATTCATTTGGCCATTTTTTGTTATTTTCATTTTTGCATCAAACACTACTAACTTGAGAATCTTAAAAAAGGAGCAAGGGCGAGGGCAAAGGAGAATATAGCAGTGAATTTCGGAAAGAAATGAAGGCGTTGATTTCAGTAGGCCCAAGAGCATGTGAAAATTGCAATGAGATTGAGCCTTAGCTTTTATATTGTCTAAATTAATTTTGTCTGAACCATATATTAGCCGGTTTGTCACGTTGTTCCCAAAAAACCTGCATACCGTCGATCCGGTCGTGCACATCCCCATTATACTCCCTCCTATGACCCCCACTTCCATTTCATATATTCCCCTTTTACAATTTACCTGATAAGATCTTATCATTCTATTCCGATCCCTTGTCGATCGCTAGATCAGTGTTTTCCTTATTTACTTCATTTTTAAATTAAGGGTTATCCACTTAAAGTAATGACAAGGTTTAATTTTTGTTCTTTTCATGTTCAACTAAAGGTGCGGCGTCACCTTCTGCTACGGCTGCGCATCAGCAATGGAAGTTAATCACTATTGTGCAAAATGCAAGCGCTAGCAACCCAGCACAGGTGCGCTTGTGACACCCACTTTCCCTGCTATATTTATAGGGTTGTTTACTGGGATCTCCCTTGCAAATTTGCTAAATTACAGGTTGCTCCTCTGCCTTTTGAAATTACAAAAATCCTCCTTGTAAGTTTACATAATATGCACATACAAAATTACTCACTTGGAGGGATGCCCTTGGGGGTATTTTTGTGCACAGGTGTTACTATTATCATGATTAGTTTTATGCAAGGAAGACTTCTTAGTTTCTGTGCAATCTGTCCAGCTTTTTCATGTCTGTTGAGTGCAGTTAAATCCAAACTGTTCTGCCTGTGTTGTAGTTTGTTCCTATGACCCCCTCCACTATTAAATTGGCATGGTTTTTTGTTGTTGATCATTTAGAATTTTGAGGATAACTGTGGACTTGGCATGCTATGGTGAGTTGCCTATGGGTGTCGTACTGGCCTTAAACATATTTCTTGCACCTGTGATATAATTTCTTGATGAACAAGTCTGATAGATAGGTAGATAGATAGAGTGTCTGTCAACTAGGACAGATATAAAGCATTGGATCAAACTCTTCTTTGGTGTCAAGGTCATAGCTATGAAAAGTCATCGACTCCCGGGAAAGGGTAGAAGGGTGGGACCTATTATGGGACATACAATGCATTACAGACGTATGATCATTGCGCTTCAACCGGGTTATTCTATTCCACCTCTTATAGAGAAAAGAACTTAAAGCAAAAGACTTAATAACACGGCAATACATTTATACCCTTTAGTAGTTAGAGGAGGATTTTGAAAAAAGAATAAGAAACCAAACCTAATGCAGATTCATTTTGCAATTTTTCTAGGTATACTAAAGGGAGCACGCGAAATCATTGCATAATGCATGTATATGCAGTTTGGTCTAATGAAGCATTATAAAGAATGCCCGGCGGTACCTGAATTTAATTGTAAAGATGGTGTCTGAAAATTATAAAGCCCACGGCAAAGAGACAAATTTATATCTGAAGTTTATTTTGATTCAAATTGGCCCTCAACTTTAATATCTATTTCAAAATAAGTCCTTTTTTTTCTTTTCGGTTAGACATTTAACGGTGAACATTGGCTAAATATTCAAATAGGTCCCTTATGTTTATGTTTCATTTCAAATAAGTCATTCAAATATAATTTGATTCAAATTGGTCCCTTGTTAGCTATCCAATTAGGTCACTTATCTTTAGTATAACTTTTTGATATTCCGGAAGTAATTTCTTGAATAACATTGAAGTAAAATGAATGAATTGAGGGACACATTTATTCTACACGCACAATGCAATTTAAATACACAAGGGCTGCGTTTGGCGCGGCTTATCGTAGCTTATTTGCTCCGGTGAGGTTGGACAAAAACGTCATTGTCATAGAATGTATGTTTGGTATCACAAATGTTACAAAAAAGAAATTAGTTCGAGGCATAAGATTTTGCTATGACAATGACATTATTGTCCAACCTTACCGGAGCAAATAAGTTGCGATATTCCGCGCCAAACACAGCCTAAATACTGATCAGAACCTTATGTTTCCTTTTATATAACAGATTTAAAATTCCTTTGTAGTAAAAATGAAACAGTTCAATGAGTTAAAAGATAAAAACAAAGAAGCCAGTTTGAACTTCACAGGAAGCAATGGTTCAGGAGTCTAGCCGACTTCGGATTTAACGGACTTTGGATTTACATTGTACGAGGTGATTGAGGTTTCTCTTGTAGAGAATCTTACACAGCTTTCAATAGCAATGGAATCAGCTTCTTGTTTGTGCATGTTCATTAAGGCTCCGTTTGAGAGGACTTATTTTCACCGCTCAAGCGTTTACGACTGCATGAATAAGACCTTATTTTTATTAAGCATTCGTTTGAGGTTACTCTTTTATATAAAGTTCGATTCATGCGGCCGTAACCGCTTGAATCCCAAAGTGAATAAAGTTTCTTCATATTGGTGTGTATGATTTGGCAATCATTTATATGTTCATGATTGTGTATGTGGAAGTTCCTGAGAGCTGGGCCGCTGGGAAATCGAAGGAGAAGATGGTTTTACCTACCGGGCAATGGCTATGCTGCCAGAGCCCTCGATTGCTTGCTCGGGAACGAGGATGAAGCAACCACTTAGAGATGAAGAAGATGCAATGCTGCAACGAGGGCAGGCTGGGGTTGATTGGGGCACATGCGTTCGAGATCGAAATGGAAAGCCAGACGTGATTTAATTTGCTCGGCAATGGCGATTCCACTGGAGTCCTCGACTGCTTGCTCGGGTACGAGGAAGAAGCGCCCACTTGAGGATGTAGAAGGCGCAAATCCGCACCGAGCGCAGGCTAAGGTTGATTTGGGCACATGTGTTTGAGATGGTGCATTTCTGCTATTTTGATGGAGGAAATAATGGGCTAGTCAAAAAAAAAGTAATGGAAAATAGGCCAAGGGACTTATTTGAAATAGATATTAAACTTGAGGGATCAATTTGAATCACAATAAACTCATGGGACCAATTTGAAATGAGCCTAAAGACAAGGGACTGATTTGAGTATTTTGCCTAAATTAAATTATTTATCATTTATTCTTCATGCAATAACTGCACCACTAGTGTCTCCAAATAACTAGAAAATTATTTTATTTATCTCAGTATTATTAAGACAAAATATCAAATCAGTCCTTAAATGTTAATATTTTCTTAATCATTCTCAACTTTGAATTGGTTGAAATATGTCTGAAAATTTATTAACTTTTTGAAATTAGTTCCTACATTTTTTGTACTAAAAGATAATAATAATAATAATAATAATAATAAAGGAGTTATATCTCAAATATAAAATTGTATCTCAGATATACATGAGTGTATCTCCAGCGATTTTCGATTATGAGTGGGACCATACTCAAAATTTTCGCCTTTCGTACCTCTGGAGGAAGCAAACTGATCGACGAGTCTAATTTTAAGACTGTAATATAAAAAATTACAAAATATATTATAGGTTAAAAAATGTTGCAACCCTAAATATGGGCTTTTTAATGAACTTGCTCTTCTCTGTATTCACATAAATCACTTGAGTTGTGACTAGCTCAAAAATAAGAATGCTAGCCGTCCTCCCCTTAGCCGAATAATCGCCCGCTCGAATGCAAAATGATCTAAATGTTGCCAAATTATGTTTATTAATTCGAAGTCGAGATACACTCATTTATATCTTAGACACAACTCTTTTATCTGAGATACATCTAATTTACACATGATACAATGTGATTGGGATAATGGGTTGTATCTCAGATATAAATGAGTAGCCCCCAGCGAATCCCAATTATAATCGGGTCCGAAAAGTGACAGATCCAAGAAATTGATAATTGTGGTGCATAATTTTTTTAAAATGAAATAACACTAATATTTCTTATATCTTTTAAAATTAAAGAAACATTTTTTTCAAAAAAAAATCCTTGAAGTATATTAATGGGGGTGCACGATTTTTTTTTGCCTTATGTCCGCTCTCACCATAGGAATGCGTCTCTGAGTTTTAAAAATTTTAATAAGGGGGTCAGACATTAACTTTCTCCAAAAAAAATTAACTATTCCATTTTATCAGAGCTATTTATCACTCATCTGGTCACTGTTCTTGACGTATATGTAGTCAAAATTAATTATCTCGACAAGAAAAATTCAAATTCACTAATCATTTTAAAAAATAATGAGGAGGGGGAGAGATAGTTCCTCGGCCTCCTCTGAATTCCGCCGTATATATTTGTAAATTTTTTTTTTGCACATAGAAACGGGTGGGCCCTGCACAAATCTACACCTATATAGGGGTTGATTGTCCGTAGCCTATCTACACTCGTAATAGTCAGGCTTTGTTTGTTTGGGTGTTTTTTCTCAAATATATATATTTTTAAAAATATACAAATGTTATTTTTTTGCTAGTTGAAAATTGAAATGGCCTTCATTTGGAGCCACTATTTTTAACCGCTTTATTTTCAACCGCTACCATCCACCCAAATAGAAGGCTAATTTGGCTTTGTTTGACTCGGCTTATTTGCTCCGGTGAGTTTGATCAAAAATGTCATTGTCATAGAATGTATATTTGGCGAGACAAAAGTTATGACGTTACTAAAAAAATAAACTAGTTTTGAACATAAAATGCATGAATTTTCTTAGATGAGGTCGGGCGTTCGCGAACGCACGACGATTCATGACCACAACATTCAGTACGTCCACCACTGCGCCAAACGAAGCCTGAAATACTCGACAATGCCGTCGGTAATTTTGCATAATCACCGGACAATACTTTTCGCTTCCTCATCTCTCCCGATTCCTCCGTCTCCAAGTGCGTCTCCTCGCCCTGAAGGCTCAAATCTACTAAATCCATATAGCCCAAGCATGTTTTACTCATTATCAAAATATTAATCAAATCACATTGCTTCACTATGAAAGTTTTTTAAAACAAGTCTTCCTTTAGCGCGGCAGTGAAGGTCGTGAGTGCGGTGGTTAGGAATCGTCTTTCATGAATGCTCGACCTCAAACTTCATTCATTTTTATATTCAAAGCTAGTCTTTTTTAGTGGCAATCATAACTGTCGTCACACCAAACATGTACATTTTATGATGTAGCATTTTACCTAAACTCACCAAGATAAACCCTAAAAAAACACGCCAAATGGATATTTATCGAATAACAAAGATATTTTTCACGGCATTTTTATATAATATATCCTTAAAATGTTATCTTTAATTAAGGCGACTGTTATTAGCACTACACTTTTGGATATTCGCACAATTTTTACTCTAAATTTTTTGAAAATACTCCTTGTAAATGCATTTTTAGGAAAAGTGTTCAACACGAAAGTTGTAGATCTCGACGATATCTACAACTTTCGTGTTGAATACTTTCCTAAAAATGCTTGTACAAGACGTACATTAGAAAATACACTCAGATTTCGCGCGTCTTTTAGAAATACGTCTTATACATGCATTTATAGGAAAAGTGTTCAACACGAAAGTTGTAGATCATCTCGTCGTGATCTAAAACTTTCGTGATGAATACTTTTCCTAAAAATGCATGTACAAGGATATTTTCAAAAGCCTCGAAAAATTAGGAGTAAACGTTGTGCGAATATCCAAAAATGTAATGCTAATAACAATCGCCTTTAATTAAATAAGATGATTTATAGGAGCAAACTCACATAGCATAAGATAGGGAAGAACCGTTAATATATATATATAAAAAGTAGTTCTTTTCTACCCTCCTAATTCCTAAAGGTGAGTTACTCCTGCCAAAAAAAAATGCACTTTTTTTGTAACGATATGGAAGTACCGTGGCATCGCCCGGCCCACCAGCAGCTCAAGATTGAGGGTCAGAGGCCCACTGCGTAACATTGCAGCATGCCCACCCCAAGACGCCACAGTGGTACAGCCGGAATCTACAAGGCCTGCAGACCGTACATCCCAACCAAATCTTTGTGACTGTTTCTCACCACGGAAGGTTGTTGCTGCAGATCGAACCTACAACTTTGATAAGACTCTCTTCCAACAGAGTTCATCACCAACTGACCTGCACCTTTAAGGTGATTGTTAACCGCAACCCGTTATTTTGCTAGTCGCGCCCCAAAATCTCCCAATTTTTCGCGCCTTTTCGAAATACGCCTTGTACATGCAATATCAGGAAAAGTGTTCAACACGAAAGTTGTAGATATTGACGAGATCTACAACTTTCGTGGTGATCACTTTTTCTAAAAATGCATGTACAAGGCGTACTTTGGAAATATGCCCAGATTTTGCGCCTTTTCGAAATACGCCTTGTACATGCAATTTCAGGAAAAGTGTTCAACACGAAAGTTGTAGATCTCGTCGATATCTATAACTTTCGTGTTGAACACTTTTCTGAAATTTTATGTACAAGGCTTATTTCAAAAAAACGCAAAAAATAAGGAATTTTGAGTGCGATTAGCCAATAATGAGTTGCGTTTAACAATCACCTTAAATAAACAAAGCTCTTCCCTTCGCTGTAACCCTGGCTTCAAGGAAGAGAACACAGAAAAGCTAGCCAGCCCTGATGAGTTCAGTACGGAAGGCGTCGGAGGTGGCGGCGCTGCTGCATCTGAAGCCGCATCCTGACGGAGGCTTCTATTCGGAAACCCTAAGAGACACCTCCATCATCCTCCCTAAATCTCAGCTCCCGCCGTCGTGTAAGAATGCCGCCCCCTTCTGTGTGCATATATTTCTCCATCATATAAGTCTATCTATGCTCATCTTCTGTTGATCTTATTTTTTTTAATAATAATTTGTAGGGTTTTAGCTGCAGATTTGATTAGGAATTTTGAAAGCCTGTGTCAACTGTGTTGCTGTGTTACAGTGATATGCAGATATATACCAGATGCAAATTCCCCCTTTTAGTAGGAGAATTTGATCTTATCTTTGTGAAAAAATTTCTTAAGGATCATGTTTCTGGAAAAGAATTTGTGTGGGCGGTTGGAGTTGAAGATAAAATAGTGTTCTTGAATGAAGGTGTTATCAGCTCAAAAGGAGAGTGTGCTCAAAAGGAGAGAGTTATCAAGATCTCATTAAGGGGGCAAAAAATAGATAACTACTTTGTTACCATTACAAGACACAAAGGGCCCTTTAAATAAAAGATACAATGGGCATAGACGTAGATTCCCGACACTTAGACTAAGATAAAATGCGATAAAACGTAATGAAGTACACATAAAAGTCATACAAACACAGCACAATAACTTTGCACGAAGGTCATAACAGGAGTTCCCTCGTTGCGATTGAATTAGGCATAAAATGACGTTTGGGGTGATCAGTGATTCCAAACAAAGACTATTCAAACAGACAAAAATATCATTTGTGTTTGTTGAAAACACGACGGAGACAAAACAATGCCCAAACAACGGAACCTCAGCCTCCGATGCTTGTCGGAATAGGATTCTGTACATTCTTATTATGAGAAGGGGTCAGTCATTCGATTCGAGCTTATGTAAATATGTACTCTATTTACATATGGATCCCTACGATTTAGGATTAGGATTAGGTGTAATAAGACCTACTTTTGATATATCTATCCTTATTCGGGTACCATATTCACTTCTTTAGGTTGATCAGTGTATTGATGTTTTATTGATCATTTCATCCTTAAAGAATTCATTTGTGGCCATTGTCTAATCTAGAAATTTTTAGAGTGAACATCCTCCCAATGAAAATATCACTTTTCCTCCATGGTTTATATAGGCTCTGTTTGACGCGGCGCTTTTACTCCAGTGAGTTTGGACAAAATAGCCGCCGTCATAGGATGTTTGTTTGGTATGACAACGGTTATGACCGCCACAAAAAAAAGAAAGCTAGTTTTGAACATAAAATGGATAAAGTTCCTTAGGTGAGGTCGGGACTCAAGAGCACACGAATGATGGTTGTTAACCACCATGTTCACGACTGCCGCCGCGAGCCAAACGGAGCCATAGTAAGTATGTGTTAGAAACCACGGTGGGGCCCTCGTCGGGCACATGAACCCAGATCCGGTGGTCGACTGCAGTCGTATGACTAAATCATCCCCAACCAAATCTCCCGGGCCCACAAGGGATAAATCCGGGTAGGTTGTTGAGAGCCGGGATAGAACCCACGACCTCCTCTTTATCAAGCTCTTAGCCAGAGACCTGATACCCAATTGAGTTGCCAACCAGCACTAGAGCACCGGATCCCATCAGAACTCCGCAGTTAAGCGTGCTTGGGCGCGAGAAGTACTGGGATGAGTGACCTCCTGGGAAGTTCTCGTGTTGCCCATGTTAGGTTTGACCTAACTCAACATAAAAAACCGGCTCAACAGGTGAGAGTTGTCTTGCCATATAAACAGATCATAACAGAGTGGATTGACAATGTGAGACTATTATTAACATCCCCCCTCGCCCATAGCATGGATTGACCGTACGGAACCGGGATATGCGGACCAGACGGAACCAGACAGAAATTGGGTGAAACCTCTCTTTGATACCATGTTAGGTTTGGCCTAACTCATCCTGAAAAACCGGCTCAACAGGTGAGGTTTGCCTTGCCATATAAACATATCAAAACAGAGTGAATTGACAATGTGAGACTATTATTAACAGTATGCTTGAAATCAAAGTGGTTAACCCTAATCATATATCCATCCTCAGTGAAATTGAAATTATTCACTTCAAATAAACATATATCATAGAGGAGTACATTTTTTAAAGAAATTTATTAGTTAAATGACTGCTAATACTCTTTTGGGCTCATTTTGTAGATAAAGTGGACCACCCTATCAGCTCTGCTATCTACTTCTTGTTGCCATCTGGGAGTAAATCATACCTCCACCGCCTCCCTTGTGCAGAAAGCTTTCATTTTTACCTGGGAGAACCTCACACAGTATGACCATTTTCCCAAACTTCTGGTTTGAATATTTTCATGCTCTCATAAAAGGCTCTACTTTTTAAATATTTGTACCTATGGGACATGGATTTTTAGATCCTAACAACTCGAGAAGGTCAACTCCGAGTCCTCGGGTTTAAGAGCTCGAGAAATTTCTTCCTTTTGGTCGATCGGATATGACGTTAATTACATTTTTTGTGGTATTTTGTTGGAGTTAAGTTCTCATAGATTTGCTGTGAACTTTTATTTTCTTCTTGGGGGTGTCTTAGATCTTGTTTGGTTAGGCATTGGCTCATCAGGACTTTTACTTCCGCGCTCACCGTGAACTCCGAAGGCTAAATTTCGACCGTAAAATACTAATTACCAAAAAAACTATAGTTCCACACAAAAATATCAAAACCGATCATAAATTTACCAAAAAATTATCTGTTATTTATCAGTCTGCCCCTAAAATAACCTTTTTTTTACGAGGGCTCGAGTTCTTCGTCGTTACTTTGCTCGTAAAATTCAGGCATAAGACCTATTTATTCTCCCAGTTGGCGGACCCAATAATTTTGTTCTGTAAGAAAGCTGCTGGTAGAAGACACTACAGTTGAAACCACCATGGATGAATCACCACAAATCTAGCCTTTAGCATGATCCATTCAACTCTTAAGAACAAGATGAAGAAGAAAAGTCAAAAAAAAAAAACTAGTTTTTTTGAACTCTCTTATGCTTCTACAAATATCACAAAAAACATTCCTTTTTGACAACAAACAGGTCTTTGAGCTCCACGAAAATGGCGAAATCAGGCTGACAATCCTCGGACAAGATTTAGAAGCGGGTCATCGTCTCCAGCACATCGTTCTGCCCAACGTGTGGTTCTGCTCATTCCCTACTTTGGACCTTCAGTTATCCTCGCCGGACGGCAGCGCCCTCTCGAAGGCTCCAGACAGGGATCCTGAGTTGTATTATTCTCTCGTCGGTGTAACCTGCGCCCCAGCCTTCCAGTTTGAGGATTCGGAGAATGCTACTTTTGACGAGATGATCGCTATTGCCCCAAAAGCGGCGCCTTTTCTCAAGTACCTCGTTCGATCCTGATGAACTCGCTGATTTGGGGCAAATAAATTCATGTTCGGAGAAGTTTGCGTGTTTTTGGCGAGCCGGAGCTGATTATGTTGTGTTGGAGCTGATTATGTTGTGTTATGCGCGATTGTATGAGTTTGTAGAACTGGAATTCGATTGATTGTTTGAAAAAGATTAGGTGATGTGAACATATGTTGTAATACTTTTTTTTACATTCTATCCATGTATGTAACGTCTTCCTATGTTCTCTTCAGACATTGGCTCCGTTTGGTGTTGCTTATTTTCACCGGTCAAGCGGTTGCGAGCGTATGAATCAGGCTCTAATTAAAGCTTGGTTCATGCGGTCGTAACCGCTTGACCGGTGAAAATAAGTCCCCCCAAACGGAGCCATTGTTGTTTTCTGAACCATGTTTTTGTAGCTTAGGAAAACCAAATTTGTTTGGAATTTTGACTGAAATTTGTATCTCAGCCAATTTTTTTTTTATATATATGATTATTCATCGGGACCTCCCCTCGAAATTTATGTAATTATAACTTGCACCTCACTAACTTTCAAAATTACAATTACCCTCCTTCGATGTTTATATTTCATAACTTTCATGCACAAAAAGACCCCCTGAAGAATTACTCCAAGGGAGTACCTTTGTGCATGAATGTTCTGAAATGCAAACATTGAGGGGATATTTTTGTAATTTTGAAAATTAGAGAAGTGCAAGCTGTAATTTTACAAACTTCGAGGGGAGGTCCCAGTAAATAATCCTATAGATATACTATTAATTATCAAACTCCCTCTGGGAGTATAAATAATTATCTTTTGAAAGTACAAATATCTTTTCTATAAGTTTAGATTTCACAACATGCATGCACAAAAATACTCCCAGGATGGAAGCCCGAACGGGGGGTGGGGGGTGGGGGGTGGGGGGGGGGGGGGGGGGGGGTGTATTTCTTTGCATATAGGGTGTTTTGTTCATGAATATTATGAAATGTAAGCTTACCATGAAAGTTTTTGTAATTTAAAAAGATAGAAGGGTGCAATTTATAATTTAGCATCTTTCAAAGGAGATCCCGGCAAACAACTATATAATATATATAGGGCTATTTATCGGGACCTCCTCTCTAAATTTGTGTAATTACAATTTGCACCCCACTAACTTTTAAATTTACAAAACCTCCCTTAATGTTTACATTTTGTAACTTCCATGTACAAAAGTACCCCTTGTAGTAAATTTTCATAAGAGTTTTTTTGAGCATGGATGTTATGAAAGACATTGAAGAAGATAATTATAATTTCGAAAGCAAAGTGATTGTGTATGTTATTTTTTTATCTAATGCTATCATACAGACACAATTTGCCGAGACTCCGACATAATTTTGAGGGCTTTAAGAGGCAAAATTTGAAAAATATATATATATATATATATATATATATATATATATATATATATATATATATATATGATTTATTATTAGTGTTGATTCTAGGGTTTGGGGGAGCCTTGGCCTGACATTTGAGGTTGCTGTGATTTTTTATAATGCCCCCCAAAAGAGTTGTTACTATGATTTTTTATTGGAATAAATATACACACATTTTTAACATACAAATATCATGAATTAGGTTACCTTTCTTGCTGTGGCACTCATGCCTGCCCCAGGTTCCTGGGTAAGGGGGCGGTAAAGTGCGGGTGATGCATTTTACCCCAAAGTATGGGCATTCAACGGTCCATGTGGATGCACGAACACATCTCAGGACGCTTTGAGATGCGGATCTTTGAATCTTGGATGCTCACACTTTACCGTAAAATACAACCCGCACTTTACTCCTCTCTTACCCTAGGTTCCCACCACCACCCCTCACGGCCGCAATCGTGCCTCGGATGGTCTGGTGTAAGTCCAGCTTCCTTCATGTCCGGCAGTTTTTTACTAATTTATAGCATCTGTGGCAGTTTTTTATTTTGTTTTTTCGAAATCCTACAGCCTACGGTGTAAACACGAATGGTTCCTTTTAAATAGTGTAAATATAGAGCAAAAAGATCCAAAAACAATGCGTGATATTAAAATATGTATATTTTCAATATTATATAATATTAGCACTATTTTATTTATTACTATTTATTTATTTAGCAATGTTCAAACTAGGGGTGAACAAAGTCAGAGCTCAAATCGAGGTTGGCAAAATTTTCAAGCTTGAGCTAACCATTTTAAGCTCGAGTTGGCCCGGTCTCAAACTGTTGCTGTGGGGATCCCCGGAGGGGGGCTCGCTGATCTGGACCCATCGAACCCAATCCCGAATATTAATTCGACGAATGCCGACCCGAACTCTGCTCGACGAATGCCGACCCGAAATCTGCTCGACGAATGCCGACCCGAACTCTGCTCGACGAATGCCAACCCAAACTCTGCTCGACGAATGCCGACCCGAACTCTGCTCGACAAATGCCGAGCGAGACTCTGCTCGACGAATGTCGAGCGAGTGAGAAGGGGGAAGGGGCCAGCTCGCGCGGCTCGCCCACCTGACTTGGGTGAGAGCGAGCTGGCCATCCGCTGCCAGCTGCTCACGAGCTTTTCAACGCATGAATCTTATTTTCTTAATATCTTTACATTTTTTTTAATGTACAGGTAAAAAACTTACAAGCACCCTCACGAATTGATGAACAACAATATGTGAGTACGAGCTTCAGGCTCAAACTCGAGTCGAATTTTTTTCAAACCGGCTCATCGAGCATACGAACATGCTCAACTCAACTTACACCACTAGCACAAACAAAAATACTTCAATCTAAAACAATTCCTCAAGTTCTATACAGAAAATTCTTTGTATTAATGTTCCAAATTCAAATATATTCGAACATAATCTTCTACTTTTCAAATAAAGAATTTATATAATATTATTTTTAATAAAAAAATATATTACATGGCACAAAAAGGGAGAAAATCATAAATTAATACTATAACATGGGCGAAGGTGGACCTTTTAGATGGGCTTTAATTTAACTGTTTTAAGTTCAAATGGAATGTAAGATTTGGGCTTATTTTGGGCATACTTTTTATAATATTGTTAAATGGACAGTTGGATACAATTCAAAGAAAGTGAATGAACATAAAACCCCTAGAAAAATCACTTTTGCTTGGAATGCTTTGCTAATTAATTACAATGATAAAATATAAAATGCAACAATAAAAATCATATAAATGAAATATTTAAAAAAATGTATTCTCTTTAAAAGGTAATAAAAAACAGTACAAACTACTTAAATGATCATTTATTTAAATCTTTAAACAGCATAATAATAATAATAATTCACTCACATAGATAAGATCAGCATAAACTAATCCCTCTTATCTTCTTCATTATCTCCACTGTTAGAGCCAGCTAATGATGGATTCATATCTGGTTGGAGAGGAGCAGCTTGATGAGTTTCCTTTGAAGGGAAGGGCCCAGGCTTTATCAATGATAATGTTTCCTCTCTTTCAAATTCTTCACTTGAATCAGCAGAGTAAGCATACCTGATCAAAATATAGAGTTATAGGAATCTTACAGAAGCATTAAAACCTAAGCGAAAGTAATTAGAGCTAATGCAACACTAAGTAAGGCTCTGTTTGGCAGGGTGTTTTTACTCCGGTGAGTTTAGGCAAAAACACCACCATTATAGAATGCATGTTTGCATAACAACAGTTATGACCACTACCGAGAAAAGAAAACTAGTTTTGAACGGTGAATGAAGTTCTTTGGGTGATGTTGGGCGTTCACGAACACTGGTTTAACCATCATGTTCACGATTGCTAACTTAGCACAGAGCTTAAATAGCAATGGAAGAGAAGTTTTCTACAATGGAAATGGTGGAATCACCCTGGAGCATAGGATATGTGAAAAATATGACGTGCAGAAAGGGAGCTGTTGGTTCTTATTGATAGACTTGAGCATTTGGGGTTGCAAGGTGTACGAGCTATCTGGTGCGTCGGCCTCAATTTTGGTCGCCGTTTCTTCTGCTTATACCCACAAATGGCATGAGATATGATGGGTTGATTGAGATCGACTGGTTCATAAGGCTCTCGGTGCCTTACAATGTGATTAGGTGAGGTTCAAATGGGAAATTATGGATATTGATATCTCGAGATTTTTTCGATTTTCACTTGAACTCCTCATTTCCTCCCCCTCATGCCACAGTTTAGTCGCACCGAGAGCCGACCTCGTCCTTGCTCCGCTCGCTCTCACGCCATTTGTTCGCCCACCTCCTCCTCGCAACGTCAAATCCTCAACCACCTCATCCTGCTCGAGACTGTTAACCTCCTCGCGATTGTGCCGTCAATCCGGAGCAAGAGGCGGTTATACAAGCTTCAGCATATGGAAAGAGCTTCCATTGCGGATCCTTGACGGAGACTGCCAAGCGACTGCAGGTCCTCATCCTCCATTAATGATGACAGGAACATTGCTTTCTAATGCCCAAACCCCATGATATTGTTTGATCTCAACCAAATAGCAGTAAGAAAAAAATATCAGCTCATCATTTGGCCAATAGCAGTGCACGCTGCTGTGCACTGCGGAGGGGCCCACAAGTGCACGCTGCTGTGCACTGCGGAGGGGCCCGCAATTCATAGTAAAACTGTGATAGTGGGTCGTGAATCCTGCATTTTTATTGGTCGAGGACACGTCCGGGACCCGGTTTCAAGTGGGAGACCATTATTTGACCCATATTGCTTCCATACAAGAAATAAACACCGTTATTTTCATCCACCAAACAAAAAAAGAAAAATAAGAAGACTCAATTTCTCATCAACCAAGTAAGTAGATGAAATGTAAATACAATCCAATTCCTTCACCATTTACAATTTCAGTTCTTTTTTATTTCCTAATTTCATGATTCCTTCAAACCAAACAAAGATTAAGGCTCCGTTTGGCGGGACTTATTTTCAAACGGTCACCACCGCATGAACCGGACCTAAAAAGGTCCGGTTCATGCGGTGGTGACCGCTTGACCGGTGAAAATAAGTCCCCTCAAACGGAGCCTAAGTATGTTCATTCTATGAAACAATAAACAAAAACTTAACTCATTTTTTGGTCAACCAAAGAAGCTAGCGAAAATTAATTTCATTTCAATTCCATTTTATCATTTCTTAGAGGAATTTTCTTCAAACCAAACAGCTTCAAATGTAAACTTCTTCTGGAGCAACATATATTCCATAAAATTATACACAAGTTGTAACTATGACCTAAAAGCTAATACTAAACTCAGGTTATATTAGGAATATTATATATTATATTACGACCCGACCAGCAACTTTTCCAGAAGCATATTTACTTTAGGATTTAGGGTGCAAGCAAGAAGTATATCTATTGAATAAAAGCTTATTAAGTTTAGCTCCATTGTTGATGATTTGAGGAAAACATTATGAGAATCACGACTTGTTACTCCTAGACTGTCATGGGATACCGAAGTTCAGTGAAATGAAACAAAAAAAGGGGATAAAATCATAAATTAATGACTGCAAATTCATAATCAATACACGAGTTATTGGATTTCAGTTCATTTCCTCCGCTTTCGTTCAACCCAAGTGAAATTTTACAATATCTACCTTCCTCTTATAAGCATTTTCTTATCACCATATTGCATGTTACAAAGGATGTTAACGAATTAACCTTTTTTAAAGATGTCACTGCCAACTTGAGGTGTATAAGAGATTGGATGCTAAACTATTGGTTAAAGGGAAAAAAATTTAAAGGGGCATACCTCTACTTAAGATTTGAAGGGTTGGGCTTGTTTCTATTACAAAGAAGAAATAACACATGAAGATAGATTGTGCAACTTTAAAGATGATTGAGAAGCATGCTAATGAAAACCAAAAGTAGATACAACAATATAACTAAGGGGATCATTCCTACTCGGATCCTTCGACACTCCGCGTGCCTTCGGCACCATCCTTAAACACTTAAAACATCACACATCAAACACCATGTTAAAGTCACATTGTTGAGTATTCGTAGTCTATATGGCTTTACTGAGTTAATGGTGTCAAGTATCCATTGACGACATTCCTGCCGATTAATCTAAGTGGGTGTTGACTTATAATTTAGTTTTTTACTATTTTGTAATTTATTATATATAAACAAAAACTCCTCTAGAAAAATTAAAACTCTTTTAAACTTCTTTCACATTTTTTCATCCTCGTTCTAGGAGTTGCTCTCATGCTCAAAAAATCATCATTTTGTCAATTTCCCACCGCAAATGGAAGATGGTACCTACTTTAAAATGCTTGAGAATACCCTCATGCAACTCAGTGATGCATACCACGCCAACACCTATGACATAAGTCATACCTTATGACTCTTTCATTTGTTGTCATCATCATGATTTCCCTCGATAACAAGCTTAAGCAACTTCTTCTCATTCCACCATCTTCCCTAGAAACCACAATCGGACCTAATCCCGCTATTTCAAGACCCAAAAACATCACAACACCTTAACACCCCCACCCCTTGCCAATTATTTACCTGAATTTTCCACTGTTGGACAACACTTAACCACTTGGGTTTGATGTAACGACCCTAGCTGATCCAACAGGACAACGCCACGGCTCTGCTCTAGGCTATCGGGCTGCAGCCCAAGCACCCCAACCCCTCCCCATCAACAGGCGGGTTGTTGGTGGCCACAACCTCCCTTTGATGAGACAAACTCGATAGTTAAGTGTGCAGCATGGGGACTTCCCAGAAAGTCACCCATCTCAGTACTATTCCAGCCCGATCACGCTTAACTATGGAGTTTTTCCACTTCTCATCACCAATTGAGTTGCAACTCAATTAGAGATGAGAAGTTGAAAAACTCCATAATTAAGAGTGCTCAGACTATAGAAATTTTGGGATGAGTGACCTCCTGGGAAATCCCCGTAGGGCACGCTGAACTAGGGAGTTTGCTCATCAAAAGGGGGGTCAAGGCCTCCAACAACCCATTGTGCCTGAAAGCAGGCCAAAGATGGGTTGGGCGTTTGGGCTGCAGCCCAGTGACGGTGCCAGGTAAAGCCCAGGAAGCCAGGAAAAGTCCTGCGCGAATGCAGGATAAATCCTGGGTCATCACATTTGATAGTTAAAGTATCCTTCTTTTTCTCCTTCAACAAAACATATAGTTGTCGAACAATGTGTAACCATTGCCTCCTACATGGATGACCTTCCTTGGGTTGGTCTCAAGAGATGCGCAACAATTAGTTTTCCTACAAGGACGCATTCGATAATTCTCTCGAGACACGTTTTGGTTCCCCATTATGTTGAATGCTAGCCCTTGTTTTCCAAGCTAACAAAATCATCAACACTACTTTCCAAATTGGTGATCTCAACTCTCGCAGCCTCACCAAACTATATGAAGAAAAATTGCTTAGCTCTACCACTATGCTTGACTCCCTACCAGGATATTGTTCTAAGATTACTCTCCTCTCCCGTGTCGACACCCAACAAAATATTTTCATTGTAGCCACCATTACAAAACTCGCCAATTCATAATATTATTAGCCAGTAACCTCAAAGGAAACGAATCATTTTCCTTCAACACCTCATGCAATGAATTTCTTATAGTCACTCCATATTCACCACCCAACACAACCTGTAAACTTGAAATCTCACCTCAAGCTCTTATTGGGGCATTCGTCTGTTACGTGCTGAGGGCTGAGATCGAGTCTGTCGGCGGTTATCGGGAAGATCTTCGAGTTTGGAGAGGCGACGGCCAGCGGAGAGGGTAACAGGAAGAGAGGGAGGAGAGGAGAGAGAGAGAGAATAGATGAGAAAGAGGATTTTTTGTAACTTTTCTTCTTGATACTGATCCTTCCTCTTAGAGGATATCAATAGACAAAATAATACTAAAAGAAGCAGCCCCCATTTAGGCTTAAACAATGAGAAATAGGAAACTCATAAAGAAATACTAAAAGTAGCGGCCCCCCATTTGTGCTTAAACAATGAGAAATAAAAATAGGGAAATCATACTAATTGTAGAAGATACTAAAAAATAGGCGGATAATTAAAAGTGTGATTTCATGCTTGAATTGGAGATCTCGTATTCCGTTGGTGGTAAACCCGCCCCCAGTGCGGGTCCGGCTCCGTGCCTTCCTCCTTGGTCGGTGCCGCGTCATCTTCGTTCGGGTCCGGTGCCATAACATCTGCTTCCTCGTCAGAAGACAGCTTGTCCTCAAGCTGAGGTGGGATTTCCACGAACGGTGAGGAGGGTGGTTCGCCATAGAAGCGTTTCAGTTGTCAGACGTGGAATACGTCATGGATGCGTGCCTCCGGTGGTAATTGTAGTCGGTAGGCGACTTCGCCGATACGTCGGGTCACCTGGAACGGTCCATAGAAGCGCGGCCCCAGCTTGGCCGAAGAATCTGTCGGGTGTAGTGTCGCCCGGCGGTAGGGGCGGCGTTTGAGCCATACCCACTCCCCTACTGCGTAGGAGACGTCTCGGTGGCCTCGGTTGTACGCCGTCTCCATGCGATGTTGAGCTCGGAGAAGGTGCATGCGGGCGGTGGTGAGCAGGCGGTCTCGATCGAGTAATTGTTGCTCCACCGTGGTTAGTGTGGCGAGTCCATGTTCGTAGGTGATGAGCTTGGGTGGGTCGCGACCATAAATGAGACGAAACGGGGTGGTTTGCAGCGCCGAATGATAGGATGTGTTATAGCACTATTCAATCCATGGGATCCATTTGACCCAATCCTTGGGGTGCTCGCCTGTTAAGCAACGAAGATTCATTTCGACAGTGCGATTAACGACCTCTGTTTGGCCGTCTGATTGGGGGTGATATGCGGAGGAAAATTGTAACTTCGTTCCGCTCAACGTGAATAGTTCTTTCCAGAAGCGACTTGTGAATGTCTTGTCACGATCAGACACAATACTTTCCGACAGTCCGTGTAATCGAAAGATGTCTTGGAAGAATAGTTGGGCCACCCGTTTTGCTACGAGAGGTCGGGCTAGAGGAAGAAAGTGCGCCCCCTTGGAAAATCTGTCCACGACCACCATTAAGACAGACTTGCGTCTACTTCGCGGCAATCCCTCTACGAAGTCCATAGAAATGTCGGCCCAAATTTGGGTGGGAACTGGTAACGGTTGTAGAAGCCCGACCGGTAGTAAGTTGGCCGATTTATGTTATTGGCATATGACACATTGTGCGATGAACTCCTGGACCTGGCGGCGCAGTCCCTTCCAGTAGAATTCGGCCCGTATGCGGTGGAGAGTTTTGTGGATCCCTTCATGGGGGCGATTGTGGATCTCTCCTATGACGGAGGGAATGTGGGGTGATGTTGGCGGCAAATAGATCCGATCCCGATAGAAGATGACGCCATCGCGTGCCTTCCATCCGGGAGGTGAGGGGCCCTCCTGCGTTCGGTGGTACAGCTCGGTGGGGGACGAGGATTGGCGGATTTCACTCCAGATGTCGTCCATGAGCGATGTGGTCGGTCTTGAGACCGTGTATATGTTGGCTGTGTCGTCGGAGTGTCGGCGAGAGAGGGCGTCTGCGGCCCTGTTGAGAGCTCCGACCTTGTATTCCACGGTGAAGTCGATCCCAAATAGTTTGCTCACCCACCGTTGTTGCGGCACGGTAGTTAAACGCTGCTCCAAGAGATATTTCAAACCATAGTGATCCGTGTGGATGATAAAAGGGCGTCCCCATAGGTATGGCTGCCAATGTTGGACGGCTTTTGCTAAGCCGATGAGTTCTAACTCATAAGCCGACAATTTCTGGTGGTGTAGCGCGGTGCGGCGACTGAAATACGCGAGCGGGTTCCCTTGTTATTGGAGAACTGCACCGCAACCCAAAGCTGAGGCATCACATTCAATATAGAAGGTCTAGCCAAAGTCCGGGAGCTGTAGGACCGGGGCGGAGACTAGAGCTGCTTGGAGCATTTCGAACGCCTGTTGGGTTGTGTCATCCCATACGAAGGTCGTACGTCGTAGGAGGGTCGGGAGGGGCCTGACGATCGTGCTGTATCCGCGGATGAACCTTCTGTAGCATCCGGTCAGCCACAAGAAGGCTCGGAGGTCGCGCTGCGAGCGGGGTACCGGCCATGCGACAATGCCCTGTTGTTTTTCAGAGTCGGCGGACACTCCGCGGTCATGTACTATGTGGCCGAGTTAGGAGACGCTCGACTGTCCGAAGGAACATTTGGATTCCTTGAGAGTGAGTCGGTGGAGCCGGAGAATGTTGAGAACTTCGCGAACATGGTGAAGATGCTCCGGCCAAGACCTGCTATAGATCAAGATATCGTCAAAAAATACTAGCACAAATTTACGGAGGACGGATTGGAATACTTCGTTCATCAGTGATTGGAATGTAGATGACGCATTGGTCAAGCCGAAAGGCATGACGAGGAATTCAAAATGTCCGTGATGTGTTTGGAAGGCCGTCTTTTCCACGTCTTCGGCCGCCATGCGAACTTGGTGGTACCCAGAATATAAGTCGAGCTTGGAGAAGAAGCGTGCGCCGTGTAGCTCGTCAAGGAGCTTCTCGACGACTGGAATGAGAAATTTATCTTTGACGGTCTTGGCATTGAGTTCCCGGTAATCGACGTAGAAACGTCAAGTTTTGTCCTTTTTGTGGACTAGTAGAGCTGGTGATGAGAATGGGGATACACTCCGTCGGATGAGGCCCCGTTGTAGCATCGCAGTGCATTGACGCTCGATTTCATCCTTCTGAAGGAACGGGTAGCGGTAGGGACGTACCACCACTGGCGCGACTCCGGGAAGTAGACAGATGCGGTGATCTTGTGGTCGATGTGGAGGCAGTGTCTCCGGTATGGTGAAGGTGTCTCCAAACTCTTGTAAAAGTAGCTGCAGGTCGTTGGGTCGGAGTTTCGCCGGATCATCCGTGCCATTTATGAGGAAGGCCTGCGGTTTGGTGGTGGGGGCAAGACATTGTCACACCACCCTCCTGGAATCGTGGTACCACTGCATGGTGAGGTTGTTGAAGTCCCAAGTCACGGGTCCCAGTGTACGTAACCAACGTACCCCGAGGACAATGTCAAATCCATCGAGGTCAACGACCAGAAGATCGATCTCGAACGTCCGATTGTGTATTGTCAGCGACACGTGACGACAAAGGTCGGGGCATGTCATGCTATGACCATTAGACACTGAAACTTGAAGCTGGTGGCGGGACGTGATCTGTAGTTGAAGAGCAGTCGCGGTCTTATCTCAGATGAAGTTGTGCGTACTACCGGAGTCCAACAGGGCTACGAGAGTGGAGCCTGCTATTTTGACAGGAAATTGCAGCATACGACCCCCTTGTGGGCCGGAGATCGCGTTTACTGAGATTTCCGGTGCCTCTGAGTCCGGGTCCTCTCCGTCGTCGTCGGAGGGATCGTCCACCTCAATCCAGAAGAGGCGCTTACAACGATGCCCGGGCCCAAAAAGTTCGTCACAATTGAAGCTAAGAGATTTGGCGCAACGTCCCGACATCTCTGCGTGAGAAAGACAGCGTCAGAATGGCAGTTTGGGTGAATCATTGGCCTTGGTTGCGGCGGGTGTCGTTGTCAGTGGTCCTTGGATGGTTCCTCGGGAGGGCTGCCGGGGCTCTCGACGGGGTACATATTGGCGGTCCAAGAGTATGCGGCGCTCGCATGTCCGGGCGAAGTTCATAGCGGTAGTGAGATCGGCGTCTTGGAACTCCACGTCCAGGCGGAGACGCTCGTGGAGGCCGGCTGTGAAGAACGACACCTGCTAGTCCAAGCGCACCGTGGATGCTCGCGCGAGCAAAAGCTGGAAGCGGTCGATGTAGTCCCCGAGAACGCCCGTTTGGCGAAGGGCGATGAGGTCGCCAAGAGGATTTCCGCGGATCGAGGGACCAAAGCGAAGCATACACGCGGCTTTGAACTCGTCCCACTGTAGGTATGGGCGTTCATGTTGTAGTTGAGAGAACCGCAGTTGGGCGGCCCCGTTGAGGTGGAAGGAAGCAAGGCCCAGGCGGTCGTCACCGGTAGTGCGTTGGTTGGAGAAGAATATCTCACACTTGGTAAGCCATGCGAGGGGGTCTTTGTGTCCGTCAAAGACCAGAAATTCTAATTTCACATACCGCGGAATGGCTCCGCCTTCGTGACGGTGGCCGGAGTGGCCATTGTGGGCCGTTTGGTCCGGCGCGGAGTGCTGGCTTATGGGCGGGTCGGAGGCGTGCAGGCCAACGGTTAAATGCGTCGTGCAGGTGTCGACTTCGCCGAGGCGTGAGTCCATTTTGTCGAGGCGGTCCAAGATCTGTGGGAGTATGTCTCGATCCGACATGTCGGGGCGCAGAGGATGTAGTGGCAAGGGCAGGAGTGGTGTGCTGTTTGGTTCGGCGAGGCGGGGCGCGGTGGCGACCCGATGTTGCTCGGCGGCCGGAGGTCCCTCTGATACCAGTTTGTTACGTGTCGAGAACTGAGATCGAGTCTGTCGGCGGTTATCGGAAAGATCCTCCATTTTGGAGAGGCGGCGGCCAGCGGAGAGGGTAACGGGAAGAGAGGAAGGAGAGGGAGAGAGAGAGAGAATATATGAGAAAGGAAAATTTTTGTAACTTTTCTTCTTGATACTGATCCTTCCTCCTGGAGGATATAAATAGGCAAAATAATACTAAAAGAAGCGGCCCCCATTTAGGCTTAAACAATGAGAAATAGGAAACTCATAAAGAAATACCAAAAGTAGCGGCCCCCCATTTGGGCTTAAACAATGAGAAATAAAAATAGCGAAATCATACTAATTGTAGAGGATACTAAAAAATAGGCGGATAATTAAAAGTGTGATTTCATGCTTGAATTGGAGATCCCGTATTCCGTCGGTGGTAAACCCGCCCCCAGTGCGGGTCCGGCTCTGTGCCCTCCTCCTTGGTCGGTGTCGCGTCATCTTCATCCGGGTCCAGTGCCGTAACATCATCATCTCGCATCATAGACACCATCGATAACACCTCGGACCTTATCCCCATTGATGGTAGCAACATCCATAATTTCATTCAAGGTGGTGTCGACAAACACCTCCAACACAAGTATTCAATCATCATTGTATATCATGGTGAGCAGCAACGAACAACTTATTTGCATCAGCTCTACTGTAAGTGCCTCCCACAATCCATGGCGATACTTTTTACCAGCACCTCTATGCAGTCTCCCTTCATAGTGCCGACATTAACATCGACATAGAGTGGTAGTGGCTACAACAACTAAACCGTGCCACATTCAACTACTCCAACCTCACCATCAACTTCTTCCAACAATATTGAACCCATCACCATACAATGCTCCAACACAACCTCCCCCCAGCAAATAAAACCCGCATAACATAAACTCATAATGACATTATTCCTCCAACTCCTTAACCTCACCTCACAATTCATTATGGAGACAGAAGTCTTTTGGCATTGGAGTTTCCCACTTCAAAAATGGACAACAACTTGATGTTGCAAACTCCCGCCACACATGCAAGTATCCTCTACCTACATTCACGGAATGTAGGTAATAAATTAAGAGCGCACAAATAGCAACATTAACTCATGCGCCATGAATTCATCATTCACACCAACCATCAAAGCCTCTCAAATCTCTCCAACAACCCATCAAAACCACTAGGAAACACTTTTGACTTTACAAATACAAACTCATGGGATATAACTACTGAATACTATATAAATGTAACTGTGACAATCAACTTGTTGACACCCTTTATTGCATTGTTCATGACGGCCTTCTTTGTATCTCCAACATTTCCCCAACCCATTATCATTTCTTTGACCGCCGACGTGGCTATCACGCTTGGTGATAACTATGTGACTATGTTACCACTCACCCTACCAACTTCGCACAAATTGAATATCCGCCCTCCCCTCCCCACAAAAAAAATTTCTTAACCTTTGAAAAATCTCTGTCGAATTCCACAACACCTCTATTGATGACCATTCAAGATTTCTCCACATGTACTTCACATCATTTTTTTTTCTTTTGGGTGGGGCTCCATAGAAAAAGGCTGTCAACGGACTACAAATTTCTCGCCTATCAAATTAAGTCTTGAAAGACAGTCTTCATGGTCTTAATCACATATCTCCACACATCTTTAGGCAATACTTTCACCTTCATTATCATCAGCCGTCACTCCAAATATGCCCGCTTCATGTCATCGGCGTTTCATTACACAATCGTTGTTGGTAACAGCAACACACTCACAATACAAAGCAGAAACAGTAGAAGAAGAATGATTAGAAAGTGAACAAAACCAGAGCCAGCATATAAATCTTGAGCTCTGGACTATTTATATAAAAAACGTTTTGTTACAGCACACTGCAGATAACTGCCTTTTGTTTTATACGGCAGTCTTACATATCTTCTTACACAGTAAACTCAGATATACTCTAAGTTATATCCTTTGTCATCTATTAATTATTACATGACACATAACAGGACACCTCAGCTTTCTTTTATTTACATCCCCCCTAAAGCCGAGTCTTTTTTATGCCAAATTTGTCCCGGAGAGCTAAAAACCGTGCCCTAGGCAGCAGTTTGGTGAGTATATCGGCGATCTGCTCTTCGCTGCTGCAATACTCCACCTTAATTCTTCCTTGAGTTATCTTCTTGAGAATAAAGTGTAGCCGCAGAACAATGCGTTTCGTTTTGTGTTGAGTGCGGGGAATCTTTGCTAATGTGATAGCCGAAATGTTGTCGCATTGAAGTATGGTTGGCTCTTCTTCTTTACCTATTATTTCTTTCATGATTTCTCTTAACCAGGTTGCTTCACAGCTAGCAGCACTGAGGGACATGTATTCAGCTTTGGTTGTTGACAAGGCCACTGTTTGTTGCTTCCGGGAGTTCCAGGTAATAGGATTGTCCCCTAACATGAACACATAACTACTGGTACTCTTTTGATCTTCCATATCTCCACCCCAATCTGCATCACTGAATCAATGAAGACGGAACTCCATAGTTGGTTCATATAAGAGTCCATAAGCGAGGGTGCCCTATATATATCGTAGAATGCGTTTGATAGCTGCAAAATGAACTTGGGAAGGGCAGCTTACAAATCTTGCAACAATATTAACGGCATTCTCTATATTCGGACACGTATTGGACAAATAGATTAATGATCCCACAATAGATCGATACAAATCTTCTTCTATACCATTTTTAGGTTCTCCTTTTGTTAATTTCTCCCATTTTGCCCTTCGGTGAGAGTGTTGGATTACGATCACTCATATTGAATCGTTTTAAGATTTCTTCAGCGTATCTTGCTGGGAGAGAAAAATCCCTTCTTTTATCTAGGAAACTTGGATGCCAAGAAAATATCTCATTCAGCCTTGGGTTGTCATTTCATATTTGGTTTTCATTTCCTTTTGGAATAGTTGTAGCAGTTGGATGGAATTACCTGTGAGCAATAGATCGTCCACATATAGGCCAAGTAAAAGAAATTTACCTTCTTTCCTTTTGGTATATAGAGTTGGTTCTTTTTGACATTTCTTGAAGCCATTAGCTTGCAAGTATGCATCTATATGCTCATTCCAAGCTCTAGGGGCCTGTTTTAGGCCAAAAAGAGCTTTGTGTAATTTATACACTTTTGTTTTTTGCGCTTTTTGAATGAATCTGTGTGGTTGTTCCACATATATTTGTTCAGCTAGTAAGTCATTCAAAAATGCAGATTTTACATCATAATGATATACAAGGAAGTGGTATTGGGTTGCATATGCTAAAAGAAGGTGAATGGTATTCATTCGGATAACTGGGGCATACTGGGGCATAGGTTTCTTCATAGTCTTTTCCATAATGTTGGGCATAGCCATTGACGACTAGCCGAGCTTTATATCTTGCAATTGACCCATCTTCATGATATTTAATCCTATTAACCCACTATAGTCTTGTCAAGAGGCTTAGTGACTAAATTCCATGTGTGGTGTTTATTGATCATATGAATTTCCTCTGTCATAGCTTGTTGCCATTCTGGCAACTCTTTGGCTTCAGCAAATGTAATCGGGGTTGCACAAGCTAGAGCTAACTCACTAGTCTGATAAATGTATTCTATACTGCGCATTTTTTGGGGTGAGGATGAGTCTGAGCTTGAAGCAGAGAATGGGTACTCTATTTGTTGTTGCTGGAATATAGGAAGAGGTTGGATGGTTTCATTGCCTCCAAATGATCCAACCACTCTTCTTGTTGGTGCCATTTGTTGCTCGACTGAGTCGCATTTTCAAATTTTTGTATCATGGAACAACACATCACATGAGATCAACAGTTTTTTGTTTGTGGGATCATACAAGCGATATGTATTGAAGGTTTACTATACCCTATACCCGATAAAAATGCACACTTTGCTTTTGCTATCTAGTGTCTCTTTTCTTCCTCTTTGAATAAGCATATATGCAGGACAACCAAAAATTCTCAAAAGTTGTACTGATGGTTTCCTTTTGAAAAGTTGTTCATATGGTATGTAATTGTAGAGAGCCTTTGTAGGTGCTCTATTTAGAATATGGACTGATGTGTTCACAGCTTCCGCCCAAAATTCTTTGGGTAATTCATTAATTAGAGCATAGTTCTGGCCATTTCAACTATTGTCTAATTTCATCTCTACCACGCCATTCTATTGAGGAGAATATGGTGTTGTGAGCTGTCTTCGCATTCCATTTGCTGCACAGAAGTTTTGAAACTAGATAGAGGTGAATTCCCCCCCCCCCCCCCTGTTAGTTCTGAACTATTTTACTGAATGGTTAAACTGCTTTTCTACTTCTAGTTTAAATGTTTGAAACATTTGCATAGTTTCTGATTTAGTAACTAGAAAATATACCCACATATATTTGATATAGTCATCCACTAGTAAGTAGGACTTACCTCCAATTGATTCAGTTGCAGTGGGTCCCAATAGATCTCCATGAATTAACTCTAGAGGGTGATTGGAGATGCCTTTTGTAGATGGAGAAAATGGTAATTTGTGTGTCTTCCCTTCAGCACAGCTAGCACAAAAGATGTGTTCCCTGGTTATTGCTGGTAGCCCTGAGACTAGTTCCTTGTTTTGCATCAAATAAATTGCTTCATTATGCAAATGGCCAAGTCGATGATGTCATAATTTATTTGGATGATATGCCTGAAGACAGGTGAGGGCAGTTGGTTGTGTAGAGATAGATAAGTCTTAAGGGAAATACTCGATTCTTTCCCATGATTGCTAGGACAATAAGGGCCCATGTAGATGCTTCGGTGATGTTGCAGATATTCTTCTGAAAGGAAACTCTATGTCCCTTTTTAATCAATTGCACTACACTGAGTAGGTTTTGAGCAAACTGAGGCACATATTGCACCTCAGAAATCTGCTTCAGTTGGACAGCTGGTGTGATTATTTTTATTGTTCCCTTTCCTTCAATTTTTGAGACTTTACCATTGCCTAGATAGACTTCTGATTTATGTGTTTCATCTAGTGTGGCAAAGTGAGTCTTTTGATATGTCATATGGGTTGAGCATCCACTATCTATGTATTATAGATTGGATTGGGTTGTTTTTGTTTTCAAACATGAGTAAAACAGGCTCTATACACCTTCTCCCTCTTTCTCTTTTTCAACAAAGTGTGAGGCTTCCATATGCCCACAGTCCTTGTCTGAATGGTTAGAGATCTTACATTGTTTGCATCTTGCATAACAATCTCTGGAATTGTGAGTTGTTTTATTGCAAATGATGTAATAGGTAGCAGATTGGCCAATAGCAAACTCCTGCGGTTGTATTGGTCCTCTCCCTCTACCTCTGCTACAAGGTTGGGTGTTTTTAATTGATTTCTCATCTTTTTTCAAACCAAATTGTTGATTACCACCTGTTCTTTTGGCTTCTTCCACAGGTTAAGAAAGCTTCACTTTCATTTGTAACACTTGATTGAGTTGTTGAGTATCATGGCTCAATCGATCTTCATGGAATTTTAATGAAACTACAAGTTCTGTAAGTGGCAGATTATAGATAACTTTTGATTACTCTATAACTGTCACGACTGGATTAAAAGAACTTGGTAAACTTCTTAACAACTTGGGTACAATATGCTTGCCTGCAACAGTATCACCAAGGGCTCTAATTTGATTGATTAAATAAATTACCTCAGCAAAAAAGTCTTGCACTGGTTCCCTTGCTTTCATGGATACTGAATCCAATTGAGTCCATAACGATTGCAGTTTCATAGTCACAACCTTTGGTGATCCCTTTTATTCCTCATTAGGAATATTTCAAGCTTCTTTAGCAGACTTTGCACTCATGATACGTGGGAAAATGACTTCTGCGACACCTTGTTGAATTAACATGAGTGCCTTAGGGAAAATGACTTCTGTGACACCATGTTGAATTAACATGAGTGCCTTAGCATCTTTCATCAATACTTCTTTTTTGGCTAAAGTAATTTGTGTTTCTTTGCTTGTTAGTGTTGCTTCAGGTCCTTGTTGCACCAGCTCCCACAAGCCCTGTGATTTGAACACCGTGCACATCTGTACCCACCAGTGTTGATATTTTTCGCCATTAAACACAGGGACTGTTGAGTGGGATTGTGAGGAAGCAAGATAGGTAGATAATGAAGCCACATGTCGTGCAATTTATAGTTTGCAAAAAACTCTATGCAAACAATCAATTGGATCTAATACCAATGTTGGTAACAGCAACACACTCACAATACAAAGCAGAAACAGTAAAAGAAAGAAGATTAGAAAGTGAACAAAACCAGAGCCAACATACAAATCTTGAGCTCTGGACTATTTATATAAAAACAACCTTTGTTTTGTTACAGCACACTGCAGATAACTGCCTTTTGTTTTATACGGCAGTCTTCTATATCTTCTTACACAGTAAACTCAGATATACTCTAAGTTACATTCTGTCATCTATTAATTATTACATGGCACATAACAGGACACCTCAGCTTTCTTTTATTTACAATCACTAGCATCGTTGATATTTTTATTAACTTTATCATCAAGTTGCATGGCAAGCCGAGAATCAACGTCACCAATCATGATCCCATTTCCTAAGCGACTTCTAGCTAAAATTATTCAATCGCCAAAAATAAAATAATCCAACATTTCCCCCCAAAATTGACTCTCTCCTCCAATCAACCATCCCTCCTTGGACTTCATACCACCACCAGTCATCCATTCCATCAATTAACTATAGTCCAATGCTTCCCTCGCTGCCTATTGGTGCATAATACATGGTCCTCCGCCTGCTTCATCCAGCTCTCTGGCCATTATAAATCATTGCAACCACTTGCTTCCAAACCAATTCCAGACGTCGACCACTGCTACTTGATATGAAGGTATTACCACAATAAGAAAGAGGAGGAATCTTCATTGATATCTGTTAGAACATTTCACACAATATCCAAAGTAATTTAAAGGGAAAAGTCATATTATTATACCAAGAAAAGTCTCCTATTGTTGTTTACTCGCTCTTCAGCAAGAAAAACACATTTGTACCCGTACATATAATCATTAGCTCTATCGAATTTCCAAGAAAAATAAAGATTCCTTCCATCCCCGACATACTCTTATTATAGGCTTTCACAATAACAATAAGAGGTTAATATCGGATCACTATGGATTGTACTTGGATTTGAGGAATAGTATTTTTAACCACCATTTATTTGCACATGTAACTTCATAAATGTATAGCTGTATCTTTTATCCTTCCAAGTGAACATATGCAATTATTTTGATTTAATCACTAAATTTATATGTTTTTGGCTCAATCATTTTGAAGTTGCTTTGTTTTACATGCATGTTTCTTAACATTTACACAAAGTTATAAAACTGTTGTATTTCTACAGCTTCAACATAGTAAGGCGGCTCTTATAAGAAACTAGTAAAGTGGTCTAACTTTGTGTCAAGTGTGTACATACGAGAGGTAATTAGAAAAATGAGTGGGTATATCTTGAAGACAATAGTAGACAGAGGAAACCCATTGAAGTAAATCTCTCTGTCATTGAAGCAGAATCATAAATCATGGCTCACCTCATCGAATTCTGGGAGGGTGCCCAGAGAACGCATATCACACAGAGGAGAGAGAAGGTGAGGACTTGCCAAAAGGCAGGAATTATCCATGCACGTTGCCATCGCTCATTAAACACATCAGTTGACTTGAAATATATCTGCGTTAAGAAAAACATGGAATCCATATAATCATTGACAAAAGATGCTAGTCAAATTTGATGAAATGAAAAAGAACATAAAATTAATTACTAGTTTTCTCAAACATATCATGGAATCCTCTCAAATACCAACCGAATGTGAAATATCAACAAAGAACTCTCCTTTACGATTCCATGGGCATTACATTTCACATATCAGAAAAAGGTCATAATAATTTCTTTAACTAATAGACATTTGGGCATTCATTCATCAGTAACAAACCATGAAGTTAATGAATTTACCTCATAGCCAATCCAACCAACAGATACAATAACAGTCACGGCCAATGCATTTGTGAATTTTCTGTAGATATCTAGCTTAGCCATTAACCTTCTAGACTACAAGGAAGAGGTAAAAGTAAAATTTCACCCACATTAGTACCTTGATTGAATATAAAATTAGTCAACCAGCAATATATGGATGTTGACAAATGCGCAATTGTTCAGGATAACATAATGTGTACCTGAAGCTTATCTAGTGTCTTGGAGAGAGAAGTGAATATCCAGAGAATGAAGAAGGCATCCAACATTGCAACTGGAAGAACCAAAAAGAGTCTAGCATTTCCAGAGAGATCATTTATAGCACCAAGATTCTCTACCAATTCAAGAACCTCAGAAGCTAGAAAAAATGTTGCCCCAAGCATCTGTACCTTTGATGAGAGACCGCCCAGTGTTGGTCTTACAACACCATAGCCCATAGAGACAAGAAGTATGATCAACCTTGCAATAGTTCTTTTAATAGTGCCAAAAGTTACAGCCCAAAATGTGATACCCATAGGGCGAACTCCGGTTTTATTGAACTCAGCATATTCAATGTACCATAAAGCCATTTCAAACATGCCTAAAGTGATGACAGCTGTTATGCAGTTTTGAAGTGGAAGAACTTCCCTCCAATATCTTGCATACTGAGAGAACCAGAAGATTCCAAGTATCACAAAGGCAAGAGAAATCAATCCGTAGAAATTCATGAGAGGGGCCATTCGGCCAGGAAGATAACCAGTGGGATTTTTCCAAACAGTCTTTCCTTCGATGACCAGTCCTTTAAGAGCAGGATCACAAAAAATGAAATATACATTATACATCCCAGTTTTTGTAATTGATATTGATTTAGATGGTAAAGTTGCAACAAGTTCCTTTCCAGTGAACGAAGCAAAGAATACTTGTGGCCAGTCAGGGTTTTGGGTGGAGGGACGATAAATGAGATTGTCTTGAGTGCAAACTCCTAGTTTTGCTAGATCTGAAGTACAGCAAATAGCTTTCTGACCACCATAGGCAGATCCACCAATGGTCTCCCGATCTTCCACTTCAAAAACGATCGCTTGCACCTTAATTAAGTCTGTATCTTTACTAGATGTAGCAGCTTCCTCGGGCCTTCGCAACGTAATCTTCTCAAATCTGGTTCATAGTCACCATTTCTTAAACGTTAGGGGCCCAAAAAAATTTAATACCTTAATGCTATCTGTTGAAAGGAAATAAATGATTCCATTATTTATCCACAGGGTATATTAAAAGCATTACAAGAGACTCTTAAAGATGGGGAGACAATGTGGAACTAAAACACCTCACACAAAAACATTAATATAACAATACTAATAGTCTCAACAACCTCCACCTCAACCCCCCCCCCCCCCCCCCCCTCAAGTTGGGCATGTGATGTCAACCATGCCCAGCTTGCCACCAAGCTCTCTAAAGACACTTGTACATAATCTTTGTGTGATGATGTCTGCCAATTGGTGTTCAGATGACACAAACGAAGTAACCACACTGCCTTTGTCTATATTTTCTTTGTTGAAGTGTTTGTCGATCTTAATGTGTTTTGTACGATCGTGTTGCACTGGATTGTAAGCAATGCTGATGGCAGCCTTGTTATCACAGTACAGCTTGATAGGCTCGCTTATTTCAAGACCAAGATCCATTAAGATGATTAAGATCCATAAACCTTCACAGATCCCATGAGCCATAGTCCTGAACTCCGCTTCAGCGCTAGATCTGGCAACCACATGTTTTTTGCTCATCCAGGTACTAAACTTCCACCCACCATAGTGCGATATTCTGAAGTGGACTGTTGATCCTCAATAGATCCAGCCTAGTCTGCATCAGTGTAAACCTCAATAGTTAGCTCATCATTTGGTGAAAAAAGATGTCCCGCCCAGGTGAGGACCTAAGGCTGAGGTATCTGAGGATACGATGAGCAGCATCAACATGACGGGCCTTTGAGTGCATATATTGGCTGAACACTCCCACAACATAAGAGATATCTAGGCGAGTATGAGACAAGCTATGTTATCAAAGACGCAAGGCGCACCGAGGCGCAAAGGGGTATCTGGGGATTGGGGCCCAATTCGTTGATTTTCAGGGAATTTGGTGCCCAATCCCCTGGAAATCAGCAAATTGAATGCCCAATTCGCTGATTTTCAGGGAATTGGGTGCCCAATTTCATGCAATTCGCTGATTTTCAATGAATTGGGCGATTGGGTGCCCAATTTCATGCAAATCAGTGAATTGGGCACCAAATTCGCTGATTCGCATGAAATTGAGCACCCAATTCACTGAAAATCAGTGAATTTGTGACGTTTCCATTAAAAAAAACAATTATAATAGCAATGGCATTTTCGAAATAAAGCTTTAGGGTTGTTTTTTTCCACTTTATCAAACAGAGCTCCCCCCCCCGGATTTCTCATTATTTCGGCGCTAGGGTTTACCGCATCCCGCTCCTGTGCCGACTCCCGCATCCGTGCCAGTTTTCGCTCCCCGCAAATCCTGATTCCGCGTCCGGACGCTCTCCCCCTGCTCACCGCCAGTCCCTCCTCCAGATGGCGGCTCCTTCTCTTGGGCCGACTATAACTTTTGCTCCTCTCCTCTCGTCCAAGAGGGCCGGTTTCCTCTCCATTTCTGGAGGCCGGCAACAGTTTCTCCCCTCCTTCTCAAGGACGGCAACCGCAACATCTCCCTCTGACATCCCTTTTCGTGATTGATTGTGCCAAGTTTTGCGAAGGGAACGCCTATGGTTTTGCTCGATTCCTGCCTCCTTGGATTTCTTGAGCCCAGATTTTGGTTCCTTGGTAAGATTCTCCTCCATTCTCCTTTGTTCAGTTTTTTCTAACTTTTTTCGCAACAAATTGTGCTCCCTAGCGTGTATGATTTGTGATTCAGATTGTTGTCCCACTTATAATATTCAAACGACGTGGCATCTGTGATTTCCGGCACTGCTTCCCGGCCAAATTGTTGGGAACGCTCAAAACCCTCTCCGATTTGGGGTATGTCTAGCCAGAACGCCGCCAAATCCTCGATCCTTTGTGATTTCTCCCTCGACTCTGAGGGAGGTAAAATTTCTAAACTCCTCACTTGTTGTGTTTTGCGATTAGCAAATGTCTGTACAAGCGTAGAAACCTCGTTAAGTAAAATGTGGCATATATGTTGATCTTGAGCAGGTTCAAATAGAGTCATTGACTTTGCGTGCGCTGCTTAGCTGTCGCCAACATTTTCGGCTTCACCTTAAGGCAAGTGGAGAATTTCCTCTCACTTGCAAACATAGAATTTAAATTCCTTGTATATATATCTAAAATTTATAAACGGTATGTTAGGGGAGAAACTACAAAGGAGCAACTAAGAGAGAAGATCTAGGTATTAAGAGAGGATTTAGGGTTAGGAGGAAGAAGGAGGCTACCTGATTATACTCTGCATAGGCCCCAAAAGGGGGCTGCCCGGATATATTTATATCCGGGCCCGGAAGGGCCGGCCGGCCCTTCCCAAAGGGGCTGAACCCGCCTGGTTCAGCCCCTGGCCGGCCGGTTCACTGATTGGGGGCTGAACCGGAAGGTTCAGCCCCGTTGTTTAGCGCATCCTTGCTCCTCCGAACATAGTGGCGACCCGTAAAGCGTAGCGGGGGCGTAACATTCCCCTCCCCATCAAGAACCAACTTGTCCGCAAGGTGGTAATCCGGGTAGAGCTCCTTGAAATCGAAGAAGTCTACCCAAGAGTTGTGCGCTGCCGGCAGATTCTTCCACTGGACCAAGAGCTCGGGCCGGTATTCCGTGCCCCGAATCTTCCACCTGTGCCGTAAGATATCCGCAGGTAGCGGACGCAGCTCGCCCGCAGGCGTAACCTCGGGTAGAAAAGAACTTGGCTGAACATGCGGACCCAACTTCCGCTTGAGCAAAGAGACGTGAAAGGTAGGATGAATGCGGGAACCGGCCGGTAACGCCAACGTATAAGCCACCGGCCCCACCCTGCTGAGGATCTGAAAGGGGCCGTAGTAGCGCGGAGAAAGCTTATGGTTGCCACGACGAGCCACAGACAACTGCCGGTACGGCTGGAGCTTGAGAAAAACTTCATCTCCCACGGCGAACTCCCGCTCTGTGCGGTGTTTGTCCGTCTGGGACTTCATGCGTTCCTGTGCCAGGCAGAGGTTCTCCCGAAGAGTGACTAACATACGATCCCGATCCAGAAGAGCCCGATCCACGGCCGGAAGGGCAGTGCTGCCAGGTTCATAACTGGCCAAGGTCGGAGGAGGGCGGCCGTAAACCACCTCAAACGGTGTCATCCGGCTGGCGGAATGATATGACGTATTGTAACAGTACTCTGCCCAGTGTAACCAATCCGGCCAACTCCGAGGCTCATCCATCACAAAGCAACGAAGATATGTCTCGACACCCCGATTGAGGACCTCCGTCTGACCGTCCGACTGCGGATGATTGGCCGTGCTGAAGTGTAAGCGGGTACCCTGCAACCTGAAGAGCTCCCGCCAGAACCCACTGACGAAGGTAGGATCGCGATCCGAAATAATGGCCCGAGGAAGGCCATGCAGGCGAACAATGTCCCGAGCAAAAAGCGCGGCGACAGACTCCCCGGTATACGGATGGCTGAGGGCCAGAAAATGACCGTACTTTGAAAGCTTATCCACGACCACCAAAATGACGGACTTGCCTTTCGACTTAGGCAGCCCATCGATAAAATCCATGGAAACTGTGTCCCAAATAAGTTGCGGAATATCCAATGGCACGAGGAGCCCGGCCGGAGAAGAAGTCTCATATTTCTGTCGCTGGCAGATGTCACAGTGGCGAACAAACTGCTGAATGTCCCGCCGCATGCCGGCCCAAAACACGTTTGCGCGCGCCCGCTGGAGGGTCCGGAGCACCCCCGCATGGCCGCCGGTGGGAGAGGAGTGGAACTCATGCATCAGAACCGTCTTCCAAGCTGAATCGGCGGGAACGACCACCCGTCCCCGATAGTATAGCCGGCCGTTACCCAAGTGATAGCCGGTCGGCCCCGGCTCGCCCCGCTGTAAAGAGTCCACCAATGGCCGAAGCGTGTCGGACCGCAACACTTCCTCCTGAATATCCGCCAAAGAGTCAATCAACGGTCCCGAAATATTGGAGAGAGCAGCTCCTGGGAGACGAGAGAGGGCATCGGCGACCACATTCTCTTTGCCGCGGCGATACACAATCTCATAATCGTAGCCCAGAAGCTTGGTAACCCATTTTTGCTGTAGAGGCGAAGAGACCCGCTGGTCCAAGAAGTGCTTCAGACTTTGGTGGTCCGTCTTGATCTTGAAGTGCCGGCCCAACAAATAGGGCCTCCATACCGCCACCGCGTGAATGATGGCCAACATCTCCTTCTCGTAGGCCGAGAGGCCCAAGGTACGAGGAGCCAGGGCCTTGCTGTAGAAGGCTATTGGCCGTCCCGCCTGCATCAAAACCGCCCCGATGCCGACCCCCGACGCATCGGTCTCCAGCACGAACTCCTTCGTGAAATCGGGTAGGGCAAGCACGGGTGTGGAGGTCATGGCCCGTTTGAGGGCCTGAAATGCCTCCTCCGTCTCCTCAGTCCAAGAAAAGGAATCCTTCTGCAGCAGCTGGGTCAAGGGCCGGGCTATCTTGCCATAATCCTGGACAAACCGTCGGTAGTACCCGGTGAGGCCCAAGAAACCCCGCAAGGCCCGGACTGTCACCGGTCGCGGCCAGGACTGCATACTTTGAATCTTCCGTGGATCGGCTCGAACACCCTGACCGGAAACCAAATGGCCCAAATACTCCACCTCCTCCTGCCCGAAGGAACACTTGGAACGGTTGGCATAAAGATGGTGTTGGCGGAGTCTCTCAAGGACCTGCCCCACGTGGTGCACGTGGTCCTCCCAGGTGGTGCTGTAGATAAGGATATCATCAAAGAAAACCAGGACGAATTCCCGCAAAAAATCTCTGAAGATCTCGTTCATGTTGGCCTGGAATGTCGCAGGCCCCCCAGTCAGTCTGTTGGCCATAACCAGAAACTCATAATGGCCGTCATGCGTCCGGAACGCCGTCTTATGAACATCCTCCTGAGCCATCAAAATCTGATAATAGCCGGAACGAAGATCCAGCTTGGTGAATCGTTGCGCCCCATGCAGTTCATCCAGTAACTCTTCGATGTGAGGAATCGGGAAATTATCTTTGACAGTAGCGCCGTTCAACGCCCGGTAGTCCACGCAGAATCTCCAAGACCCGTCTTTTTTCTTGACCAGAATGATAGGAGCCGAGAAGGAGCTCGTACTTGGCCGAATGATGCCGGCTTCCAGCATCTCGCGGACACTCCGTTCAATCTCCGCCTTTTGCACATGTGGGTAACGGTACGGCCGAACATTCGTCGGCTCGGCATCCGCCTTGAGCGGAATACGGTGGTCGCGAAACCGCGGTGGTGGCAAAGTACGTGGCTCCTGAAAAACATCAGCATAATCTGTCAGAAGTAACTGTAACTGAACCGGTACCTCAGAAGGCGTGGAATTTCCGGTCTGGACCTCCCGAAGGACCGCCATCAGCTGTTCGTCCCCGCTCAACCGCTGCAAGCTGCGAAGAGAAACCTCCTTAACAGGAGAAGACATGATCCCTTGCAGGCAAAACTGTTTTTCTCCGTGCCCAAACTCCATAGTCATTTGTTTCCAGTCAAATGTCACCCGCTGTAACTGGCGCAACCACTGAACTCCCAGCACCATGTCTGAGCCCCGAATAGGTAACAGGTAGACGTCAGTCCTTCCCACATAGTCACGTATCCGCATTTCCACTCCCCGCAACACCCCCTCGCACTGCAGCCGGCTGCCGTCCGCCACCATAACGTGAAAGGCAGCTCCCCTGTCAATCACGTGCCCAACTCGTCGTGCCACATCGGGATGTATGAAGTTGTGGGTACTCCCACTGTCCACCAGAATGGTAACTCTTTCTTGGGCAATCCGGCCCGCCAGCCGCATAGTAAGCGGGGGAGCGCAACCCTCAAGAGCATGTATAGAAACCCCGAACTCAATTTCCTCCACATCTACCTCCAGCTCCTCATCCGGAGCCGGCTCTTCCGCGTCTTGATGCAACATGAACACCTGTATCTTCTGGCATTTATGACCTGGCACAAACTTCTCGTCGCAGTTAAAGCACAGACCCTTCTCCTTTCGAGCGGACAACTCACTCCAAGATAACCGAGTCACAGTCGGCTTGGTACCCGTAGGCTGCTCCCGTCGTGCTGCGGTCGCAGGAGTCAAAGCCGGCCTACTCATGGTGCGAGCCCTCTGCCGGTTGAACCTCTCCTCCTGTATACGAGCCAAGGTAATCGCATGGTTCAATGATCGAGGCATGAGTGCTTGCACCTCGTCTCGAATGTGCTCCTTGAGACCAGATATGAAACAGCTGTAGAGTGTCCGCTCTGACCACTGAACCCGATTTGCCAACTTCTCGAACTCCGTACGATACTCCATCACCGACCCTTTCTGACGAAGCTTCTGAAGGAGGGCCTCAAAGTTCTCGTACTCCAGCGGGCCAAACCTGGCCGAAAAACCCTCCACAAATTCCCCCCAAGGTACGTACTCCCTTCCTCGCAGGAACCACTGCGTCCACTGGAAAGCGTCGTCCTTCAAATGGAAGGACGCTAACTGCACCCACTGACCTTCAGGCACTTCCTGGTATTGGAAAAATAGTTCCGCCTTTTGGATCCACTCCAAGGTGTCGCCGCCCTCGAACTCCGGAAAGTACATCCGAGTTAATCCGGGAGTTAATCGGTGTCCCCCCTGACCTCCTTCCCGTCTTGCGGGCTCCCCTTGCTCGAAACCGCCGTAGCCTTGATGCGGACCTGCTCCCCAAGGAGGGGGTTGTGGCTGGCCTCCCCATCCTTGGCCAAAACCGGCCGCTCCCGGTGCCCCAAATCCACGAGGAGGGAGGAGCCCTCCCCTTGGCTGTCCCGTACCCTCGGGTGGCCGCCGAACCCCACCCGGGTCCTCCCAGCCCCGGCGCCCCTGGCCGCGACCCAGTCCGGGCTCGCCGAACCCGCCTGCCGCGAATCCGGGCGGGATCGGACCCGCGAAGCCACCCTGCAGCGCCGCCGAGCCCCCTGCTGGCCCGTACGCCGCCCACCCAGGCCCGCCGGACCCCCCTGCGCCGATTCCAGGCGGAGTCGGACCCGCCAAGCCGCCGTACGCGGCTGCCGAACCCGCGCCGGGTGGATTTCCGCCGATTCCGCCGAGTTCCGCACCCGATCCGGCCGAATCCTCACTAGCCGGCCCTTTTCCTTTCAACAACGCCTTCAACTCCTCCATCCGGGCCTCCATCCGCCCTTCCATGGCCGCCATCGAGTCGGTTAGGCCAACAACGCTCTCCTCTAGGGTTTCAATCCGTGAGGACTCCTCTTGAGTGCGAGTGGTCACCATGGACGAAGGCTCTGATACCAAATGTTAGGGGAGAAACTACAAAGGAGCAACTAAGAGAGAAGATCTAGGTATTAAGAGAGGATTTAGGGTTAGGAGGAAGAAGGAGGCTACCTGATTATACTCTGCATAGGCCCCAAAAGGGGGCTGCCCGGATATATTTATATCCGGGCCCGGAAGGGCCGGCCGGCCCTTCCCAAAGGGGCTGAACCCGCCTGGTTCAGCCCCTGGCCGGCCGGTTCACTGATTGGGGGCTGAACCGGAAGGTTCAGCCCCGTTGTTTAGCGCATCCTTGCTCCTCCGAACATAGTGGCGACCCGTAAAGCGTAGCGGGGGCGTAACACGGTATCTGACAACGCAAAAAATCATTTCTTATTAGCATGTCACATTGTGTTAGAAATCTCTAAAGAAAATTATGAACCATTTAGGCCCTGAGTGTCATAAGCAATCGTGTAAGGTAGGGTTTAGATGGTGCATCGCCTTGTTTGAATGGTCATGGTAAGAAAAAAATACCTTTCTTTTCTAATAAGACTTACACTTGAACTTGAGTGTGAACCATGTGCACCCACTATAAATCCTTATGTATTTCATCGATTACAACCTATGTCGTTGTCCGAACAATTATGCTAAACTCCGGAGTAGGCTAATAAATTCAAGATATTTTTGTTGTTTCGGTTACTTGTATGTTTACTGACTTGCTACAAGATAAAGTGGTACTTTAATATTGTCCGTTTATATCTGTTCGTATATTAATTCTTTAATTTGCTTATTGTTTAAACTTGTGTTCTTAGGCATTTTCCTTCTTATTTTGGATTTTTTCTTAGTTTCCGTGACTGCGCCGTCTGCTTCTTGAGCTGTTATGCGCCGAGTTCCTGTGTTCCTGGAGGTTTATTTTGCTGTTGCGTAGTCAGATTCTATGTATTTTGTTCTTGTATTATCGGGTTTCATCATTATGTACTAGTTATGTCAGTCATTTTCCTTATGTCATGAACAACTGCTAGGCTGTAATAATGCACTTGAATATGATATTAATGACATGTTCATCTTTTTGGTTTACTGTATTAATAATTTGTACCAGCAAATGTGTAGCATGAGATTTTATTAAAATACGTGTGCATCAACCTTTTACTTTTTCACCACTCATTATTAAAACTTCCACATAATTATAAAGTAGTATTTCTTTTTCTCAATTTATCTATTTTAAAATTAATAACATTAAATCTACTTCCGCCTAACAGACATGGAACTTCTTCCGCTCATGTTTGTGGCATCACGACCCGACATAAGCGCACTCTGATCTTTGTTTTTAGACGGGGCGTGATAGAATTGGGCATCCAATTCACTGATTTTCAGTGGATTGGACGCCCAATTCACTGAAAATTGGTGAATTGGATGCCCAAGTGCGCCTAGGGGTGCCTCAGGTGCGTCTGAGATCAAGTTTTTGCCCACCTCCCAAAAAAACAGGTTGAAGAAAACACTTTGAAAGGCTCAGGCACGCCTTTGGGGTGCGTGGGAGCTGATAAGGAGCGTCTAGGCATGCTTGGGGCACATCGCCCGCCTCAGCCTTACAGAGACGAGGGTCGGTGCCTCTGGTGTGCCCGGCGCCTCAGGCGCGCGTAGATGCGCGCCTTAATAACATAGGCGACAAGTAGATCAGTTTTCCTATTAGCCTCTGAAAGCTGGGGAGTCCTCAATCGTTTCACCATCATCTCTTCTAAGTTTGTTGTTAGCTTCAATTGGGGTGACAGTCGATCTACACCCACTCATTCTTGAGGCTTCAAGAAAGTCAAGTATATATTTTCTCTGTGATATGAAAATCTCATCTTTGGACCTCGCAACCTCAATGCCTAAAAAATACTTTTGTTTCTCAAGTCTTTCACTTCAAATTCTCTCACTAGTCTCTCTTTCAATGCCGGAATCTCATCATGTTCGTCTCCTATTACAATAATGTCATCCACATAAACTATCAGAGCTGTTAACATTACTTTATTATTTTGATGAAAAGGGTATAACCCGCATTACTCTGGAAGTACTCGAAGAGTGTCATGGCCTTCTGGAATCTTTCAAACCAAACTCTAGGAAATTGTTTCAAGACAGGAGGTAGAGTCATGTATACCTCTTCTTTCAGATCACTATGAAGGAACGCATTTTTCACATCAAGTTGGCCGAGATTTCATCCCTTACAGGCAGCACACGACAGGAGAACCCTTATAGAATTCATCTTAGCGACCGGAGTAAAGGTTTTCTGGTAATCATTTCATGTCATCTGAGTGTACCCTCTTGCGACCAAACTTGTCTTGTATCATTCCACGACACCAAGGTCCCATGGTCCATTACTCTAGGTGTTCTGTTTCACAAAAAATATCCACTTGCATCCCACGACAGTCTTCCCTTTAGGAAGCTTTACCAGGTCCCATGTGTGATTTTTGTCAAGGACATTCAAGTATAGTCTCCTTCCCTTGTCATCAGAAAGGGCACGTCTAGAGTAATGGACCATGCCAACAGATTAGATGTCAGCTCAAGGATTATGATATGGGAATGTTTGTTTGTTCCCTTAGACCGACGAGAGTAAACTTGCAGGGGTTTTACCATAGGAGCAATAACAGTAGGCATAAGAGAAATAGGAGGCAGAGTCGAGTGAGATTGATATTACGGAGGAATGGGTAACAAAGTGATAGGCAAAGAATCGGTGTCAGGTAAGGGGCTCACTTCCATAATAGAAGAGGTCCCCCCAAGAAGTGAGGGCCCGTAATAGCTCTCAGATTCAAGGAACGTGACGTCTATGGTTACAAAAACCTTCTTGTGTATTGGGTCAAAAACATTTATAACCCTTTTGAGTGGGAGAATGACCTATGAAGACACACTTGTGGCACGAGCATCAAGTTTAGTCTTTTGATGAATATGGACAAAACAAACACATCTGAATACACGAGGTTGCAGATTGGTAGGGGACACCCGAAGAATGTAAAGGGGAGTGCTATACCCGAGATGTAACGTCCCGATTCGCACCAGGCCCCTCGTGCGCGTTTTTGAGTCAGGAGAGCTGACTTGGGTTCAGGGAAGTGTTGGCAACAGGGTTGCAATTGTAAATGGGAGGAGAAATCAGTACAGAATAGGACACGGGTAGAGACACGGGTGTGTCCCTACCCGTGTGGGAGAGGCCAGCTCTCGATTCGACGACTCGAGTATGTCCAGAGAAGGACACGGGTAGTGACACGGGCGTGTCACTACCCGTGTGCATGATGGCACGGTAGGGACACGGTATGCCCCTACCCGTGTAAGCAAAAGCACTGTTCCCGTGAAGGACACGGGTCGAGACACGGGCGTGTCCCTACCCGTGTCTATCCAACCAATTCTCGACTCGATGACTCGAGTTGTCCCAGATAAGGACACATGTAGTGACACAGGCGTGACACTACCCGTGTGAAGATGACACGGGTAGAGACACGGGCGTGTCCCTACCCGTGTGCGTCGAGTTGAGATCGACGAAGTGTACCCCAATAGGGACACGGGTAGAGACACGGGCATGTCCCTACCCGTGTGTGTTGAGTTGAGCTCGACGAGGCGTGTCCATAGGAGGACACGGCCAGATAACACGGCCGTGTCATGTGGACACGGGTAGGGAGACGGGCGTGTCCCTACCCGTGTTTGTGTATCGAAACGTCAGGTAACCGCCTGTAACGCTTCGCCCGAGCAGGACACGGGTAAGGACACGGGCGTGTCCCTACCCGTGTCACTTTTCACTTATAAGGGATGTGAAAACCCTAGCCAATTTTCACTCCTCATTCCAACCCTTCTTCCTGGAGAAACTGCTGTAGAGAGGGAGAAGCTGCTGGAGCAAGTCCAAGAGGAGAAGAACCGCCGCCGCCGAGGAGAAGAAGATGCCGCCGCGAAGAGTTACAAGATCCTTGGCCGGAAATGGTGGAAACGTCAGAAATGAGGTGAGCTTCCTCCCCTTTCCCTTGGTGCCAGATCTGTAGATATATCTATGCGAGATGTCGACTCAAAAGAGTCTAGACTTGCGAGATGATGATTTCTCTAGGAAAAGGCCGTTCTAGGGCTTGTGCTCTAAGGATAGTGGTGTCTTCAACCTCTCCAACCTTCTATGTGAAGATAGGGGGACGGTTTCGTGAAGATAAATGACCTCATGAGGGTAAATAAGGGAGGAGGAATTTCTGGAGGTGATTTTGGAAGATCGACTTGAGGAGTAAGATGAACCGATGTCGTTCATTCCGCCTTAAGATGCGTGCAGAATCTGTGTTCTGCACGCAGCGACCTTCTTGGACATTTTCAGGTGTGATATGGTCAGAACTGGGCTTTCGACTAAACGTGAAAGTTGAAGTCCTTGAAAATACCTTTCCAACGAGTGGTTGCACGACTTCGGGCGAAGTCTGTAGCCACGGGAAAGTCTGAACGAATTTGACGGCCGACAAGCCAATCATGCAGAAATTGTGTTCTGTACGCAGCGGACTTTGAAGCCGATTTCAAATATGATATTGTCGGATCTGGGTTGTGGCCTGAACATGAAAGTTGTAACCCATGGAAATACCTTTCCATCGAGGGGTTACACGCCTTCACCGGATTCCTGTAGCTTCGGGAATCTCCGATCGAAGTTGATGTCCAGATTATTTCTATACTTGAAATTCTAGGTTGGAGTAGAGTCGGGTTTGGACTCGGTGGGGACAAGGTAGTAAATTAACTTGAGATTGGGTGAACTCTTTTATGTTAACCATCATAGTTCTATGAACGATGAAATTGATAATTGGATCCCATGTAATTGATTTGTGAAATGAAGCGCACTCGAACGAAACGATTTGGTAGAAATTGGTAAACCAATAGAAATGCGCATCATGTTAATAATGTGTTGAAATCATTTGGAAATGAAATGTAGTATGATAATCTATGACCATACGAATGATTGTTTAACTGAATGAATTTAGTAGTCCAATGCTTAGAGTGACGTCTCCCTACGGGTAGCATTGTGAAAGGGTGTAAGTGCGAGTGTTGACCGCACTGAGTTTGTTAGTGTTGAGATGAGTTATAAATGGACAGTTGGGCTTGGTCCTCGGTGCTCATTTCCCGGGGTTCCTTCCATGCCGAGTGGACGGTTGGGCTTGGTCCTCGTGTTTTCTCCGAGGCTCCTTCCGTGTCACGGTGATGTGGAATTGCATGCGGTGTGAGTCGACACGCGGTGTCGTAATCCCGGGTTAAGGATAGTGTGGCAGGTCTACGGACTCGCCAGTCGTCACACCGACGGGAGTTGACAGTTAGACTTTGAGCGGTTGGGCTTGGTCCTCGGTGTTCATGTCCTGGGGCTCCTTCCGTGCCAAGTGGACGGTTGGGCTTGGTCCTCGTGCTTTCTTTCGAGGCTCCTTCCGGGCCACATAAGGCCAGTTTGGGGCTTGGTTCTCGGTGCACATCTACCCGAGACTCCTGCTGGGCCATAGTACGCGAGGGGGGCTCCACTATTGTGTTCTTAGCGTTGAGGCATACGGAGGCCTAAGTGAAGCAGTGTGGATGCCCGCTTAGTAGTAGAGAAGCCCGCTCTACTGTCGTCGCTTGGCCACGGCGGTTGATGCCTGAGAGGTTAGCTACCTGCTCGAAAAGTGGAAACTACTAGTCAGTGTCGACATAGCGGTTGCATGTGCATGATCATGAGTGAGTCATTGCATTGCATACATACCATTACATTACATTGCACAAACAAGATCCTCATTGTATAGGTTTGTATGGCCACTCCTATACGATGAGTTACTTTATGTTAAACCGATTCTTAACTTATAAGCATGTATGTACATACTTATAAGTTAAGTTACTTTCCTGCAGTAGTTACTTATACTTGATGGATTGTTATACCTCATGTATAACTGCTAGATAAAATGTTGTTAATTATATTGTACTTATTCCACCTGCTTGTACATGCTTAAATCACTTATTATATATTGTACCCCTGTTCCTTTCTCCGTCCGGTGCCGAGGAGTTGTCGGGGGAGCGAATGTGATAGCCACTTAGTCTTTTTGACCAACGGTTGTTACGTCTTCCCTTTTAGGAGGTCACCCTGCAGGTGGAGGAGCCGCAGACTTTGCAGCAGGACAGGCAGGCCAGGACGACAGGGCCTGAAGGGACGGTGTCGTCGCTACCGTCGGTTACCGATGTGAGTTTTGTTGAGCGATTTGATGTAGCCCTTTTGGGCATATGTTAGTTGTATTCTGATACTTTGTAGAAGCTTGTTGTAGCTTCTCTATTTTGATGTACTTTGGACTATTATGCTTTGTGTGGATTTGACTTCTAGTTTACATTTTGGTTGAGTTGACATATATTGATATTGGTTGTAGCCTGCAAAATAGGCGTCTTGTGGTACAGGTTAGCCTGTGTGCTAATGTTACCGCAAGCCGGCTGTTCTGGGCATAAGACCTCATTTGTGCCGTGTTTTGGGATCCGGGAGGGGGGGTCTTACACGAGAACACGTGAGGGCATACGGTTAATAAAGTAGGCGGCATCACAGCAGTGAGAACGACATCCCCCCCCAATTATACTGGGGAAGGTGCATTTGGAGAAGAAGACTCCAAGCAACTTCCAAAATGTGACGAGTCTTACGTTCGGCTACCCTATTTTGAGCAGGTGAGTAAACATAAGATATTTGGTGGATAATGTCATGATTAGCAAGATAGTGTTCAAATTGAGAGTTAATGAACTCGTGATCATTGTTAGTCCGAAGAATTTTAATAGAAGTATCAAACTGCACGGAAATCATTTTGTGAAATCATTAAAATACGGAGAAAAGTTTTTTTTTTCTTTCAAGTAGGTATACTCATATTGTGCGGGAGAAATAGTCAATGAAAATAACAAACCAAAGACAACCAGAAATAGAAACAATAGGGCAAGGCCATCAAACATCACTGTGGATAATATTAAATGATGTAGAACTAGGAGATAAAACATGATTAAAAGAAGCATGATGGTCTTTACCAAGTTCACAAGTATTACAATGAAAATTATCAACTAATACAGAAGATAGAGTAGGAAATGAACGTTTCATAGACATAATAAAAGGATGTCCAACACGACAATGTCAAGACTCTAAAGTGGCCACCTGATTAGCATGAAGAGACTAGGGAGGAGAAGCGGAAGTGAAAGAATCAAACACGTAGATCCCATCCACCAAACTACCAGAGCCAATCATTGTTCTCGTCTTCAGGTGCTGAAAAACACAAGACGAGGGAAAGAATGTCACAGAACAATTCATAGAGTTGGTCAAATGACCAATGGAAAGAAGGTTGCGAGTAAACTCGAGTACATGAAGAACAAAAGAAAGAGTGAGAGAGGAGAAGGAGATGGATCCTTTTCCAATAATCGAAGAGAAGAAACTATCCACAATGCTCACCTTGTCCCAATCAGACAAAGAAAGTTAAAACGCAAAATCTACAGCAGAGCACGGTCATATGATCCGTTGTTCCAGAATCAATAATCCAATGGGTAGAAGAACAAGAAGTGCAGCATGAGCACCTGAGGGTCCCTGATGAGCATACAAAGACGTAAAAGGCTCCGGAGACTACCGTTGCATCAGGCAACGGAAGGCATAGATCTCATCGACAGACAAAGCCAGAGGAGGAGCAGACTGGACAGTGAGAGGTTGTGTCTCCTCAGAGGCATCAAACAGGTGGGCAGAGCGGGGCTGAGAAAAGCAACCTTAAGAGCGACCGTAACCACGACCCCCACACGGTGTAGAACCCCCAGGGGGTATGGGAAATCCATGAAGACGAAAACAGACATCCCAGATATGATGGGACTTCTCGCGGTACTCACAAAGCAAATGATCTTTGTCAATGGACGTGGGACTGAAATCACGAAAAGCTCTACTTCCAAACTAAACAGCGATGGCAGAACCTTCTGGAGCAGTGTCAAATGTCTATGTCTGTCGCTTATCAAATTCTTGGTGAATAAGACAAAACCTCCGAAAGAAAGGGCAGAGGAGAGCGCCCAAGATTCTGAACACTGATCTGATCAAAGTCCCAATGCAGATCACAAAGAAACTCAAAACTCTGTTCATGTCTTCCCGCGCTCGAACAAGGATCTCATCCTTATGAGACACAAGAGTGAGGGAGTCAAAGTGATAATACTCTTGATAAAGTTGAGTGAACTCCAGGTAGTAGACAGAAGGAGAGCGTCACCCTGACGAAAGAGAAAGATGTTCCTTCGCAGCTGGAAAATCTGAGAAGCATTGCCACGATGGGAGTAAGTGGCATCGGTCCTCCTCCAAATATTCGCTGCGATATTTAAAAACAAATAATTTTGGGCAATATAGTCAACTATGAAGTTAGTCAGCCAAGACATAATGAGGGAATTCTCAGACTCCCACTGCAGCCAGTCAGAAGAATCTGGGGCAGGTGGAGTAGTACCCAGAACATAACCGAACAAACGTCTGCTCTTTAAGGCAAGAGTAATAGCCCGAGATCATGAGAGAAAATTGGAGTTGTTCAGATGCATTGTCGTGATTTGAGGGGTATTGTGGTCATGAGCGGTCTGAGTGGATCCACTAGACATCAATGTAGCTGAAGAAATTCCGACACTGAAAGACATTGTGGGATAGTCGTCAGTCCTCGACATGATAATCCAAGAATAAAAATCAATGAGCCAAGGGGGAACACCACAAACACCTAGATAGGGTTGACTTGTAGGAGGAACAATACCAAGATCATGTAGGAGCCTCCAATAAAGACCGACACCGGAAATGCCATTAGTTTAGAGCCGCATTTTTTGTGCCAAGCAATGGAAGGGTAGCAAACCACTGGAGAAGCGGTAGAGAGGCGACTGCGGAGGATGCGGCCCAAGAACGGAGGAAGAAGCGGTTGGCGACTGCTAGGATAGGAGGGAGGAGCGGCTACAACAGGTGACTGCGGCGGAAAGAGAGACTACGACTCTAAGGCACGGTGACGCCCGAGAGGAAGCGGAAGCGGGGGGCGACTGCGGACACGTGAGAGGAAGCAGATGCGGACGCGCGAGAGAAAGCAGGGGCGAGAGAGGAAGCGAAGGTGGACAAGGATACGGATGCGCGAGAAGAGCGAGGCGGAAGCTCGGGACTCGAGATTAAGCCCTAAGACTTTGATAGTATGTTGAAAGGAAATGAGTGATTCCATTACTCATCCACATAGGGTATATTTAAAGCATTACAAGGGACTCTAAAAGACAGACAAACAATGTGAAACTAAAACATTTCACACGAAAACATTAATATAATAATACTAATAATCTCAACATTATCTATTTCAATTGACTCAAAGTTAAGAGGTAACAAATAAATGTTAACCTGCATTTTTCTTTCTTTTTTTCAGATTAAGACACTTTGTTTACTGATAGTGATTCTAGCAAAACAGAGATGGGCTTGGAGTGTGCAGGTACATTTTTATCACCAAAAAGTAGACCAAGACTTGAAAATTTTAAAGCGTTCATATGATGCAGAATAACACTGGCAGCATCGGTTAAGGAAGTAAGGGTTTGTTTGGTAGGGTGGTGTTATGCTATTAGAAGGTGAGAGATGGGACTGAGAGAAAGAGAGCTAGGGGAAGGAGAAGAAATTAGGGTTAGGGTGAGAAGGAGAATACCTGAGTAAAGTTCTTCATAGTGCTCCAAGGGGGTTCTGAGTATATATATATACCCGAAACCAAGAGGGACGACCGGCCCCCCAAGATGGGCTGAACCGTGTGGTACGAGTGAATGGGGGCTGAACCAGATGGTTCGGCCCCGTTGCTCCCTGCAGCCTCCTTAGGTCGTCGAGCATATTTATGCCCCTTGAACCGTAACACATTCAGGGGCATAACATTCCCCTCCCCATCAAGCACCAGCTTGTCCCCAAGGTGAAAGTCGGGGAACAAGTCGTGGAACTCCAGCAGATTGACCCAGGTATTGTGTGCAGATGTCAAATTTTTCCATTTAACCAGTATCTCGGGGAGATATTCAGTATCACGTTGCTTCCACTTGGTCATCAATATTTCCTCCGGTGAGGGACGCAGCTCCCCCGTTGTGGTGACCTCAAGTAAGAAGGGGCTTGTCTGGACGGCGTCGTCAAGCTTCTTCTTGAGTCGGGATACATGAAAGGTCGAATGTATACGGGAGCCTTCCGGAAGCACCAAGGTGTAGGCCACCGGTCACACTCGCTGAGTAATGTGGAACGGCCCATAGTATCGTGGTGCAAACTTTTGATTCGCCCGGCGGGAGACAGAGAGTTGTCGGTAAGGCTGGAGTTTGAAGAATACCTCGTCTACCACCGCGAATTCCCGCTCGGTCTGATGTTTGTCTGCCTGAACTTTCATCATGTCCGAGCTTCCCAGAGATTGTCACGCAGGAGGGCTAAGGTACGATCACGATCGCGCAATTGTCGGTCGACCGACGGAAGAGATGTGTTGTCAGGCTCATACGAGCCCAAAGAAGCCGGAGGGCGGCCATAGACAAACTCGAATGGGGTAAGCTTGCTGGTTGTATAAAAAGAGGTATTGTAGCAGTACTCTGCCCAGTGTAACCATCGGGTCCACGTGTGGGGCTCGTCCATCACGAAGCAGCGTAAGTATGTTTCCACCGCGCGATTGAGAACCTCTGTCTGACCGTCTGACTGAGTATGATAGGTCGTGCTTAGGCACAACCGTATACCTTGTAACCGAAAAAGCTCCCTCCAGAAGTTGCTCATGAACACCGGATCGCGATGCGAGATGATAGACCGGGGCACGCCACGAAGTCGTACGATCTCGCAAACAAAAAGATCGGCCACGATTTCTCCGGTATAGGGGCGGCTCATGGCAAGAAAATGTGCGTATTTCGAGAGTTTGTCGACCACAACCAAGACGACTGACTTGCCTTGAGGTTTGGGTGGGTCGTCGATCAAATCCATGGAGACCGTATCCCAAATATGGTGGGAAATTTTCATCGGGGTAAGCAAGCCGGTCGGAGAGGTTGTTTCATATTTCTGTCGTTGGCATACCTCACACCGTTGCACAAACTGCTGAACGTCGCGACGTAAGCCCTTCCAGAAGACGTTCGCCTTCAAACTTTGGAGGGTACGGGGCACACCGGCGTGGCCTCCCATCGACGACGAATGAAACTCCTGCATCATAACCGTCCTTCAGGCTGAGGAAGGCGGAATGACTACTCGGCCCTGATAATAAAGGTGCTCCCCTTGTAATTGGTGCCACGGTATGGTTGGTTGCCCCTGTCGCAGTGCGTCCACGATGATCGTGAGTTCGGGATCCTGTTGCACCTCCGCCTGGATGTCGTCGAGGGAATCGATCAAGGGACCCGAAATGTGGACGAGCGAGCTCTCTGGGAGGCGGGAGAGGGCATCAGCGGCCACATTCTCCTTCCCTTGCTTGTAGATGATATCATAATCATAACCCAACAATTTGGTCACCCACTTCTGCTGAAGAGGGGAAGCTAACCGTTGCTCCAGGAAACGTTTCAAACTCTGGTGGTCTGTGCGAACCTTGAAGTGATGTCCCAGTAAGTACGGCCATGAAGGAGGGAAGTTCGACGAATGTATTGACTTCTTGTTATCTTTAGTCTTAAATTTTATTGTTTTGTTCTTGCATGTATCTAATTACTATTGCATTGACCTTGAATTTTTGCTCTAAATAATTACTCTTTAGCATGTCTGAGATTACAGATTTTTCAAAGTTTTTATTGATTTATCTTTTTACTCTGTTAAGAGAAGTCTACTATGACTATACTATTCATATATTGTTGCGTTGTTATTATTACTCTTATACTAGATTCTTATTTTATGTAGTATAAATCATAGAAATAAAAACTTGAAAGTTTGAAAAATATTGATAGAGTCTCTCTTATATGCGATTGGACTTCCGCTTAAATTGATGGATATACGTGTTTGACCGCATTATATATAATTATGTATATATGAGTGTTGGATTATGCAATAAAAAACTTTGGATTTAATGATCTTGATCGACAATGTTATGTATGAAGTTATAGCAAAGACACTGGAAACTTGGATCATAAACAAAGGGGCTTAGGATGCACAGCAAAGAAAAATGTTATTTCATACTTTTCTCATGACCAATTGGAGCAATGTTCTCGTTGTTTGGCTGGGAAGCATAAACGTATCTTGTTTCACTGCAATCCTTCAACTAGAAGATAGAGTTATTGGTTTTAGTACATTCAGACATTTGTGGGCCACTGAAGGTCCAAACAATGGAAGGAGTGTCATACTTCGTAATGTTTAGTGATGACTACACCAGGAAGTTTAAGGTCTATGCGATAAAGACCAAAGATCAAGTTCTTGACATCTTTTAGAGTTTTAAAGTTGATGTGAAAAGATGGATTAGTAGAAGATTGAAGTACATAAAACTAGATGACAAAAGAGAGGGCATAGAAACATTTGAAGAATTCAGTATAGAGCGGGAATTCATCATGATAAGACTTCATCCAAGACGCCACAGTTGAATTGCATAGCTGAAAGGATGATAGAACTTTGATAAAGAGAATCTGGTGTATGCATCCAGAGGCAAAGTTTTCTAGCAACTTCTAGGAGAGGAATTGTACACTACAAGTCTACAACATATGTCATTAATCTGTCTCCCACTTTTGCATTATGGGATGAGATTCCTGATAAAACATGGTTTGGGAAGGGCCCCTCCAAAAATCACTTGCAAGTCTTTAATTACAATGGCTTTGTACATGTTCCAAAGGATGAGAGATCTAAGATTGATTCAAAGACCGGATAATGCATCTTCTTGGAGTACGGCAGAGCAAGTTTGGTTAGAGATTTTATGATCCAACTGAGAAGAACCACAAAATTGTATTTATTGAGGTCGGATGTCAGTAGATACTAAGAGAGTTGAGGCTAATGATAACTCATATAGATTTAGAGATTATGACTCTGTTACGGGCCCGTGGTTGAGAACATGTGCACCGGGGAAGAGGAGGGAAGTCCTCGATGGCGGAGGAGGAGGCCTTCCGGGAGGTACGACGATCTATGGTGGAGATGGAGAGAGGAGTGGTCGATCGGCGCTAGCGATGCGTGTGCGGCGTGCTGCGGGTTAGGGTTGGCGGACGGGAGAAAGAGAAAGAGAGAGAATAGAGATAGAAATTATAAAATGAAATATTTTTTCCTTTGCTTCCCCATAGTTTCCCTCATCTGGGTCTTAAGTAGGAACACCAAAACACCCCCTCCTTGGGCTTAGACACGGATGATTAAACAAACGCGAAATAAAAATATAAAATAGAGTAGATACGGTCGGCGAACTACGCGATCGAGGCGGGACCATAACATCTCCACCCTGTCCGATGACAAGCTTGCCCTCAAGCTTAGTTCGTAGTGACGGTCTGCGGCGGGTCGCCCGTGTCAGTGTCAGCACCCAGCTCGGCAGTTGGGTCGATCTCCAACCAGAAGAGGCGTTTGCAGCGATGTCCACGGAAGAATGTCTCGTCGCAGTTGTAGCAGAGGCCCTTGGCTCGACGGTCATTCATCTCTTGTGGTGATAGTCGGCGAATGGCAGCAGGGTGGTCGGTGTCGCGTTTCGGGCCGAGGAGACTGACGGTGGCCGATGACAGGGGGCGCGAAGTACGACTGGACCCATCGGTGTCCCGGTGATGTAGGCGAGGGCGATCCAAGAGCAGTCGCTTCTCGCAGACGCGAGCCAGGCTCATGGCAGTGGTCAGATTTGCAGTTGCTTGAGATTCCACGTCCATGCAGAGGCGCTCATGAAGTCTTGCGGTGAAGAAGAACACCTGCTGTGTCGAAAGAACGGAAGTCGTGCGGGCCCAACAGGTGGAAAGCAACAACGCTGAGCCATTCTTCCCACGGGATGCGTTGGTGGGCAAAGAACTGCTCACAACGAGAGAGCCAGGCTAAGGGGTCTTCGTGACCGTCGAACATGGGAAAATACGGCCACAAGTACCGGGGCACCCCGTCGTTGTCGTGTCGCGGGGGCAAATTTTTCGGCAGGGTTGGTGGGATCGGTGCCTCACTGGAGGAGCCCGTCGCCGGTTGGGCCGGTCGGTTAGCCGCTAGTTGGGTGGTGACGACTGCAATGAGGGCGTTGTTATCCGTGAGGAGTTTGGCGAGGGACTCAAAAATTTGCGAGAGGGAGGGTTGTTTGGCCATCGCGGAGGACGAAATCAGAGGATTGTCGGCGCTGGAGGGAGTGGAGGAAGAAGTGGCCGGCGGCGGAAGTATTCCGGTAGAGGCAGCGATCAAGGGGCCTCCGTCGATGGAGGAGCCGAGAAGGATGCGTGGGGGCAAGGGGCCGGTAGCGGAGGAGAGAAGAGGATCCCCGTTGAACGGAGAGTCGGGGAGTATCGGCGGCCGCAGGGGTAGATCGGCCCGGAGTGGGCGGAGCGGGGCTGGTGCGGGCTGGATCCGGTATGGGGAAGCCGATGCGGGGAAGCCGACACAGTGCGGCTAGGGCGGGGGTGGCCCGGATCGGGGCATTCAGCGGCGTCCGGATGGAGCGGAAGTGGCGAAGCTTCGCAGTCGGTCGGTGACAGGACCGGTGCCTCTGATACCAAGTTGTTACGGGCCCGTGATTGAGAACGCGTGCACCGGGGAAGAGGAGGGAAGTCCTCGATGGCGGAGGAGGCCTTCCGGGAGGTCCAACGATCTATGGTGGCGATGGGGGGAGGAGCGGTCGATCGGCGCTAGCGATGCGCATGCGGCATGCTGCGGGTTAGGGTTGGCGGACGGGAGAAAGAGAAAGAGAGAGAGAGAAAATAGAGAGAGAGATAAATTATAAAATGAAATACTTTCTCCTTTGCTTCCCCATAGTTTCCCCCATCCGAGTCTTAAGTAGCAACACCAAAACGCCCCCTCCTTAGGCTTAGACACGGAGGATTAAACAAGCGTGAAATAAAAATATAAAATAGAGCAGATACGGTCGGCGAACTACGCAATCGAGGCGGGACCATAACAGACTCCTATAATTTGAGTTTGACAGCTCTCAATTCCTAATGATTGTTGAGGACACATTTGATGATGATCAAACACCAGGGCTAGAGCTTGTCCATTGAGAGCAGATGGAGTGAGGTAGCCTTCAATGAGATACTCAAGTCGCGAGTATGTTCTATTGATGCAAATGAGTTTGAGCATTTTGATGAAGCCTTGGAGATCTCTCACAAAAAAGAGTGGATGGTTATCATGTAAGAGGATATGCAATCCTTACATGACAATCACACTTATAAGTTGGCGCCCTTGCCTAAGGGAAGAACTGAAGAGGCCCAAAAGAACAGATGGATTCACAAAGTGAAGCACGATATCTTTGATTCTCTTCCTCACCATAAAGCTCAATTGGTAGTGAAGATATTGAGTCAAAATCAGGTTGAAGATTTTGACAAGATATTCTCTCAAGTGGTGAAGATGTTGTCTACTTGTGACTAGGGCGGCAGTTAGGTTGATCTCCCTATGAAACGGGCAAAGGAGCAGCAGCAGTGGGCGTAGCCGCAAAAGGATGGTTTGTAAGTGTTGTGTCATATACATGTGGCAACCCACAATTTCTAGCCATGGACGACGTGGGTTACTTGCAAAGATAACAATTATTTCTGTAGAGGGGTCATGTAATTAACTGTAGTTGGAAGGTGAAGAACCCGGGTGACTCACGTGTGTAAAGTGGGAATTTGAATGGATTTTTTCTCTAGATTTAGAGGTGTTCTCGAGATGGTCTCCTCTTCGAATTGAAAGCGTAAGTGTTCGTCTTGGCAACCTTGTTTGTGGTTCGTAAATTGTAAGATGGAGTGGGTTAGCATGGGAGCTTCACTACGTTGATATATCACATTTGGAAATGCACAAGTTGTCTATGAGTATCTTTCACAAAGGATAACATTAATCTATCACGTCTACAATGTCAGTAACTTGCAGTTATTTTAGTTTGTGTATCCATTTCCTAGTAAAGCTAGTAGTGATCCGATTGAAGATCAATGGGAAAGTCATTGTATGTGTATTTGTTGAAATAACACTTTAGTGTAACCTTTTTGGGTTGAACCAGTGTTGTGACTTTTTACCTCAATTTAGGTGGTCACGTAAAAAATTGCATTATATTTGTGCTTGTTGTGTTTTTTTTTTATTTTGCCAAGCAGTTTGTGTGAGTACTTTCTTGAATCATGTGCACGGGTCAAGGGGATTCAACGAAATCCAAACAAAAATTGGTATGTTTTCTTATATTTATTGAGAAGGATCCAATCATAGTATCTTGAAGACAGATGTACTTCAATGACTTGCATATTTCAGCATGGCCAAGCAAAAACATAATAGATCTTAAAGGTACACAGACTAAAATCAAAATCAGATCAATAACAGCCCTAAATTTAGGGGTGCCCAAACCTGATAGGAATAAGTTAGGTGCCATGCTAACCCTTAGTTTCTACCTTCTCTCCCTTAGTTTGTGTACAAAGACCTACTATGTTGTTGTCGGGCCATGCAAATTCAAAATATTGATGTAAACCAGATTACTCGAGACAGTTTTAAATAAATAAATTTGAAATTTTCTTTTAAAAAAGTTTCGCGCAGGTGTGAATTTCTCGAGCAAACGGAGAGTGACAATCGATCTTAGCTTCACAAACGTGCCTATGAGCCTAGCAATCGAGCATATTCAGCAATTATAAAATAACTTTTCCACAAGTACGCAGGCAAAGGATGAACAAGGGCGTTAAAACCAACGGCAAAAAGGTTCTATGTTAATTTAAAAGGCAAGCTTGCTCTGAGCTTTTAGACTTATTAAAATAAAGCATGAAATTAGATTAATAGTAAATGGAGGAGATGGAGGAGGTCGCCCTCGACACATGAGGCAGCTGACACGGGCTCCACTTGTAGAGGAGGAAGAGGAGGATTGGAAGATGACTGTTTGTCGGAGCCCGGAGGTTGCCGACAAGGAGGTTGACGGCGGCGGAGGTGGCACTGGCCCGGAACGGGGGATGAACCACCCTGGACACCGGACGGGAGTGCTGAAGTCAACGACACCCTGGTCGGAGTGATCGACGCCAGAAAACGGAGGCGGTTGGGGAAGAACGGCCACATGACACCGGAGATTTCTGGGCACCGGGAGGAGTTTTTCCAAGTTGACGGTGCCCGATAACAGGAGCACGCCGGCGGTAGTCAACGGAGCAGGGGCGGCAGTGACCTGAAAGAAGTGGAACCGACAGAAGCCCGGGCTATGCCAGGAGGAAGACGAGACGGGACGGGGAGGACAGGTACGGGCTGGACTTTTGGGAACAGAGAATAAAATCCTTTGTTCCCAAAATTTGTCCAAGTTGTCGTATGGGGAAGGGGGAGGCCCCCTTTTAATGAGTCGGGAAACACAAAAAAGGAAAGAAATCATTTTAATTGATTATTAAAGAGGTTTCATGATATTTAATCAAATATACTGGCATCATTTTAGGAAATGAATAAAGAAAGGAATATGTGCCTTCCAAAACTATTTTCCATTACATTAATTCTCAAATAAGAACTTAATTTTAATTTCAATGTTGCCTACAATAAAAGATGCTTAATTTTGATAAATCATTTTAGAGAGCTTGCCTTAATTAACCTATTACCTAATTTGACGGATCTTTTTATTTAGGATCTTATTGGATGATCACCTCAATAAGTCATACAATGAGTGCGAAGCAAAATGCATATGCGCTAATACGTGCGCTACAAAATACTAAATAAAAATGCATGGGATAAAATGAGACACGAGTGCGACTCAGGTTGCATCAAATATGTAAGTGGTTGAAGTAAATCTGCCATAAAGCTATTGTGGTTGTATCCACCAGGATCAGTATGAAAAAAATATCATACCAACTTCGTCTAATTCCCTATTAAACTTCAGTGTTGAACTAAAGCATTGTTTACAAATTCCCCATTAAGAGAAATGAATAAATTCGAGATAGATTGACATATAGAGCTATATCAAGATAAACAGGCCCACCATAACCCGCACTCACACCCACCACACAAACACGAGCTCGAAGATTTCAGAACTCGCTACAAACCTCCTCAAAAGACATAGACCTCAATTAAATCCCAACTCACAAAAAACAACAAAAACTAAATAAGATCTGAGAGATGCAAGCTCAAAACGAGGTACAAACTGAATGAAAGAGTCTCTGTTAGCGCCGGAGGCAGTAGCATTGGGGTTGGGAAGGGATGAGTAGAGTCCCTCACTGTCACCGTGGAGGACGAATGCGTTGCCCTTGCTCGTGAACTTCGCTTCACCGTAATCATGGACAGAAGCAACAATTGGGTGGATGAAGAGCAGGAGTAAGGATAGAAGTAAGAGATAGTAAGAAGGAGAGAGAATGAAGCACTTCTCCATTGAATTGCGGGAGATCTCCCGCTCTCTCCGAGAAAAAGAGTGGGAGAGAGATTGCCGAAGGAACTGGATCTTAGCAGAATTTGTTGAGTTGATGTGAAAAGATGGATTAATAGAAGATTGAAGTACATAAAATTAGATAACAAAAGAGAGCGCATAGAAACATTTGAAGAATTCAGTATAGAGCGGGAATTCATCATGAGAAGACTTCATCCAAGACGCCACAGTTGAATGACATAGTTGAAAGGATGATAGAACTTTGATAAAGAGAATCTGGTGTAGGCATCCAGAGGCAAAGTTTTCTAGCAACTTCTATGAGAGGAATTGTATACTACAACATATGTCATCAATTTGTCTCCCACTTTTGCATTACGGGATGAGATTCCTGATAAAACATGATGTGGGAATGACCCCTCCTAAAGTCACCTGCAAGTCTTTAATTGCAATGACTTCGTACATGTTCCAAAGGATGAGAGATCTAAGATTGATTTGAAGACCGGATAATGCATCTTCTTGGAGCACGACAAACCAAGTTTGGTTAAAGGTTTTATGATCCAACTGAGAAGAACCACAAAATTGTGTTTATTGAGGTCAGATGTTAGTACATACTAAGAGAATTGAGGATAATGATAACTCCTATAGATTTAGAGATTATGACTCCTATAATCAGAGTTTGAGAGCTCTCACTTTCTAATGATTGTTGAGGACACAGTTGATGATGATCAAACACCAGGTCTAGAGCTTATCCATTGAGGGAAGATGGAGTGTGGTAACCTTCAATGAGATACTCAAGTGGCGAGTATGTTCTATTGATGCAAATGAGTTTGACCATTTTGATGAAGCCTAGGAGATCTCTCACAAAAATGAGTGGATGCCAAGAGGATATTCAATCCTTACATGACAATCACACTTAAGTTGGCGCCCTTGCCTAAGGGAAGAACTGAAGAGGTCCTGAATAATACGTGGATTTGCAAAGTGAAGTACGATATCTTTGATTCTCTTCCTCGCCACAAAGCTCAATTGGTAGTGAAGATATTGAGTCAAAATTAGGTTGAAGATTTTGACAAGATATTCTCTCAAGTGGTGAAGATGTTGTCTACTTGTGACTGGGTTGGCAGTTAGGCTGAACTCTGTGAAAAGGGTGATGGATCAACAGCAGTGGGCGAAGCCGTGGAGGGATGGATTGTAAGTGTTGTGTCATCTTCATGTGGAAACAAAAAATTTCTTGTCATGGATGACGTCGTTAACTTGCAATGATAAGGATTACTTTTTTGGAGGGGTCATTTAATTAATTTTAGTGGAAGGTGAAGAACCCGGGTGACTCACGTGTGTAAAGTAGAAATTTGAATGGATTTTTTTCTCCAAATTTAGAGGTGTTTCCGAGAAGTTCTCCTCTTCAAATTGGAAGAGTAAGTGTTCATCTTGGCAGCCTTGTTTGTGGTTAGTAAATTGTAAGATGGCGTGTGTTAGCATGGGGAGCTTCACTAAGGTGAGATATCACAATTGGAAATGTGCAAGTTGTCTATGAGTATCTTTCACAAAGGATAACATTAATCTATCACGTTCTACAATGTCAATAACTTGCATTTATTTTATTTTAGTTTGTGTATCGATTTGTTAGTAAAGCTATTAGTGGTCGATTGAAGATCAATGGGAGAGTCATTGTATGTGTATTTGTTGAAATATCACTTTAGTGTAAGCTTTTTGGGTTGAACTAGTGTTTTGACTTTTTACCCCAATTTAGGTTGTCACGTAAAAAATTGTGTTCTATTTGTCCTTGATGTTGTGTTTTTTTTATTTTGCCAAGCAATTTGCTCTAGTACTTTCTCGAATTATTTGCACGGGTCAAGGGGATTCAACGAAATCCTAACAAAAATTGGTATGGTTTTCTTATATTTATCCAGAAGGATCCAATCATAGTAGCTTGGACTCCTTGGAGAGTTGGAGACAGATGTACTTCAATGACTTGCATATTTTAGCATGGCCAGGCAAAAACATAATAGATCTTAAAGGTACACGGACTAAAATCAAAATCAGATCAATAAGAGTCCTAGATTTAGGGGCACCCAAGCCAGATAGGAATAAGCTAGATGGCATGCTAACCCTAATTTTCTACCTTCTCTCACTTAGTTTGTGTACAAAGACCTACTATGTTGTTGTCGGGCCATGCAAATGCAAAACAAGTGAAGTGGTTGAAGTAAATCTGCCGCAAAGCTATTGTGGTTGTATCCCCCGGGATCAGTATACAAAAAATCATACCAACTTCGTCTAATTCCATATCAGTGTTGAACTAAAACATTGTTTGCAAATTCCCCATTAAGAGAAACGAATAAATTGGAGGCAGATTGGCATATAGACCTAGATCAATATATATAAACAGGCCCACCATAACGCACACTAACACCCACCACACAAACACGAGCTCAAAGATTTCAGAACTCGCTACAAACCCCATCAAAACACACAAACCTCCATTACATCCCAGCTCACAGAAAACAACAAAAAACTAAATAAGATCTGAGAGATGCAAGCTCGAAACGAGGTACAAACCGGATGAAAGAGTCTCCGTTAGCGGCGGAGGCGGAGGCATTGGGGTTGGGAAGGGATGAGTAGAGACCCTCGCTGCCGCCGTGGAGGACGAATGCATTGCCCTTTCTCGTGAACTTCACTCCACCGTAATCATGGACAGAAGCAGCGATTGGGTGGACGAAGAGCAGGAGTGAGGATAGAAGTAAGAGAGGGTAAGAAGGAGAGAGAATGAAGCTCTTCGCCATTGAATCGCCGGAGATCTCCCGCTCTCTCCGGGAAGAAGAGAGTGGGAGAGAGACCGCCGGGGGAACTGGTTCTCAGCAGAATTTGCGGAGATGACAAAATGCCTAGCGACTCCGGGAGTCCAAGATCGGTTTTTAGAAATATTAGGAGCTAATTATTGGTTTAGCACGTGCTTTTTCTCTGCCATCACGTGATATCATATTTCAAAACAAAATAACATTTGGATTATATCCAATTTCATGGTGTGAATGATGTGAAAGCATTTTTTTCTAGTTTTTTGTGTCTTTTGGAATTATGTCTTGTACATATATTTTTAGGAAAAGTGTTCAACACGAAAGTTGTAGATCTCGACGAGTTCTACAACTTTCGTGATAAACACTTTTCTTAAAAATGCATGTACAAGACGTACTTTAGAAATACGCCTAAGTTTTGCGCCTTTTGAAAATACGTCTTGTATATGCATTTTTAGGAAAAGTGTTCAACACAAAAGTTGTAGATCTTGTCGAGATCTACAACTTTTGTGTTGAACATTTTTCCTAAAAATGCATGTACAAGACATATTTCCAAAAGATACGAAAAATTAGAAAAAAATATGGTGCAACTATCCAAAACTACGATGCAGATAGCAGCGTCCTAAAAAAAGTGAGGTTACGTACACATTAATAAGACTATGTACACAACTCATCATGACTAAACACATAAATCAGTCACAGAGTTCTTATCTTATGGTCCCTAAAGTGCTAGAAGTTGGAAATTTGTCCTCCAATTATAAGCGTTCATTCGTTTGCGTGGAATTTAAGACTTGGAATTGAAATTCGACGACGAATTTTATTTTTGTTGTTCGTTTGCACGTTTGACGTCGGAATTAGAAATTTTCATAAATTTCGTGGAATTAATTTTGAAATAAAGACAATTATTTTCAATTTATATAAAAATTGGATAATTGCAGTCAAGATGCATCTTTCGCCCTAAAGTGTGTTATTTTGCCCGGGAGCGTATTTTTGCACGGACGTGCGTTTTTCGCTCGGGCGTGTGATTTTTTTGCCCGGGTGTACATTTTTCGCCCGGGCGATTTTTTTGCCCGAGCGTGAATTTTTCGCCTGAGCGTGTGTTTTTCGCCCCGTGGCGGCTTTTTCGTCCGGGCGAGTGTTTTTCGCTCGGGCTCAATTTGTTCGCCTGGGCGCGATTTTCTCGCCCGGGCGCAATTTTTATGCAGGGACGCGATTTTTTCGCATGGGCGCGATTTTTTTGCCGGGTCGCGATTTTTTCGCTCATGGGCGATTTTCGTGGAGCGGTTTTTTCACCCAGGCGCGGTTTTTTCATCGGGGCGCGATTTTTTTGCCCGAGCGCGCCTTTTTCACCCAGTCGTGATTTTTCGCCCGGGCGCGATATTTTCGCCCGGGCGCGATTTTTTCTCCCGGGCGCAATTTTTTCTCCCGGGCAGGATTTTTTCTCCCCGGAGCAATTTTTTCGTCAGGGCGCAATTTTTTCGTCGGGCTGCGCTTTTTTCTCAAGGCCGCGATTTTTTCGCCGCGACGCAATTTTTTCGCATGAACGCAATTTGTTCGCCCATGATTTTTTCGCCCGGGCGCGAATTTTTCGCCCCGACACGCTTTTTTCGCCCCGACGTGATTTTTTTCGCCCGGGCCCGATTTTTTTGCCTGGGCGCGCGTTTTTCCCCGGGGCACGCGTTTTTCGCCTGTGCACGCGTTTTTGCCCGTGCGCGCATTTTTCGCACGGGCGCGCGTTTTTCGCACGGGCGCGCGTTTTTCGCACGGGCGCGATTTTTTGCCTGGGCGCGATTATTTAGCCCGGCCGCGCGTTTTTTGCTCGGGCGCGAATTTTTTTCATCCGGGCACGAATTTTTTTCCCGGCGGCAATTTTTTCGCTCGGGTGAAAAAAATTCTTACAACAACAAAAATATCGCTCTGGGCGAAAATATCGCACCCGAGCGAAAATATCGCTCCGGGCGAAAATCTCGTGGCTGGGCGAAAAAATCGAGATCATGACGCACATTTGTTTATAATATATGTGTAAAAATATTAGCTTATTTATAATATTTTTTAATTTTAAGACTGAATTTTATTTAATAAACGTACAAAAAAATTGACTTGTTCCACAATATTCATCAATATTGTTTATTAGTCGAACTTTGAAATTGGAATTAGTCATCAATATTCAATTTCACAATATTCGTCAATATTCAATTCCAATATTTAATTCCAATTCCGTCAAAAAGAAGGGGCCTAAAGAAAATTGGAAATTGGTTCTAGTTAATGGAATATGCTAAAAGAAAACAACTCAATTGATGTTAAATAGCTCATAAATTAACAAAATAGCTCATATTTTTAAAAATAACATCATTCTATTTCATGTAGGCCTGCCCAAAAGGCCCGATCGGGCCGGCCCGGACCGGGCCTGATCGGGCCCGGGCTTTTGCAAACCGGGTCGAGCCCGGGCCCTTTCTTTATCGGGCTCGGGCCGGGCCCGGGCTTTGACCCCAGGAAGGGGCCCGAGCCGGGCCCCCGGGCCAGGCCGGGCCGGGCCGGGCCCAGGCCGGGCCCTCTTAAGAAAAAAAATACTTACAAAAATTTAAAAAATGAAATAAAAATTAGAATAAAAAATTTTATTAATATTGAAATTTTAAAAAACAAAATTACACTTTAAAAAAAAATAGAAAAAAAAAGAAATTTATTATTTTAAATGATAATAAAAAAAATTACATTTTTACAAATTCAGATTGTTCATCTCCTCTTCAATTTCCTCGGAGCTCTCCTCCAACGCTGAAATGTGTTGCTTCCTATTCGTAGCATCCAAATAATCCTTGTAGCAGATGCATAGTTCGAGTGATTCTTCATTTAGTCGGCTCCTCCGCGTGTTCAAAATCCTGCCACTAAGAGAAAAAGCGGACTCCGAAGCTACTGTACTATCTTGAATTGTTAGTAAATCACGGGCCATATAGGCCAAAATAGGATAGGTATTAGCTTTACCTTTCCCCCACTTTAAGATATCGAAATTTTCGATCTCTTCCGTAGTCATAAAATCACGAAATTGCGTTTTCATATACAGTCCTAATTCGTTTAAACTACTCGATGTGCGTGCTTTTTTTTTTCTGGAAACTAATTCTAAAATTTTATTTGTAAAAGAATCTTTTGTCCTAGGTTGTGTTATTTCTTCTCGTGCTCGTGAGCCATATAAGTTGTCGTAATAATTAAAACATTCGGTAAAAATAGAATTAAATTTAGTAGTACTAACGTCGTCAACGTCATCGAAACTTATATTTATGTCTAAGTTAACGTTAATTTCATCTATTAAATTTTCTACGCCGTCTACAGCGAATAACGGGTTTAAAGCAGCGGCGCATGAAAATGCAGAAGGCATTTCTCTATAATATTTTAAAATTTTTTCTTCTATTACTTCAATTAAAGGAAGCCATCCGGAGTGTTGCTTAAAATAGTTAAGTTTTTGTGCGATATTTACAAAATTTTCAATTACTAACGAGCTAGTGAGATAATAAACACCAGATAAAAAAACAGTCGCCCTATAAAAACATTTTAATAAATCCATGTAATGAAATAGTACGTCCCAATCGTTATCAGTTAAATTATGATTATTTGTTATAGTGTAATATTCCATAAGAAGTGTTTTTTGTTGAAACGCTCTTTTTAACATTTTATATGTGGAGTTTCATCTTACAGGCATATCAAATTGAGGTTTCAAATATTTTTGACCTTGTGCGATCACAAATTTTCGAAAATCTTGACTTCGTTGTTTGGTACAATAAATAAATCTAAGCATAGTACGAATTTTCTCAACATATGGTTCCATAGCTTCTAAACTATCCTGTACCACTAAGTTTAAAACGTGACACACACATCGAGTGTAAAAAAACGCACCGTTGAGCATTGGTTTTAATTCACGTTTTAACCACTCTACTGCGGTGTTGTTATTACTAGCGTTATCAGAAGAAATACTCATTATTTTATCATTTATTTTAAATTCACGCAAACATTTAATAATTACCGAATATATAGCCTTACCCGTGTGCGGAAATTCAAAACCTTCAAAACATATTACGCGCTTATTTAAATCCCATGAAACGGGATCGATCCAATGAGCCGTTATACAAATATATGATAACCCTACCCTTACGCTACTACTCCAAACGTCGCTCGTTAAACTCACACGTCCCTCGAAAGTTTCAAAAATTTTTATTAAATCTTGTTTTGCGTCAAAATATAATTTAAGTGCGTCGCGTCTAATAGTGGATCTACTTACCTGTTGATATTTGGGCTGAAGCCCTTCGTGTATATACTCTGTCGTCTCATCGTTGTCGTAGTGACTGAATGGCAACCCACGTCTGATGACGTTTTTCACTTGTAGGTCTCGCTGTCTTGCTTGATCGTACGTCCAAATTTGTCCTGATGCTGATATTTGTCTCTGACTGGACTCGGGAGCTTGCTTTGCAAAACAGGACTTAGCGTGTCTCGCTAGTGTTGAGTTGCCGGTAAGAGTTAGCAACTTTGAGCACAACTTGCATAAAGTAATTGGTGCTTAATGTAATTTTGTTAAAACTTTTAAATTGATGAATGGACTTGTGACTAGATGTTTCATGTCCCCCTTATCACGAGAAATATTTTTGTGATAAAAATAATTTTTTCGAGATTAAAATTGACCTTCAAGATTGCATCTGATATTTCTACCCTTAAAATTTGAGCTCATTGAGAAGATCATAATTTTTAAATAAATTTATGATGATCCTGCTCATATAAGGATGACAATTTTATTTTTGTGATAAAAAAGGATTCTTGGTTTCTCTAGAATGAAGATTTTTTAGAGGGATTAAATGTTCTGTAAGTTTGAAATTGTTCTCTATATTCCTCAAATATAACAACAACAGAACCCATATAGTCCCCAATCATTGGGGGTATGGGCGGGGGAAGATTGGAAACAGACCTAATATTTGACACTATGCACAAAGTGGCTTCTTTCAGAGGAGAAAGACATAACCTTTGACAATAAATGCACAAAGTGGCTGCTCACAGATACCACTAAAATAGTACCCCCTATACCGTCACATATGATGCGAAATCATGCCCTCAAATCAAAGCCAAAGACATCAGAAAGGGCAGCCCCAAGAATCCATTTTGATTTATATGCACTCATTTTTTTACAATCTTAAAATACAAGTTTTTAAAACTATGGAGCAACATTTTCATAGCAGAAACATATGAAGAAAGCAACATCAGATTGTTGAAATCAGGAAAAATCTCAACCTCAGAATTCGGACCAAAGCCGCCTAAGGTTACTGGCTCAGAAACTAGATCAGACGGCTAGGGTGAGTAGAACGAAGAATCAGGTCAAATAGGACCCCAGATGTTGCGGCAGAAAGGTCCCACCACGTACCCGGATGCTCGAAAGGAGCAGCCCCTTCTCAACTAAAGATGGCCGAACTGGGTACGAGGGAAGCTAGCTAGCAAAGTCGCAAGGTCGCGAGTTGCTCTCTAAGGAAAAGGAATCCAAAGACCCAGCTAGTATCACAAAAATGAAGCGCGCGAGTATCTTGCCGAAGATTTCAAGTGCCTCACCTCGTATCCCGGGGGTCCTATTTATAGGCAAATCAAAGGAGAGGGGGGGGGGGGGGGCATATTTATACCCCACCCCCGGGCGACTAGGCGACCTCCAGAGGAACTTGCATGGGCTGGGTGAGTATCTCGCCTAGTCGCCTACCTGGCAAGTATGCGAGGAGAGTTCGTCTATACTCGCTCAGGCCTTCCGCGATCTTGAATTCTGTCTTTGACTCCTGTCTTCACTTGTTGACTTTGACTTCTGCTGACCTGGCTGTGGTAGGACCCACCCTCGACGAATACGGGTTGTACACAATCCCCGCTCTTTCTGAGCGACGTAGGAGCTCGGAAAGAATCATCCAACACTTATTCGGCGAGCTGCTGTGCCGAGTATCTAAGTTGCACGCCTCTTATAACTGTCTGCCGATCTCTATAAATATGGGGGCCTGGTTCTTTAGCCGAATTTTCAGAACTCGCGCATAATGTAGAACGCCGAGAAATTCCTTTATGACAGCCTCACCGCGCTAACTGGTGCCCTCGGCATTGCTAAGCCTAAAAGGTCGTGCGAGGAAGACGCTGCTGCTGATTTGCTCCTCCTAAAGAAGAAGAAGACCAAGAAACCCAAAAAGAAGCCCGCCTCTGACGCGGTCGACTCGCCACCACCTCCTGAACAAGTCGCGGCCTCTACTAGCAACCCCGCGCGTTCTGCTAGCACACAGCAACTGCTCAGCGACTTGGGGCTTGACGACATCCCCAATGTCGCCGCCTCTGACGCGAGCCTCCTCGGCTCGCTCGACATCCCGGAACTCGCCTCCGCTCTGGCCCCGGAAATCTCCTCCACTGCGGTGCCGCAGCAGGTTGAAGTCGTTGACCTGCCAGGTTGTCACATTGCCGAGATACCCCTTTCTTCAATGATGGTTGTTGTCGCTTCTTGCTAACTTTACTTTGATACTCGCTGATTCACCACCGGGGGGTGCTGGCGCGGTTCTAAATGTCGCCCTGCTGAGCTCCGCGCCGCTGGTCGCCCTTCATACCGGTTTCCATTCCTCCTCTTTTCTTGGTACTGCTGCCTCGCTGGTCTCCATTGGGGGCGATTCTTCGGATACTTGAATCGTCTTTCCCCCCTTCCTCCTTCCCGAGCTTCCGCCGGCCTTCTCTCTTCTTGTCTTCGAGGCCTCTCCTGCCTCCTCTCTTCAACCCTCCTGGGTGCCTCCCTCTTCCTTCTCTCATCTCTCCTTGGTTCTTCCTTCTTCCTTTCCTCTCGCCTTTCCGGTGTCCTCCTCGACTTCAACCCCGAGGGTCCTGCTCTTCCCCTCTCCGTCGCAATCTCTCCATCCAGGCTTGCTAAGAAGTCCTTGTTCTTCTCCTCCCCTCGAACAGAAGTGTTCGCCTTCTCTATCATTTCTTCAAAAGATCTCGGGGGATTGGACCGTACCCCATCTCCAGACTGAATAGTCCTTGCTTTAACCCGAACTTTAGGGCTACCATCAAGGTAAAGCTGTCCACCTCTTCTACCTCCAAAATCTCCTCCTGGAAGCGGTCGATGTAGTGACCCAAACTCTCGTGCTGCCCTTGGACGATTTTGAAGAGGGCCGTCGCTTCCTTCTTCCTCTTCTTCGATGTCGTGAACCTCGCCATGAGGCCCCGACACAGATCTGAGAAGTAGTACACGGACCCTGCCGGTAGCTGATGGAACCAATCCCTGACGTTACCCTTGAGGGTGATGGAAAAGAACCTGCACTTGAAGGCGTCGGACATGTTGCGGATGGAGACGACATCTTCAAACCACTGGAGCTGTCTGACAGGGTCGTCTCTGCCGGAGTAGTAAGTGAGAACGGGTTCCCTGAACCCTTCTGGAACTGGAGCGGCGAGGATCTCGTCACAGAAGGGGCTCCTCCCTTCCTGACGGTGACGAGTTTCATCCTCGCTGGAGACGTCGTACTCGCCATAATGCCGAGTATCTCTGCATCTCGCCGGCGACATTGGATGCCGAAAACAGACCCGCTGGCTACTCGTCGGGTAATGTCGCGACTGCATCGGTCGCTCTTATCTTGCCCAAACAGGCTCCTTTCCAGCTCGCCTCAGCGGCGCTTCCTCTTCTAGCGGTTTCAGGCGACGTGAAGAAGTCGTCGTGATCTCAAGACGCTGAGCGAACCCGGCGAGAATGGTTTTCTCGATCTTCTTCGCGAACTCTTTAAACGTAGCCACTGTCACAAACTCGCCTCCTCGCGCGGCGTCTCCTCCTCCTGCGAGTTGCCGACCAACTCTCCTTGTTCGCCACCAATGGCCATCTCACTCAACTTCCAAACTTTCCTCTTTGGCTGCGATCCACGCTCACCGCACCAAGTGTTGAAGCCAGGAAAAATCCCAACCTCAGAATTCAGACCAAATCCGCCTAAGGTTACTGGCTCGGAAGTTAGATCAGACGGCTAGAGTGACTAGAACGAAGAATCAGGTCAAACAAGACCCCAGATGTTGCGGCGGGAAGGTCCCACCACGTACCCGGATGCTCGAAAGGAGCAGCCCCTTCTCAACCAAAGATGGCCAAACTGGGTACGAGGGAAGCTAGCTAGCAAAGTCGCAAGTTGCTCTCTAAGGAAAAGGAATCCAAAGACACAGCTAGTATCTCAAAAATGAAGCGCGCGAGTATCCTGCCGAGGATTTCAACTGCCTCACCTCGTACCCCTGGGGTCCTATTTATAGGCAAATCCAAGGAGGGGGGGGGGGGGGGTCATATTTATACCCCACCCCCTGGCGACTAGGCGACTTCCAGAGGAACTCGCACGGGCTGGGCGAGTATCTCGCCTAGTCGCCTACCTGGCGAGTATGCGAGGTGAGCTCGCCTATACTCGCCCAGGCCTTCCGCGATCTTGAATTCTGTTTTTGACTCCTGTCTTCACTTGTTGACCTTGACTTCTGCTGACCTGGCTGTGGTAGAACCCACTCTCGACGAATACGGATTGTACACAGATGACCAAATAACAAATTCCAACATATAGTCCTTAATATTTTTAACTTTGGGGCGCAACAACTTTTTGACAGTGATCAAATTTCACATTTAATTATTTCTACTAGAAATTTCATATTGCCCTTCATATTTTAAACTTTAGGCAACAACATTCTTTAGAACGAATATGTAATATTTGTTCTTGGCCTCCTTGTTGCAATAAATACAGACTGATGAATTGAATGACCACATTGCATTGAGTTTCATAAAACAAATGCTTTTTTCATATGTTTCAGCTATGATTAACATTCATAATATTAGTTTGTACCCTTGAGCAATTACAATCAAAAAGTACAAAATACATCCCAGTCTCCAACTTCAATTAATAATACATAATGATCCCGAAGATCAAATTAAGAATATATTTCAGATTTCAGCACCAACTCGATGATGGTCGGACTCCGGTGCGGCAAGAGTCGATCTTCTTTTGAAATACAGAATGGAGCTCCAAGCCCATCTTCAAAAAGAGGCTAAAATTCAGCCGACAAATGAAACACAGCAACAAAGCTTGTACGATTTCCCAAACAGCATCTGATTCTCGGTGAGAGATAGAGTTTGCAACACTGGGGAAAAATGACCTCCCAAACGAAGCCTTAGATCCCCCCACCCCCCAAATTCCTTTCAATTTTATAGTATCTTCTAGTTCATGCATATATGCTTCTGGTTCATGCATAAATGCAGTTTAATACTATCAGGATTAGTTTTGGAGGCTTACCAGACTACTATTTACAGACGGGCTTCTCATCTCTAAAACAATAACTGCAATATATTCAAAGAAGGAGAGAGTTAATTCAATAAAAAAAACACAGTGAAATGAGAAATTTACATATGCAAAACTCACAATTAGAGTCTGTTTTAACCCATTTACAAGTACTTTCTTCTATCTCTTTACTCTCATCCTTCCGGTTGTCTTGCAAATTGATTTATCTTCCAGATATCTCTTCATTGATGACATGGGCTCAGAGCCCTCTTGATGCATTTTCTTGTGAAGAACAGTTCTTCGTAGCTACAAATCAACAAAGGCAAAACATAATGAGATGAAAATGACTTAATCTATTGTGGAATCAAGCAAAAACTACACATAGGAGAACGTAAGATTTGTGTGGTTCATTCAAAGATCCACATAAATCAAAATGGATTTTTGGGTCTGCCCTTTCTGATGTCTTTGGCTTTGATTTGAGGGTATGATTCCGCAACAAACGTGACGGTATACGGGGCCACTATTTCAGTGCATCTGTAAGCAACCACTTTGTGCGTTTATTGTCAAAGGTAGGTCTTTTTCCTCTGAGAAAAGCCACTTTGTGTGTCGTGTCAAAAGTTAGGTCTGTTTCCAATCTTCCCCCGCCCATACCCCTAATAATTGGAGACTATATGAGTTCTGTTATTGTTGTTGTGTATTCAAAAATGGGCTACATCCACGAGCACGGAATGGAAGAACAAATAAATACAATAGAAAGGAGATGTCAATCAGATTCCTAACCCTAAAATAAGAGTTTTACGGGCACCGTGTACATACAAAAATGCCAAAAATACACTTCCAAATATAATTCGAGTACATAATCCCTTGCTAAGTTTATAGTAAGAAATTAAGATGCCAGGGCGCGATCATGAAATGTCCAATGATACGTTTTTGTGAACATCCATATAGGTTAGAATTCGAGGCATATGACTAACATAATTCATCGTCAAAAGTAATATCATAAGTTAGATCTAAAGCATTACAAAAGTAGAAAAAGAAATTCTAAGGATCTTTTAGATAGAAAACATATTTTAAATAATTGAAAAGATGAAATCATTGTTTCCTCCAAATTTTTTTTATGATGTTGTTATTTGGGTTTGAACTAGTGTTAACTAAACATTATATTTAAGAAATTTCATTGTTTACCTTACAGTATAGGGTCATTTACCGAGACCTCCCTCGAAGTTTGTTAAACTCTAAGTTGCACCCCTCTAACTTTTGAAATTACAAAAAAAATCCTTGTAAAAGTATACTTCATAACATCCGTGCACACAAAGACTGAAAAATTACTCCAATGAGATTTTTTGCATGGATGTTTTGAAATTTAGGCTTCGTTTGGCGTAGTATTTGGAGCTCTTCGTTTGGGGCAAATGCCGCCGCACGGCGGGTAACCAAATGGCCAGCGACGGCATTTGCTCAGTTTGCACCCGCCGCGCCATGAGAAATGTAGGAAAACGAAGGGATTCCAACCGCAGCCTCCCCCTCTGGTTCTAAAAGCCCTCCTTCTCCTCCCACCGCTTGAGCAAGATGTCAAACCAAACGAAGCCTTAAACAACAAAACAAGTTTTTATAATTTCAAAAGTAAGAGGGGCGTAACTTGTAATTACACTAACTTCAAGGGGAAGTTTTGGAAATTATTCCTTAAAATATAAGGTCCTTGTAAAATATGCATACAAGTAACCATTTTTCATAAACTCCATTAGCAAAGTACATTATCAACATTCAATACTACCTTAAAATAGGAAGAAGAAGTTGACCGAAAATGAGAAGAACAAATAATACCTTCTCCAATCTTGACTCAGGCATCTGATTTCTTAAGCTTGGGACTGAAGAAAATCCTGTCCTACAAACAAACATCTTCTTCAAGAGAAATGAGATGGACTTCTTCTTAATTGCTTTGGGGTTATTCGCCAAAATGTCTCTCGCCTTTCGCAAGATGATCTTGCTATCTGGAGAAAGATCGTCCGCGACTTCTCCGCCCTCCATTACATTTGAGAGTCGCAAGCTCTCCGCCCGATATGATCCACCTCGAGGCTCGAAGGGCAGTTCAAGAATCTATTTAACGGGTGATTTGCCCTCTCGCCGCCAGACTCTGATCCATAAGTGGTGTTTTTTGGCTTGGGTTTCAGTAATATGATAAGTTCTTTCTGCAACTTCACCACTTCGTCGACGGTGAAGTCTTCGGCTTCCTCCGATGATGGAAAGTTGTCTGGTGGTATTTGCACCTGTTGCTCTTCATTCAGTTCTTTCTTCCCAAATGTGCCTATGGAGAGAAGTGCTTCTGGCCAATCCTTGAATTCCTCTTTATTTGCCTCAAATCTTTGGGGACCTGTGTAATTCAAACAAGAAGAAACTTAATTGCTCTTCTTTCAGTTCTTTCTTCCCAAATGTGCTCGGCAAGGAGTGATGTTATGGTCGACATTAGGCGATCATGGTTCCGTTTGGCGCGATTTTTTTTGCTGTGAGTTTGATCAAAAACGACACCGTCATGTAATGTATGTTTGACATGACAACCGTTACATATGACCAAGTCACTAAAAAAAAAGAAAACTAGTTTTGAGCATGAAAGTGGATGAAATTCCTACGGTGAGGTTGGACATTCATGTACGAACAATGGTTTATAACCACCACGTTCACGGACACAGCTACACCAAACGGAGCCCATGTGATCTAGTCATGCTTTATTTTGTTCCTAGTTCTAGCGCTTTGCTGCAAACCGGCCTATTTAGGCGGACTTCTGGGCCACAAAATTGAAGAACAAGGAATTAATCCCTCGTCTTCCCCTTTTTAGATTCTCGCCCGCAGCTCTCCCTCGAGCTCCCGCCTCAGGCACTCGCAACAAGTCTCCTTGTATTAAACTATAGCTCCGTTTGGGAGGACTTATTTTCACCGGTCAAGCGGTTACGACCGCATGAACCGGACCGCTTGACCGGTGAAAATAAGTCATCCCAAACGGAGCCTATATATATAATTATACATCAAGAGAATTAAACTAATTAAATACTGCTAAACATACTTTCCAATTAAAAAATACAACTCACTTAGAAGTGATGAGCTCAGCCCATCCTCAGATCTCTTCCTCTCCTTCGGCTTTCCGGCAAACTTGTTCTGAACCCAACTGAAAGCCTGGGGAGACATAATTAATAAACACTCACAGTGTATAGCTATCTAACACTCCTGATCAAAACTATAATTCAAGTGATTAATTAAGCATGGTGTAAGTAGAGCAGGTGTTAATTACCCTCATTATATATCAGTAATGATCCTGAGAATGGTGTGCGTTAGCCTCGAAACTGCTATAAAGGAAATATAAAGTCATGAGTTTGAAATTACAATAACCGTTTGATCATGGATTAATAATTCTGCTACCGTCCGATCAAACTCGATCATACAACACACTCTCTCCACTTTTTCGTAGGTCTCCTAAACCTACTATGAAGTGTCCTAAATCTATATGGAATTACAATTTTACTTATAGTAATTCTGAAAAATATAAAATGCAAGCCCACCTTGAATGATTAGCCCGCCACCCAGTAAGACATGGTCTTTGCCCGACCGCTATTTATACATGATTAATTCTATTCAACCCACGATGTGGGACTAAATAATGCAAGGAATTTTTAAAAAATAAAATTGATGTGGAGGTTAAGAATCAAACCGCTAACCATCAACTAAAATTCAAATGTCTTATCCATTAGACTACCAATGCTTTACGTAAAAATGATAAGCATATGTTTTATTTATGTCTAGAGATCTTTTATTTATTTTTTAAAGTTGGTTGATTATATTTTTTTAAATTAAATCACTAATTAAATTAGATTAGGGAAGAAAAACAAAATAATAATTAAATAAAAATATTATATAGAAATATTTTTGGCGAAGCCTGACGTGGGGCGGGCGAAGCCCGCCGCCATGGACCGGGTACTGTCGCGCGGGGCACAAGGGCCGGAGGCCCGTGCCTGTCGCTCGTATTATATATATATATATATTATATATGATGGGTTTTTCCTAAAGATTTCCCGGTCAAACCGGGACGACTTCAACTGAAATGTTCAAGTAATGTGACCGAGTGAAACGCGCGCCTGCTTGAAGGGGTCAAAATCATCCCCAAAGAGAGGGGTGGCGAAACCAAGCACGCACACGCCGACACGCACGCGCGGACATGCACAAGCACCGTGCACGGCTAAGCACGCAGCGTCGGCCGCCAGCCACTTTCGCCACCTCCGGCCGCCGACTGTCGGGGGCCTATTTGATATTTCGGGAAAATTGGTGATCCAGATGACCGAAAATGAGCAACGTCATTCGTTAACTCGGGATTCGGTTAGGCGCAATTACCAACGCGTCCCTTCGAGAAAGCAATAAAAAGATTCTTAGACCTTCATTTGATGACAAACAACCAGAGAGACTAAAGAGCTATGAAGTTTTCCACGAGGATGCGGGACATAGATTGTTCCTTCGCTCCGAATTTTCTCTGCTTGCTCTTAAGTCTGCTCGTTCTCAACGCTCGTGGGAACGCTGCAGCAAGCACAAGAGAAGGCATAGAAGAATGCTTGCGTGGACGCTCCTGCTCTGTGGAGTTATCTTTTTCTCTCCTATCTTTGCCTTGGAGCCTTGTAAGCAGAGAGGTGGCATTTAGCCCTCCTAGGATCTCAACTCTCCTGACAAAAAGATACTAGTGGATTTCGGCCTGACACAGATCCGTCCATCTGGTTTTCCACCATTTCCTGTTTTTCCACGCTAAAACTTCTCGCTTGTCATTGTTGTTGGATGTCTTTTGCCTATTTGTGCGCTCAGATTACTCTCAAACTAAGGCAGTCAGATTCTCTGGACTGGGGAAAAACCGAGCGACCTGCAACAGTTTGACGTCGTCAGTTGAAGGTGTTCGCAAGTCTGCAACAACCCTACGTAAACAGTGCTTGATCGAAACAAGCCCCTCCGACCGACTGTATTGGTAAGGAGAAGTACGTGCATCGCTAGCGGCGCGGCTCCAGAAGAGTGCGTCGATCTGGTCCTCGCCAACTCGCCTACATGCCACGCACCGCTTTTGGGAGTAGTGGTCGTTGTCGCGCCCGTAACTTCCGTAGAGGAGTGCGTTCGGCTGAGGGAGGAGCGCCATGTAGTAGTGCTAATCCTTTTGCGAGATTTGGGAGTCTCCAATCCTCCCAACTCGGATGCTAACCCTTTTCCACCAAGGTCCAGGTATTGTTATCAAGTTTATAACTAAGTTTATAAGTAGTGTTTAATTGTTGGTTGTAATGAAATAAATTACCGTTCATTTGTTGGGTGTTAAAGCGTTATATGGTAGGGATTTGTTGGATATGAGCCTGCGGTACTAATTTTATGTCAAGCAAGGTATTGCTACATCCCGTATCCACGAGTCCTAAGTCGTCTAAAATCCAATCTCGAATTTTGAACCGTAGCTGGATTTTTAAACTATAGATACGAGGACCAAGTCTTAACTCGGATGAGAGTGGTTTAGCAAGTGTTTGTTTACTGCTAAGGAGTTGGTATGGCTGGTCACATTGTTGGTGAATCAAATCTTTGGAATTGGAGCAAAGTAATCAGAATTTATTCAGGACTTTGCGAGCTAAATACCTCTCCCTAATGGTCTGGTTTCTTGTTCGAGAGACCTGAGCATGTAATTTTCTAAGAAATATCGTGGATGCTAGATATGGCTTAATGCTGCGCTCAATGACTTTAGTGAGATAGATTCTATTACGTGGATAGTCGTGAGCCAGAAAGGTTTCGATCATATGAAGATCAAATTTTAGATTACGGAGCATGAACATGGTTATACATCTGTTCAAAAAGGGCAAGTAGGTTTGCAACTTCTTTTTGTATGGTTGATACCTATATTTGAAGATTGTTTAATTGGTTTTCTATGTCCAATATTCTTAACTTAATAATTTTTGTCCGAACTGATCTTTGTGATGAAAGTTGTGCGATGGATGTTGTAGGATGTTTTTTCTTAAGGCAAAATTTACAAGTTTCTATTAAACATAGAGTGCATTGGTATCTTAATGCTATAGTGGGGTATCTAAAACAATAAACACATGATTTATCATTATTACCAATATTATGCTTCCAACTATGCTCACAAGTCGTCATATCTGTTTCAAGTATTGATTGAGGAGATCTAGTTTGGATAAATTATCTTCGTAGGAATAGCGACATTTCCTATCGAATTCAACTAGTTCTCTTGGTAATGCTTCTGTATCACTATCAGAGCTAGGAAGATATCTATCATCTTGGTCATTAATACTAATGATGCTATAAACACTTTCCGTGTCATTAATTATTTCGTCAACTTGTATTAAATCCTCATTTGTACAGGCTATCAAGGTAGCTTGTTTGTTATGTATATTATGTCTTTTATTACATTCTTTAGATAGATGCTCAGTAGAGCCACAAGTAAAACATGCTTAAGTTTTATTATAATTTCTTTGTTGATCATAATTTCTAACATGCTTATCTTTGTTTAGGTAGGGCTTCCTAGTATTACTTTTGCGTAGGAAATATTTTATTTTAGGTTTGTATTTGTAATTATTCTATGGTGGGTTGTAGCTAGTTTTTTCTTCCTTGTCATATCTTTGAGGTGTATATATGTTTCGACAAAAACTATACTCGCCTTTGAGCTATTTATTGATCTGGAGATCAGTGCATTTTTCTACAAGACAATCTAAAATAAATTTTATTTTTGTATTGATATTGTCTACTTGGGGAAAATTTACTTACCGTTTTTTATATTTCTTATATATGACGGTTCCTAATGGTTCTGATAATTTTAGGAATAGTTTTTCTCATATAGTTTGATCATAAAAACATCATGCAATACTACTATAATATATATAATCTTGAAGAAATGATTTGATGTAATGCCATTCCTGATTTGGAGTTGTTCTAATCTCCTGATGGCTTCTATCTGAGCTGTTGGGATAATATTTGGTTGATATCATATTAACAAGTATGTTATCTTATTTGTGAAGTTATATGAATTTGTGCCTAAGTAAATATCTCGGCTAAAGTCTTGGAGATATTATTTTTTATAAGATTCTCAGATTGCTCTTGCTATTTCTCCTTAAAACTTCTCAAGATAATTATACATCTCTCCAGATGACTTAATGATCTCTAATTCAGCAAGTCGTAGCCTCAATCAAATTCAATCGGGTGAGGTATTTTTTTCTCCTAAGTGTGAAATCGGCTAGCCATCTTTTGACAAGCTTTTCAAGCATGTGTTTTATGCCAAGTGTGAAAATGAGTAGCTAGTCGTCTTTGATCATGAAATCTGACATGTGTTTTTGATCGAGGCAAGCTTCCAGGAAAGAGGCAAGGGAAACTTCATCCACATTTATCTTATGTAATCCACCACAACTAACTCCATGGATTTAGCCCTATAAATAGCCATGATGGAGGATGAGGAATGCATCCACTTCTCTCCAAATACAAATATTAGAAGATTTCGCTTTAGAGCCTTTTGTGACAATCGCCTTAGTTTGACAGAGCTTCCAGACTTCATTCTATGACGTTGATTAGAAATATTTTGCCTACATGGATTGGATAAAGAGCAAATTTGGGCAAAGATTCGAAAGACATCTTGGAGAGGATTAGTATAATCCGTCTCGTCCCCCAATGTCTGCAACTTCCAATTTTCTTGCTACTATTTATTATGTATTATTGTGTGACGCGAAGTTGGTGAAGATCTTGTGTAGATTGAGAAAAGAAAACCTTGTAATTGCCTATTTATTTTACATATGCTTAGTAACATCTTTCTGGGTTGGATTCTGATCATTATGTGTGTACAACCCATATTCGTCAAGGGGCCCCATCAGGGCCAGGTCAGCAAAGGTCAAAGTCAGCAAGTCAAGACGGAAGTCTGAGTCAACGTGCCATGCAACGGAAGGCCGGAGCGAGTATGACGAGCTCCCCTCGCATACTCGCCAGGTAGTCGACTAGGCGAGCTACTCACCTAGCCGTGCGAGTTCCTCCCGGAAGTCGCCTAGAAACCGAGAGGTGGCAGTTTAAATAGACACCCCTCCCCCAGGATTTCCCTATAAATACGACCCCAGGGGTACAAGAAGAGACACTTGAAATCCCAGTCAGGATCTCGCGAACTCTACTTCTTGGATACCAGCTGAGCCTTTGAATTCCTTCTCCTTAGAGATTAGGTCGCGACCTCGCGACTTAGTTACCAGCTAGTCTTCCTCGTACCTTGCTCGGACAATTTTGGTTGTGGAGGGGTTGCTTATTACAAGAATCCGGGTACATGGTGGGACCTTCCTATCGTAGCATCCGGGGTCCTGTTTGTTGACTTTCTTCTTCGTCCTAGTCTCCTTAGCCGTTTAGCCTTGCTGTAGAGTCAGTAGCCTTAGGCTGCCTTGATCCTATTACTGAGGTTGGGAATTTTCCCGGCTTCAACACTTGGTGTAGTGAGCGTGGATCGCGACCAAGGAGGAAAGTTTCGTGGTTTAGCGAGATGCCAAATGGTGGAGAGCATGGAGAGTTAGTCGGCAAGTCGGCGGGGGCTGGTAATCCCGCGCGAGGTAGCGAGTTCGTGACCGCGACAGCATTCAAAGACTTCATAAAGAGGATCGAGAGGACCATACTCGCCGGGCTTTCTCATCGCCACGATGTCACGACGACCTCCCCCGTTGCGTGACACCGCCAGATGAGGAAGCGCCGCCGAGGCGAGCTGGGAAAGATCCCGCTTGGAAGGGAGAGAAGCAACTAATGCAGTCGCGACATTATCCGACATGTAACTAGGGGATTAGATTCCGAGATCCAGAGCTGTCAGCGAGGTATCGCGATACTCGCCAGTGGAGCGAGTATGATGATGATTCTAGCGAGGATGAAACTCGTCATTGCTAGGGAGGGAGGAGCCCCTTCTCCGACAAGATCCTCGCGGCCCCAATTTCCGAGGGGTTCAGAGAGCCCGCCCTCACCTACTACTCCGGCAGAGATGACCCGGTCCGACATCTCCAATGGTTTGAGGACGTGGTGTCGATCCGCAACATGTCCGACGCCTTCGAATGTAGATTCTTCTCCATCACCTTTAAGGGTAACGCAAGGGATTAGTTCCACTAGTGGCTAGCCGGTTCCATTTACTAGTTCGGCGATCTGCGTCGGGGCCTCATGGCTAGGTTCACGACATCTAAGAAAAGGAAGAAGGAGGCAACGACCCTCTTCAAAATTAACCAGGGATAGCACGAGAGTTTAGTCCACTACATCGACCACTTCCAAGAAGAGATCTTGGAGGTGGAGGAGGTGGACAACTTCACCATGATGATAGCCCTGAAGTTTGGTCTGAAGCAGGGTCTCTTCAGCATGGAGATAGGGTCCAAACCCCCGAGGTCCTTGGAGGAGATGGTGGAAAGGGAGAATACGTTCATCCAGAGAGAGGAAAAGAACAAGGACTTCTTGGTGCGACTGGATGGGGATGAGCTGTTGGGGCGAGGAAGAGGAAGACCTTTGGAGTCAAGATGTGGAAGGTTGTCGGAGAGACAGGTCGAGAGGAGAAGGGAGGAGCCAAGGAGAAGGGAGTCGAAGAGAGAGGAGCAGAGGAGGAGGGAAGAACCTAGGAAGACAGAGGAGCGGAGGAGGCAGGAGAGTCCTCAGAGACAGGAAGAGAGGAGGCCTGCAGAGGCTTTAAAGGGAAGAGAAGAGGAGAGGCGATTCCAATATACAATGAATCAGCCTTAGTGGAGACCGGCAGATAGGCCGCGGCCCCAGCAAGAGGAGAGAAGGAACGACAACTTGTAGGAGGAAGGCCGAGGAGGAGGAAGAAGAGAGGTGATGGTCATTGCCCGTCAGGGCAACAAGCATCACCGGAGGGATGTAAAAGTAGCAAACACGCAGCTAACAAGCAGCTAATAAACAAGCAGAAATTTGAATAATTGAAAGTTTTATTATCCAAAAAGATATCATTTACAAAGGTATGACCTCCCTTTTATAGAATGGAGGAGATAGGAGAGAGTACAAACAAATAATGTGGGACTAAAAAATTACAGGGCTGAGCGGCTAGAAATTAAAGATACCGCACAAGCCGTGCGGTTAGGCAAATAGGCTAACTGCTTGGCAACTCTAGCAGGAAGAGAACACGCCGCAATAGGAGACCGCTAGACCGCCACAGTCTCCAAGCTTCTGAGAAAGACCGCCAGACCTCTCGGACTACAAATAACAATAGTCTGAACACGAACTTGCTGAAAGTAATCGCTAGACCGTGCGGTCAACAACCCGCCAGACTAGACCGCCAGGCCGCCTGGTCTAATACTTCAACACTCCCCCTCAAGCTGGAGCATAGATATCAATCATGCCCAGCTTGTCACAAATGTGGAAGAAGGAAGTAGAAATCGGTTTTGTGAAGATATCCGCCAATTCTTTGTCGGATGTGATAAACATAGTACAAATCTATTTCTTCAAAACCTCTTCCCGAATGAAGTGGCAGTCAACTTCTATATATTTTGTTCTCTCATGGAAGACTGAATTTTTGGATATGTATATAGCGGCCTTGTTGTCACAGAACATAGGAAGAGGATAGTCATAGACCTCTCCTAGGTCAAGCATGAGAGCCCGCAACCATTTTAACTCACACGTGGTTGACGCCATACTTCGGTATTCGGCTTCTGCACTGGATCTGGAGATAACAGACAGTTTCTTGCTCTTCCAACTCACAAGATTTCCTCCAATAAAAGTACAAAAACCTGATGTGGATTTACAATCGCCTTTATCATCCGCATAGCTTGAATTTGAGTAGGCTTCAACCCTCAGATGACCATTCCTCTGAAAGATTAGCCCTTTGCCCGGTGCTGATTTGACATACTCTAAAATCTTCAAGGAAGACTAAAGATGGCACTCCCTGGGAGCTTGCATAAACTGACTAACCTTGCCTACAGCATAGGAGATGTCGGGTCTGGTCACCGTGAGATAAATGATTTTGCCCACCAAACGTCTGTACCTCGTGACATCAGATAGAAGAGGCGAGTCATCTGTCCATGTTTTGTCTTCTCCAATAGCCATGGGAAACCGGGCCGGTTTGGCACCTATCAATCCTGCCTCTTGTAGAAGATCAGGAGCATACGTATGTTGGGAGAGAACCAACGAGTCAAGCTTCCGAGATATTTCTATCCCCAAAAAGTATTTCGGGGAGCCTATATCCTTCGTGACCATGTGTTGACAGAGGTGTTTCTTCGTCAAGTCCACTCCAGCTTGGTCATCGCCAGTAAGAAGAATATCATCCACATATACTGCCAAAACCACCAGTCCCGAGGCGGTTTTGCGAATAAATAAGGAGTGATCGACCGAACTCCTTGCAAAGCCGATGGTAGCCACAATGCCACTAAACTTGTCGAACCACGCCCGAGGGCTCTGCTTTAGGCCATAAATGGCCTTCTTCAAACGACATACTCTTGTCTCCCCCTGAGCAACATACCCAAAAGGTTGCTCCATGTAGACATCCTCCTGAAGATCCCCATAGAGAAAGGCATTCTTGACATCAAGCTGGGAAATAGCCCAATCCCTGTTGATAGCCACAGAGAGAAGAACCCGGATGGTGCTGAGGCGAGCAACCAGAGAGAAAGTATCAAAGTAATCAATGCCATAAGTCTGAGTGAAGCCTTTGGCCACCAGCCGGGCCTTGTAGCGATCCACAGTGCCGTCGGGGCGAAATTTCACAACAAACACCCAGCGACAGCCAACCACATCAGTACCTACTGGTGGAGGAACAAGGGTCCAGGTACCCCTTTCAGTAAGAGTAGCCATCTCTTCATCCATGGCAGATTTCCAATGAGGAATAGCAAGAGCCTCCTAGTAGGTGCGGGGAGTGGCAGTAGTGGAGATAGCCAAGGCAAAACACCTACGAGAAGGAGAAAGCCGTTCATAGGAAATAACTGCCGCAAGCAGGTGTTTAGTACACGCCCGCCCCCCTTTGCGAAGAGCAATGGGAAGGTCCAGGTCGACGCGTGCCTTAGCGACCGGAGCGTCCGTGGCGGAGAAGGCTGACCCGAGACTAGAGAGAGACGGCTGCGGAGAAGAGGGAGAAGGTGGAGGGGGTAGGATGGACAGAGGATGGTCAAAACAACAATAGCCTTTTTGAGTGGTGGAGTACCCCAAAAAGACAGACTTGGTGGAATGGGGGGAAAGCTTATCGCGGGTAGCGGACAGAGCATGTACAAAAGCCGTACACCCAAAGGCACGGAGAGGGAGAGGAAATGGTTCCTTGCTGGGGTATAGAATGGAGAAAGGGGTCTGGCCATGGAGAACTGTGGAGGGAAGGCGAATGATGAGATAGCCGACGAGGAGCACAGCGTAGCCCCAGTAGGAGCAGAGCACTTGCATCTTCGTCATGAGAGTGCGAGCGACATCAAGGAGGTGACGGTTTTTACGTTCCGCCACCCCATTTTGCTGGGAGGTGTAAACACAGGTGGTCTGATGAACAAGACCATGTTGCAGAAAGAAGGAGGAAAACTCATGACTGAGATATTCCTTAGCATTATCAGAGCGAAAGACTTTAATAGAAATGCCAAATTGAGTTTTAATCATATAATAAAAAGAATGCCAGACAGAAAAGAGTTCAGAGCGATCTTTTAACAGATACACCCAGGTACATCTAGAAAAATCATCAATAAAAGTTACAAAGTAGGAACTACCCCGACCAACCGTGAGGGTAGGAGCATGACCCCAGACATCAGAATGAATGAGATCAAACTGACGAGAGGAGCCACGGCCTTGCTTCGGCAGGAAGGAGGAGCGATGATGTTTGCCAAGCTGACACGCATCACAGTTGAGCGGAGGACTGGTCGGAGGTAAGTGAGGTAGAAGCTGTCGAAGAATCCGAGGAGGAGGATGGCCAAGGCGAGGATGCCACTGAAGCAGATCTGTAGAGGAGGAGGAGTAGGCGGACGGAGTGGAAACGTTATTGAGGAAGTAGAGGCCGCCGCTCTCAGTCTCAGTAACAATCATCCGCTAGGTCCTCGGGTCCTGGAAAGAACAAGTTGTGGGAGTGAATAAGACGGAGCACTGAAGTTGCCTGCATAAAGTTGTAACAGATAATAAATTGCACGGGAACTTCGAGACATAGAGAGTGTCCTCTAAGAGGGGTGACTTGAACCATGCCCGTCCTATGAACCGGGGAGGGTGAACCATCCGCCACACGAACCGGGGGCAATCGGTCATGCGTTTCAAGGAGAGAGAAGCAATGAGGGTTGCCGGTCATGTGATTTGTAGCACCAGAGTCAATCAGCCATTTATCTTGGTAACGACGTGGGCACTACCTAAAGTCGTGGCCACAGAGGCAGACGGCCGAGAGGAGGCGGGGGTTGAGGAAGATGTATCACCGGAAGGGCGAAGATGAGGATGTTTCTGCCAGCAACGGTCAACAGAATGGCCGGTACGACCACAGTGAGAGCAGAGTAACCTGGAAGAACCGCGCCCGCCTGAGTGGCTGCAGCCACTAGGGCCCCCTCGCTGAGCTTGGTGAGCATAGTAGTCCTGGGAAGGAGGGGAGGACAACAGAGGACGCTGGAGCAGCGAAGTAGCAGCGGCAATGCGAGCCGCGGTGGCATCCAATGTGGGAGACTCCGCCTCACCCAAGATCTGCTGATCATATCAAAGGATTCGGGAAGGCGGAGAAGATAACAAACAACCAGGAGTTCCTGGAAGTGTTTGTGTTGTTCGGCCAAGTCCGCGGAGAAGGGGCGATTCTAGAGGATCTCTGCGCCAAGAGCCTGAACCTGTTGATAAGCCGCAGCAGGAGACATGGAAGGGCGGGCGAAGAGGTCCACATAGAGAGTATAAATGTGGGATGTCTGGCCCCCCTTTGAATAAAGAGCAGCTAGGTGAAGCCAAGCAGCCTTGACCGTCTCATCATGGCGAATGACGGGAAGGCACTCATCAGAAAGGATGTTGGCCAGCCAAGAAAGGATGTTGGCCAGCCAATTACGGACGAGCGCATCACTCACATCCCAGTCATCAAATTGAGCAGAGTTAAGAGAAGGAGGGTCATCGGTGAGGTGATGACGCTTGCGCTGAAAGCGTAGAAGAAAGGTGAAAGACACGCTCCAATCCGGATAGTTGGAGCCAACAAGTTTAGAAAGCCTGCCAAGGTTTCCAGAAGGAGTAGGAGGAGGAGCTGCAGGGGTGGTGGAGGTAGAGATAACGGGGGTGGAGAGACCATAATTGTCCATAGAGAAGGTAGGAAACTACGCGAATAGAAGAGAAGCCGCGGGGAGAGAAAAAAGAGAGAAAGCCGCACGACCTAAGGAGGAGGCCGTGACACGAGAAGGAGACCACAGCGAACAAGGATGAAACCACAAGCGGGCTAAAGAGAAGAAGCTGCAACGACACGGTGGCAGAACACCAGTGGCCAGGAAGCAGACCAAGGCACAGGGAAAGAGGTCGCGCGAACTGAAAGAGGCCGAGCGAACAAAGAGAAGATGAAGCAAGGGACCTGTGAGAACAGGTTGAGAAAAGACCGAAGGAAGTCGCGCGAACAGGGCAGTGACAAGGCAAAGAAGCCGCTTGGACAAGCCGCGCGGACAGAAGAGCCAAAGACGGAATCAGGTCAAATCGATCGTTGGCTCTGATACCATGTAAAAGTAGCAAACACGCAGCTAACAAGCAACTAACAAACATGCAGAAATTTGAATAATTGAAAGTTTTATTATCCAAAAAGATATCATTTACAAAGGTATGACCTCCCTTTTATACAATGGAGGAGATATGAGAGAGTACAAACAAATAATGTGGGACTAAAAATTTACAGGGCTGAGCAACTAGAAATTAAAGAGACCGCACAGGCCGCACGGTTAGACAAATGGGCTAACCGCTCGGCAACTCCAGAAGGAAGAGAACACGACGCAATAGGAGACCGCTAGACCGCTCGGTCTCCAAGCTTCTGAGAGAGACCGCCAGACCGCTCGGACTACAAACAACAATAGTTTGAACACGAACCTGCTGGAAAGGAACCGCTAGACCGCACGGTCAACAACCCGCCAGACTAGACCGCCAGGCCGCCCGGTCTAATACTTCAACAAGGGAGCAGTGGGCGATGCGCTAGTAGGCGGAGATTTCCCTCTACTACGATATTTATAAGGTAGAGGGGCACATGATGTTGGCCTGCACGGAGTTCTGGGAAGCAAGGAGGAGGTTGGAGGCCGGAGTGGCATAGGGGGAGCGGCAGAGGTAGGAGGCCCCGGTGGGGCAGGTGGTATTCCAAGATCTAGCGAGGGGGAGGAATGAGAATCAGGTCGATCTGGGAGGTCGCAAAGAGGTGATCCATGGCCCAGGAGGTGGGCAGGTCGGTGTGATCAACAAAGGAGTCAGGCTCGGAGCTTCTCGTAAGGGAGGTCTTCATCAGATGTACAAGAAGAGCATCGCCTCGACCTCACAGAATCCTCTGCCATTGGAAGAGATCACTTTCTCATAGGAGGATATGCTGGGTAAAGAGAATCCCATCCATGATGCCCTCATCATCCGGGCTGCCATAGAGGACTTTATCGTCGACCGTATCCTAGAGGACAACAGGAGCTCGGTGAACGTCACTTTCAAAAGAACCTTCGTCGGACTTCAGGTGGAGGCGCCCCGGGTCCAAGCTGCAGATGGACCCCTCTTTGGCTTCTCGGGAGAGAAGAAAGAGGTGGAGGGAGTAGTGGAGCTTCTGGTCACCTTAGGCGGGTCTTCGATCCGATGTCATTTCGTCATCGTCGACGCGCCAAACGGATATAACGTCATCTTTGGGTGTCCCCTCATCAACTACTTCATGGCAGTTCCATCGTCATTCCATCAGTGCCTAAAGTACTGTCGGAAGAAGTCCAAGTGAAGATCAGGGGCGATCCAAGAGCTGCCAGGGAGTGCTTCCTGAATGCCGTCAGTACCATCAGATGGATGGAGGATGACGAGAGGTTGGAGAAGATGCTGGATAAAGAAGAAGGCTTGCATGTTGCTGAGGGGTTGGAGGAAATGGAGGTGATCTCTTGGAAGGGGGAGCTGGGTTTGTTGAAGGTTGGAGGATCCTTGCCGCTGGAAGGAAATATCGAGATGGCCGCTTTCCTGCAGGAGAACGTTGATGTCTTTGCTTGGAGTGCTACGAAAATGCCAGGGATCAATGCCGATGTTGCCTGCAATCATCTCAACCTGGATCCCACAGTGGCCCCCGTCCGTCAGAAGCAAAGGAAGAATGCTGCCGTGCTGGCTGCTCCGATCAGGGATGAGGTGGAGAAGCAGTTAGAGGCAAGGTTTGTCTCGGAGATCCAGTATCCTGACTGGGTATCCAACGTTGTAATGATAAAAAACCCAGAGGGGATGGAGGTTATGTATCGACTTTTCTATGTTGAATAAAGCTTGCTCGAATGATTTCTACCCCTTGCCTCAAATCGACGCGCTGGTTTATTCCGCCGTCGGATTTCCTGTGATGAGTTTCCTTGAAGCTTTTTCAGGGTATCACCAGATCCGGACGCATCCCCCCGACTGTCACGATGTCTCCTTCATCACCAACGATGGCTACTACCACTATAAGATGATTCCCTTCAGGATCAATAACGCGTGCACAACATACCAGAGAATGATGGACCAAGTTTTCAAAGAGCAGAAGGGGCGGAACCTGGAAGTGTATGTAGATGACCTCCTTGTCAAGAGCAAGAGCGTCACAAAACATATACAAGATCTGACAGAGACCTTCGCCACCCTGAGAAAGTACAAGATGCGACTCAATCCAGCCAAGTGCGTCTTCGGGGCGGGAAGATGGAAGTTCCTAGGTCACCTTCTCACTCCAAGGGGGTGGAACCTAACCCAGACAAAGTCAAAGCCATTCTGGAGATGGTGTCCCTGAAGGATCCCAAGGAAGTGTAGAGGTTAACTGGAAGGCTGACGAGCCTTAGCCATTTTCTCTCCAAGGTAGGAGAAAAGTGTTCTTCATTCTTCAAGACTCTTCGAGGCAAGCAGAAGTTTGAGTGGATCGCGGAATGTGAGGAGACCTTCATAAAGCTCAAGCAGCAGCTGACTCAAGTTCCTCTCCTCCAAGGTCCGCAGGGAAGCGAAGACCTCATACTCTATCTAGGAGTGGTAAAGGAAGCGGTTAGTTCTGTGTTGGTCAGGGAGGAAGGCAAGAAGCAGCTACTCATCTATTATGTGAGTAGAGTGTTGCAACAGGCAGAGGCGATATACCCTATCCTCGAGAAGCTGGTTTTTGCCCTGGTGTTTTCTGCTCGCAGGTTTCGTCTTTATTTTCAGGCTCACTCCATCAAGGTCGTCTCTGATCATCCACTGCATAGTATCCTAGATGGAGTGGAGCATTCAGGAAGGTTGGCCATGTGGGTAGTGGAGCTTAGCGAGTTCGACATCTCTTACTCTCCGAGGATAGCAATCAAGGCCCAAGCAGTGGTAGACTTCCTGACCGACTTCTCAGCTGAGGTGGAATGAGACAAAGGTTATTCTAGCCCAGTCTCTTGGAAGATGTTCGTGGATGGGGCTTTGGGCAGACATTCCGTGGAAGCCGGAGTCGTGCTAGTGAGCCCGCAGGGAACCAGGATCGAGCAGGCTGTCGAGATTCTCTTTCTAGTCACAAACAATCAGGTAGAGTACAAAGACATGATGGCCGGTTTGCGTCTCGCCAAGGAGTTGACAATCAAGGATATTAGGGCCTTTACCAACTCAATGGTGGCTGCGTCGCAAATCAGATGAGAGTTCAAAGTGCACGACCCCGTCCTGCAAAAATACTTAATCAAGGTCAAAGGTCTGATCGGGGGTTTCCAGTCTTTCTTCATTAAGCATGTACCCCAAGAGGAAACTTCAGAGGCCAATATATTTTCTCGCCAAGTATGGTCCCTGTGCTGGGGGACAGTAACCGAGCTGTTTCGACCATCCATCGAGGAAGGGGAGATGATGAAGATCGAGCAGCGAGCTTCCTGGAAGGACCCGTTCGTTGTATTCTTAACAACCGGCCAGCTTCCCACCAATGGAGGAGATCAGAGGAAATTCTGGTTCAAGGCTGCTTACTACCTGCTGCAGGAAGGGGAGATTTATGGCAGAACTATCTCAAGGCCCTTAGCCAGATGTTTGTCAGAGATTGATGTCCCTCATGTTCTAGAGGAGATCCATTTAGGCGAGTGTGGCAGCCACTCAGGAACTCGTACTCTGGAGCAGAGGATTCTAAGGCACGACTACTTCTGGCCGACCATCCGGAGGGATGTCGAAGCCTTCTCGAAGAAATGTTCTAAGTGTCAACTCTTCGCACCTCTTCAGATGCAACCTGCTCAGCACCTTTGCTCGATCACCGCTCCCTAGCCTTTCGCCATATAGGGAAAGGATTTGATTGGCCCCTTTCCTCAGGCTACCGGACAGAGGAAGTTTGTCCTTGTCATGATCGACTACTTCTCCAAGTGGATCGAGGCCAAGACGCTCGCCAAGAACACTTCACAAATCATAAAGAACTTCATCTGGGGGAGATCGCCCGCAGGTTCGGGATTCCTCTGGCCATCATCACCGACAATGGTCCGCAATTTGCCATCTTTGACTTGGAAGACTTCTGTAAGCAGCTAGGGACGGATCTTCGATTTGCCTCTGTGCATCATCCTCGAATCAACGGACAGGTGGAAGCCGACAAAAAGCTGGTCATCAACCTCCGAATAAGAAGGTCACCAATTTGAAAGGCAACCGGGCAGAGCAGCTCCCTTCAGTCTTATGGGCTCTAAGAACGACTTCCAACTCGGCCACTGGGGAAACACCTTTCAAGTTGTCCAACAGTTTTGAGGCGCTTATCCCAGTGGAATTCGAGGTGCGAAGCCCAAGAGTGATTGCAGCACGAGATGGCATCGAAGAATTGCACTTGGAAAATGAAGAGACTCAGAGGCTCTCGCTGGATTATATCGAAGAACTTCGCGACTTGGCCTCCTCCCGCCAAGAGTAAATCAAGAGGCGCATGGCAAAGCACATCGACAAGAACATCCGCCTCGAGCATTTCCTCGCTAGAGACCTGGTCATGAAGAAGGTGGACGTTGCGGGAAGGGGAGCTACAGTTGGTAAGCTACATCCCAACTGGGAAGGCCCCTTCATCGTTCAGGAAGTCCTAGCCACTGGAGGCTTTCGTTTGCAAGATCAAGAAGAAAAACAACTGGGAGGTACCTAGAGCGGGGATGACCTGAAAAGGTTCTATCCCTAGTAGCCGCATGTTTGCTTCCTTGTAATCTTGTTTGCATATATATATATATATATATATACACACACACACACTTGCGTAAAGGTGTTTCTTTTATGCTATTTCATCACAATACATTTGATAACTTGGAGGATCAGCCCTCTATCAATCCGAAAAACCAACACTCGACCTGTTCCTCCTAATAGCACAAGGCGGGTGATGGGATGATGCCTCGGGATTTAAGCATCCTTGTAAGACCGAGTACCTGCATTGATGACCGAGATCAGCTCCCCCCTTGCATGTCGGCCTAGCTACCCTCGATCATATCTCTCCTTCGACTGGAGGAACTATCAGGAACAGGCCAAGAAGCTCACCTCCCGGACTCGAGGGAGAGCCGACCTCACCAAGTGCCCCCTCGCGTAAAGGCGTCTAAGTTATACCCAAGGCATGATAACCTACCAAGGGAGAGGCAAAAGCAAGCTCAAGGGAAGAGGTTAACCTCGAGTGCGTCCTATAGTACCTTCAGAAGGATATTCCCCTTCGCTCACACACCGGCATTCGAGACCAAGTGGCCTAGCCAGAGGCAATCTCCACGATTGAATCGGGACACAAGCCTTCGACCCATTCCTCCTAAATAAGCCAGTACGGATGATGGAATGATGCCTCAGGATATAAGCATCCTCGTAAGACCGTGCCTCTGCATTGACGGCCGAGATCAGCTCCACCCTTGCATGTTAGCCTAGCTACCCCCGATTGCATCTCTCCTCTGTCTGGAATAATTATTAGGAACAAGTCTGGACGCCAACCTCCCGATTCGACGGAAGAGTCATGTCGTTGAAAAATCTCCTTTATCTGCAAAGCATCGGTACAACTAATCTCTTTGTCACTCCTTAAGTAGTAGGATAAACTACCTTAGCAACCGTAAAAGTCTCCGAGTCGTGTGGTTATCGTAAGTTCGAGTCCCTACACGAGCTCCTCTCTTACATACCAGCCATCAACCCCCTCGGGTGAAGAAAGTTACTCGTTGGAGTGATGTAATAGTCTATTATCTCTGTACGGGCTTCTCCCATGTAGACCGACTACTAGCCACCCGAGTCGACTACTTCCCACCACCAGTTGAGCTTAGCTCATGCTGGGTGTGACTAATTCCCACCACCAGTTGAGCTTGGCTCCTGCTAGGTGTCAACTACTTCCCACCACCAGTTGATCTTGGATCCTGCTGGGTGTAGACTACTTCCCACCACCAATTGAGCTTGACTACTACTGGGTGTCGACTACTTCCCACCACCAGTTGAGCTTGGCTCCTACTAGGTATCGACTACTTCCCATCACCAGTTGAGCTTGGCTCCTGCTAGGTGTCGACTACTTCCCACCACTAATTGAGCTTGGCTCCTGCGGGGTGTCGACTACTTCCCACCACTAGTTGAGCTTGGCTCCTGCTGGGTGTCGAATACTTCCCACCACCAGTTGATCTTGGCTCCTGCTGGGTGTCGACTACTTCCCACCACCAGTTGAGCATGGCTCCTGCTGGGTGTCAACTACTTCCCACCACCAGTTGAGCTCGGCTCCTACTGAGCGTCGACTATGATCTCCGACTCAATTGAGCTAAGCTCCTGCGAGATAGACGACTATACAGGTGCGAATATTCTTGGACGAGTATGCGGGTAAGAGCGAATACGAGTATCGATGTCGAACAAGAGGCGGCGACCTGCGAGTAGGCGATGAAATTTGATGAGCGACATCCGTGTGCGAGTAAGCGTATCACAAGCACTCATCCTCCCCGAGCCTATGAGCCTAGCAAGCGCCATCAGTAAGTCAGCATGCGAGCATAAAAAAAGAAAAAAGCAGTAACGAAAAGCTTGTACTATATGTTAAAAAATTTATAAGTTTCAACATTTCTAAGTATCTGTAATTTTTTTTGTGTTTGAGTGTGAAGAAAATCAACGAGCAACTGAGTCTCATTGTCGCCAGTATCAGGCAGATATTATTCATCGTCAATGTCAGCTTCTTCCTCTTCCTCGCCATCATCCTCGCCCTCCTCGCTGCTTTCCTCCTTATTATTGCTTTTGCCGTTGCTGCTGCTACTGTCGTTGCTGCTACCGCCAGAACCCGATGCCGAGGAGAGGACATGGTCTGGCAAGTTAGACTACTCGGCGAGCAACTCCAGAATAAGTTCATCGATGGTCATCGTCTTAGCCTCCTCGTCAAGGTGTCCGCTGATCCTCTGTAACACCCCCTATCCGTCGCATAACATATAACAGTAGGTCCGGCCGGGGCCCGACGCCATATACCACAGACAGACCGGGTGGTTACTTATGGAAACCATCCAACCAATCTCAACGTCCTACACAGAGCATTCTAGCGGAAGCAGTTTATAAAGGTTGTAAACAAGAACCCAGCAACAAGCACGAATGTCCACTAATACGAAAATAGGAATGTTATTACAAAATACTCAAAACAAGCCTTAAGGCCTTACAAAATGTTTCACTTGAATGTTACATGATTTACAAACCACGGCATGCAGGCCGGTCATACATGAGTAAAACAGTAAACATTTCCAACTTAGGCCTTCAAGGGCCAGCTTCGCAAAAAGGGCTTTAGCCCGCTATTGACCGCTTGGTCCAGCTGCACCTGCAAGCAACAAACCACCACACGGTGGCAAAACAAGGCAACGGTCAGCAATGCTGACCAAATTATAACGATCCCGCCCCCAACTCGGGGCGGCGATGCTCCTTCCCTGCATTTCATTAGCATAAGCGAGCCATATATATAACCATAGCCATTTCATCACAGACGTTGGCTCGTACGGCCACACGTCCCGTGCACTCAGGGCACCTTCTCGGTGAACCGGTCGATGTCACGTCAATTAAAGCCATCAACATTCCGGACTCACCACCGCCACTTGGACGGCCAAACCTATGAGCAATTTGTCTTCCTGGCCTGGGTCACGACAATTTAAGTCATCGACCGCCGAAGACCCTACTCTATGCCAACGGTAAGTGCCACGTGCCTTTAGGTCTCTTTAACCGAACGACATAGAACGGGTACGGTTCCATCTAACCCGTGCTCACATCGCAACGACAATTTAAGCCATATGCGCGGGTCAAACTTCCACCGAGTCCCATATCCATCACAAGTCACATAACCCCGTTATGTTCAAGTTGGCTCTCAAGCCACCAAGTTGGCAAGATCTCGTATCCGCCCAGTTTTCCGGGTGCACCTTCGGGTTAGTCCCCAAGGCTCCCTGCTGCAATCTACCGCGTAGAAAACCCGAAAAACAACCAATAGCACGGAGTCTTCTCCGGCCTTATGCAATGCAACATCACCGATCCAGACTAACATGTCCGGGTAGGCTTCACACATCATGCCTATGTCCGTTCTCGCATACGGACTCTAAACAACGGGGACTTCACATATCTACCCGAAGGAACGCCTCCAACTCTTCGCAAACTCGCGAGAGCGGGCTTCCTATGCTAAGAAAGAGAGCGACTCATGCTCAAGATGAGGATCGTTACCCTTGCGTTCCTCTTTGGCGCCATTGAAAAGTAATCGGATGGAAATGACCGCACTAGCGTTGCCTCCGTGGATCCGGAGTCGGCTTGTGATTCGGAGCTCCGAAGCTCCTCCAATGGCGGATCTAGCTCCTTCTTCTTCACTTAGCTCTCCTCTCTCTCTAAGACTTTAGAAAGAGATCACTTAAGAAAAAGTGAGGGTTTTCTAAGTCAAAACCCGGGTATATCCCTTCAGGAACAACCCCCAGCCGTTGGATCTTCAGTCAAAGAAATGAACGGCTTTGATTCGGGACTGAAATGCCCAATCTGGACCGAACACGGCCTGACACACACCCGTGTCCAGGGCCGTGTGCCTCATTCGCCGTCAAAAATCGGATCACCTGGAACCTCACACGGGTCTCGAACACGCCCGTGTTCGATCTGACACGCCCGTGTTCCACCTGACACGGCCGTGTAGCCGGCCGTGTACCCCATGATTTTTCCCCATTTTCAACCCGAGCACTGCACGGGTTCTAGGACACGCCCGTGTCCCTACCCGTGTCACCTTGACACGCCTGGGCTCCAAGCCGTGTACACGGTCTCGACACTCGACACTTCGTCGAGCGAAGATCGTCGACCTATTGACACGGCCTTGGACACGCCCGTGTCCTAGGCCGTGTGCCTTGTCTCGACACATTGTCGACACCAAAGTGTCGACTTCGCGGCTAAGTGTCGACACGGGTCGACACGCCCTGCGACACGCCCGTGTCGCAGGCCGTGTGCCATGTCTCGACACATTGTCGACACCAAAGTGTCGACTTCGCGGCTAAGTGTCGACACGGGTCGACACGCCCTGCGACACGCCCGTGTCGCAGGCCGTGTGCCCAGTCTCGACACAATGTCGAGACCAAAGTGTCGACTTCCCGCCTTAGTGTCGACACAGGCTTGACACGCCCTGGGACACGCCCGTGTCCCAGGCCGTGTGCCTGCAGCCAGAACTCAAACTGGCCCAAAATGTCCACCTTTGCTCCTTTGAGTTTCGGGGCGTTACAACTCTACCCCTCTTAAAAGAATTTCGCCCACGAAATTACATAAGGGAAAGACATGTACAAAACCAAAATTTGTACCTGAGCGGAACAACTCCGGATATTCGTCAAGCATAGTCTGCTCTCGCTCCCAAGAGAGCTCCTCACGACCGCAATTGTCCCACCGGACCTTGACCATCCTGATCTCTTTATTGCGTAGCCGCTTGACCTCCGAGTCTTCAATCCGCACGGGCTTGACCTTTATCGTTAGCCCACTTTCCACCGGCACTTGATCGACCGCGATCACTTGCGTAGGCTCCTGCACCGCCTTCCGAAGCACCGAAATATGGAATACATCATGTAGACCACTTAGCTCCACTGAAAGCTTCAACCTATAGGCCGCTTCACCAACTCGCTCCAGAACCTCAAACGGTCCAAGGTATCTTGGGCTTAGCTTTTTCAATCGTCGCACCCGCGAGACACCCTTGAACGGCTTGATCTTTAAGTATACATAATCGCCCACAGCAAACTCCACGTTCCTGTGCTTGGCATTATAGTACTTTGCTTGCCGGTCCTGAGCGATAAGCAACCTCTCCCGAATGGTTCTCACCAAAGAAGTAGCATCCTCCACTTCCGATCGCTTATACAACTTTGACTCACCCGTTTCTAACCAAGACAACGGCGTGCGACATCTTCTACCATATAGGGCCTCGAAGGGCGCCATCTGAATACTTGCTTGGTAGCTGTTGTTGTATGCGAACTCCACCAAATAAAGGTAGTCTTCCCATTGCTTTCCGAAATCCAAGACACACATGCGAAGCATGTCTTCCATGGTTCTATTGACCCTCTCGGTCTGCCCATCCGTTTGCGGATGGAAGGCTGTGCTGAATTTCAACTTTGTTCCCAACATTTGTTGCACCAGCCTCCAATCATTGGACGTGAACCGCCCATCTCGGTCACTCACGATGCTGCGGGGCACACCATGAAGCCGTACTATGTTATCCACATAGAGCTTTGCCAGCTTCTCCACCGGATCATCCTTCCTATGCGGAATAAAATGCGACACCTTCGTTAATCGATCAACAACCACCCAAATGGCGTCGTTTCCCTTCTGCGACCTTGGCAAACCGTGCACAAAGTCCATAGAGATGTCGTCAAATTTCCACTCCGGAATAGGCAAGGACTTAAGAAATCCTCCCGGCTTTTGGCACTCCGCCTTTACCAAGGCGCAGGTTTGGCACTTCGCTACGTATAGCGCAACATCCTTCTTCAAACCCGGCCACCAAAACAGTTTCTTCACATCACGGTACATCTTCGTGCTCCCCGGGTGAATCGAGTACTTGGTATGGTGTGCCTCGTACAACAACTCCACCCGCAAATTGCCCACACTTGGGACGCACAAGCGACCGTCTCTCCAAAGCAATCCGTCCTCCACGACGAATTGGGTATTTGACCCATCCAGAGCCTCTATCATGAGTTGCTTCATATGAGCATCCAAATCCAAAGCCTGCCGAATACGATCAGCCAGGTCATATTGGACTTCAGTCCAATTCAGAACTGCCTCAGCACTTGATTGTCTATCCACACAAACAATCTCCAGCGCCTCCAACTCTCGCACCAACCGCTCATCATGCACCGATAGACAATTGGCTTGAGCTGGGGCTCGGCGACTCAACGCGTCCGCAACCGCATTCCCTTTGCCAGGCACGTAGTGGATCTTGAATGTATAGTCCCCCAGGAACTCCATCCACCTACGCTGCCGTATATTCAGATCCTTCTGATCAATTAGATACTTTAGGCTCTTGTGATCGGTGTAGATATCAATCTTCACACCGTACAAATAGTGTCTCCACAGCTTCAAGGCAAAAATCACGGCCGCTAACTCCAAGTCATGGACCGGATAATTCCTCTCGTGCACTTTTAGCTGTCTCGAGCCATAAGCTATCACGCTTCCGTGTTGCAGTAGCACGCAACCCAAACCGCTGCCTGAAGCATCGCTATATATCTCATAGCCTTCGGTTCCACATGGCGAACTCAGCACAGGCGCCGTGGTCAACCGACACTTCAACTCCTCAAAAGCTCGCGCGCACTCCGGCGTCCAAACGAACTTATGCTCCTTCCTCGTCAAAGTAGTGAGAGGTAACGCTATCCGCGAGAAGTTCTCTACGAAGCGCCTATAATAGCCGGCAAGCCCCAAAAAGCTCCGGACTTCTGCTACCGTAGCAAGCTCAGGCCACTCCCGTATCGCAACAATCTTCGCCGGATCCACATCAATACCCTCTCCACTCACTATATGACCGAGGAACGCCACTGAGGATAGCCAAAACTCGCACTTCGAGAACTTGGCATACAACTGATTTCTCCTTAGCGTCTCCAACACCAAATGAAGATGCTTGAAGTGATCTTCCTCACTTTGCGAGTACACCAAAATATCGTCGATGAAGACGATCACGAAATGGTCCAAGTACTCCCTGAACGTCCTGTTCATCAAATCCATGAATACTGACGGCGCATTAGTCAGCCCAAACGGCATGACCGTAAACTCATAATGCCCGTATCTCGTACTAAACGCTGTCTTCGGGATATCACTCTCCCTTATCCGCAGCTGATAGTACCCAGCCTTGAGATCCAACTTCGAGTACACCGTCGACCCGACTAACTGATCGAATAGATCATCAATCCGAGGGATCGGGTACTTGTTCTTCTCAGTTAGCTTGTTTAGCTCCCGATAATCAATACATAGCCTCAAGCTTCCGTCCTTCTTCTTAACAAAGAGGACCGGTGCGCTCCAAGGCGAAGAACTCGGGCGCACATACCCTTGCTCCAACAACTCTTGCAGTTGAACTTTCAGCTCCGCCATTTCCTTAGGCGCTAGCCGATACGGAGATCGTGACACAGGCTTTGCACCTGGCACTAGCTCGATCGTAAAATCTATCTCCCGCTGAGGCGGGGCTCCAGAAAGATCTGCGGGGAACACATCAGGGTATTCCGATACCACTGAAATACAATCCAACGCGGGCTTCGGCTTTGCAACCTCCACTAGTGTAAAGAACAGTTCTGCTCCAGCACGAACCGCCTTCACCACCTGAAGAGCAGACATCAACGTCTTGCTCGACCCCTTTAAGCCCGTAAAAGTCGTCTCACGACTTGCTCCCAGCTTGACTTCCTTGCTACCGCAATCTATATGGGCCTGCTGCTCCGAGAGCCAGTCCATGCCAAAAATGACGTCGAACTCTGCCAACGGAAGTAAAGACGCCTGCAGGTCGAACTCCTGCTCCCCAATACGAACCTTAACATCGCAGATCTTATCCGCTCGCATCGAACACCCATTGGGCAACAACACATCCAACTTATCCTTCGCCATCGATGAAGGGACTCCGATGCGTGATATAAATCCTTCGGACAAGAAGGAGTGTGAAGCTCACGTATCGAAGAGTGCTCGTGCCGGATTTTCACAAATCAATACAAAACCTAAACAAGCAGTGGTAAGGTAACATGTGCGTAACAAGTATTTAAATAAATTGACTTGCTATAATTAAACCGTACCTGTCACCACATCAGCTTGTTTGATGGCCTCCTGTTGGCCAAGATTATAGACCCTTGGTTGGGCCGGAGCATAGTGGGATGCGGTCGACTCCACCGCCTTTCCCTTCTCTTCATATGTAGCTCCCGGCTTCCTGTCGGACTTAGGACGTCCGCTCCAACAGTCACGGGCAAAGTGCCCCGTCTTTCCGCATGTAAAACACGCGCCCGGGGTCCGACTCGTAGTCGCCCCAGAAGCACCAGAAGGAGCTGGACCCGAAGTCCTATGCTTCTTAAAGAATCTTTGATAGCCAGACTTTGAAGTAGTCGGCACTTTGAACCCAGATTTCTTCTCGCCCAAGCTTTTCTTCGCTTGCACATTCTTCATGTCCTTTTCTAAGGACCGGGCAGTATTGACCAAGGTTAAGAAACCCTGCGTCATCGGCCCCGAGAGTAGTAGTCTCAACTCATCCCTCAAGCCTTCATAGAAGCGATTAGTCTTGCGCTCCTCATCCACGATGGTGGAGCTAGCATAACGACTCAGACGAGTAAACTCGTGGAGATATTCATCCACGCTCCTCTCACCCTGTACCAACTTCAGGAACTCATTCTCCAACGCTATCTTCTGCGTCGACGGGAGGTATCTAGCCAAAAATAATCTCGAGAACTCCTCCATCGAGACATCACCAAGTTGCCTACCTCTCAAATGATGCAGCTCCAATCCTTCCCACCACATCCTCGCTTCACCGTCCAAAAGGAACGTAGCGATGGTGGTCATTTGCCACTCCTCCGTCTCTGTCGCTATCATGACTCTCTTCACCCTGGAGAGCCAGTCTTCAGCCTGAGATGGGGTTCCCAATCCCGAGAATAGCGGAGGGTTAAAGCTCATTACATGCTTTAGCTGCCTCTCAGTTGCCCTCCTTGGCACTACCGGTTCCAAAACCACTTGCTCCACTCTCCTCGGCTCCGCCTCTTGCAGAGGTTCTTGCTCCATCACAGGAGCGGGCTGCTGCGCTTGCCTTCCAGGCTGCGCATTAATCACGGCCAACACCGCTTCAGCCACCAATCGAATATTCTCAGCCGATAGAGGTGTTGCAGGAGCAACATCCGGTGCACTACTGGCCTCAGAAACTCGGCGTTCTGACGGCCCAACACCACTTTGGGTCACCTATAGTGGTACAAAACACCGTTAAGCGACCAAATAAATTGCAAACAGCAATTATAGGAACACGCAGGTTCCTCAAACACGAGTATTTTCATTCCTAAGTGGACATTCATGGGTTCTTTTTATTGTTATTACGATGACGCACACAATGTGCTCACCACCCCTTAAAAAGAATTCGCCCACGAATTCAGTTTAAGCCCAACCAAAACCAGTAGTCTGATACCAAATTGTAACACCCCCTATCCGTCGCATAGCATATAGCAGTAGGTCCGGCCGGGGCCCGACGCCATATACCACAGATAGACCGGGTGGTTACTTATGGAAACCATCCAACCAATCTCAACGTCCTACACAGAGCATTCTAGCGGAAGCAGTTTATAAAGGTTGTAAACAAGAACCCAGCAACAAGCACGAATGTCCACTAATACGAAAATAGGAATGTTATTACAAAATACTCAAAACAAGCCTTAAGGCCTTACAAAATGTTTCACTTGAATGTTACATGATTTACAAACCACGGCACGCAGGCCGGTCATACATGAGTAAAACAGTAAACATTTCCAACTTAGGCCTTCAAGGGCCAGCTTCGCAAAAAGGGCTTTAGCCCGCTATTGACCGCTTGGTCCAGCTGTACCTGCAAGCAACAAACCACCGCACGGTGGCAAAACAAGGCAACGGTCAGCAATGCTGACCAAATTATAACGATCCCGCCCCCAACTCGGGGCGGCGATGCTCCTTCCCTCCATTTCATTAGCATAAGCGAGCCATATATATAACCATAGCCATTTCATCACAGACGTTGGCTCGTACGGCCACACGTCCCGTGCACTCAGGGCACCTTCTCGGTGAACCGGTCGATGTCACGTCAATTAAAGCCATCAACATTCCGGACTCACCACCGCCACTTGGACGGCCAAACCTATGAGCAATTTGTCTTCCTGGCCTGGGTCACGACAATTTAAGTCATCGACCGCCGAAGACCCTACTCTATGCCAACGGTAAGTGCCACGTGCCTTTAGGTCTCTTTAACCGAACGACATAGAACGGGTACGGTTCCATCTAACCCGTGCTCACATCGCAACGGCAATTTAAGCCATATGCGCGGGTCAAACTTCCACCGAGTCCCATATCCATCACAAGTCACATAACCCCGTTATGTTCAAGTTGGCTCTCAAGCCACCAAGTTGGCAAGATCTCGTATCCGCCCAGTTTTCCGGGTGCACCTTCGGGTTAGTCCCCAAGGCTCCCTGCTGCAATCTACCGCGTAGAAAACCCGAAAAACAACCAATAGCACGGAGTCTTCTCCGGCCTTATGCAATGCAACATCACCGATCCAGACTAACATGTCCGGGTAGGCTTCACACATCATGCCTATGTCCGTTCTCGCATACGGACTCTAAACAACGGGGACTTCACATATCTACCCGAAGGAACGCCTCCAACTCTTCGCAAACTCGCGAGAGCGGGCTTCCTATGCTAAGAAAGAGAGCGACTCATGCTCAAGATGAGGATCGTTACCCTTGCGTTCCTCTTTGGCGTCATTGAAAAGTAATCGGATGGAAATGACCGCACTAGCGTTGCCTCCGTGGATCCGGAGTCGGCTTGCGATTCGGAGCTCCGAAGCTCCTCCAATGGAGGATCTAGCTCCTTCTTCTTCACTTAGCTCTCCTCTCTCTCTAAGACTTTAGAAAGAGATCACTTAAGAAAAAGTGAGGGTTTTCTAAGTCAAAACTCGGGTATATCCCTTCAGGAACAACCCCCAGCCGTTGGATCTTCAGTCAAAGAAATGAACGGCTTTGATTCGGGACTGAAATGCCCAATCTGGACCGAACACGGCCTGGCACACGCCCGTGTCCAGGGCCGTGTGCCTCATTCGCCGTCAAAAATCGGATCACCTGGAACCTCACACGGGTCTCGAACACGCCCGTGTTCGATCTGACACGCCCGTGTTCCACCTGACACGGTCGTGTAGCCGGCCGTGTACCCCATGATTTTTCCCCATTTTCAACCCGAGCACTGCACGGGTTCTAGGACACGTCCGTGTCCCTACCCGTGTCACCTTGACACGCCTGGGCTCCAAGCCGTGTACACGGTCTCGACACTCGACACTTCGTCGAGCGAAGATCGTCGACCTATTGACACGGCCTTGGACACGCCCGTGTCCTAGGCCGTGTGCCTTGTCTCGACACATTGTCGACACCAAAGTGTCGACTTCGCGGCTAAGTGTCGACACGGGTCGACACGCCCTGCGACACGCCCGTGTCGCAGGCCGTGTGCCATGTCTCGACACATTGTCGACACCAAAGTGTCGACTTCGCGGCTAAGTGTCGACACGGGTCGACACGCCCTGCGACACGCCCGTGTCGCAGGCCGTGTGCCCAGTCTCGACACAATGTCGAGACCAAAGTGTCGACTTCCCGCCTTAGTGTCGACACAGGCTTGACACGCCCTGGGACACGCTCGTGTCCCAGGCCGTGTGCCTGCAGCCAGAACTCAAACTGGCCCAAAATGTCCCCCTTTGCTCCTTTGAGTTTCGGGGAGTTACATCCTCAACCTGGCAAGGATGATGTCCCTTGCTGCTCGCGCTATACCCCGGCGGATGGCCGACATCTTGTCCCCATGAGGGAGGACCTTCTTGACCATCCCATGGTCGATCACGTCCTACGACGACATCACCGGGCGAGAATCCGAAGGGTCGGGGCAATCTTCAGCAGCGACCCGCTGAGTGTCAAGCCTGGCAACCCGGACTTGGGAAGCTTCCAACTCGGCTTTGGTGTCGACGAGCTCCTGCTCGAGCTCAAAAATCCTTTTCGTTGTCTCAACCTCGGAAGCCTATGAGTATCAGTGAACCACCAGTCAACAAAACAACCCATCAAAATCGGCTATGTCGCACGAGCGGGCGACTTACCTCAAACTCCTTTGAGCGAGCTGACTGAATTCCGAGGTCAATCGCCTTTTTGGAGACGACCTTCAGCACGCCATACATCTCCAGAAGCTTCCTCGCTGAGAAATGGCCCAGCTCGGTAGTCCGCAGAATGGAGCGCGAGGTTAGTTGGGCGAGCTCCTCAGGGCTGAGCTCCTTCATCGACTCAGCATCGACTCGCCCATAGATAGCATGTAGAACGTCGAAGGCCTCCCATCGTCCTCCCAATCCTCCGAACAGGTAGGAAGGTTGTGCTCAGGGACACCCTATGCTCATCTTCAGACCAGGACACCAGCGGGAAGCCAAAAGAATCCTTGCCTTCTCGCCCAAGGTTGAAGTTTTGGTGGAGATAAGGCGCCCCGACATCAGCCGGAGATTCCCGATCCTCGAACAACTGGCGAGATACTCTGACCCTTTTGCGCGCATGATCCGGCGACTTGGCCTTCTCCTTTCCTTTGATGAGCTTCTTTTTCTCCCCAACTTCTGGAGGCTGGTTGGAGGCTCAGGGTATGATGAGGCGACTTCCTTGGCCGGAGGAAGCGGCTTCGCCAGGAGCTCGAACGGTACTGCGAGCATCAAAAGCAAATTAGCGTGACTTTTAATGACGAGCAAAGGTAAGTAGGCGAGTATGATCAAATTTCGAAAACCATTACCTTCGCATGGGAGGATCTCTTTAAGAATATTGACATTGATCTGCCAATGGATGACATCGAATCGCCATCCGTGAAAGGATTCAAAAAGCTTTTCTCACATTCCCTCCAAGATCGGCAGCAAGAAGGCGACATTGGTGGGTTGGTGCGGCCTTCCCAGTCTCCTTTCATGACGACCAGATACTTGCTCCATCGATGGACTTTGTTCGCCATCCTGACCAGTGTGTAGACATGGTTGCTGAAGAAAATGATCCCGTCCAAAGTAGGCGCAAAGGCAAACACCTTCCTAAAGACAGAAATGTCGAAGGCGATCTGCTCTTCTCGCAGGAAGCATAAGAACCCCATGATGGTCGCCACACCATTGTGGTTGATTTGAGCGGGCACGATACCGAAGTATCGCAGGATTTGACGGTATTCAGGCCATAGCGGAAGTCGTAGGCCAGCCTCGAAATGGCGGATAGAAAGTACCAATCCGCCTTCAATATAAGTGTTTAGTCGCTCAGACCGCACGAGGAGTCTGGACGAGTAGCCCTCGACGAGATGGCGCTGACAAAAATCCTCCAGATCTCGCTTAGAAGTTATAGACTTCTTCAAGGCGGCATCAGTGAAGTTCGCGGTGTGGGCTTGTCGGCGATCTCTGGTGTCATCTCCAACCATTTCAAGCGAGTTAAAGAGGCGAGTAGAGTAAAGGGGCGAGTAAGAGGAACAACTCGAGTGAAAGTCTTTAACTCAAGGATAACTAAATCACCTAGAGGGAGGGGGGGGGGGTGAATATGTTATTGGTCTCTTTTTGACTATCTTTTGCTTTCTCTATAATATCTTGTTGTTTTCTTTTATCCTTCAGCTTAGGATGATTTAGAGCTTGTCCTTAACACCTGTAAATAAGAAAAGAAAAACAAACACAGAAAAGCACACAGAGATTTATAGTGGTTCCCCAATTAGGTACATCCACTTTCCTTCCCACCTATCCAACTATCTTGTTGGACTAGGCCAAAGACTTACTTCTCAGCCACAAGGGCCTACAACTCAGTGGTCAGCATACCACCTACCTCAGGCTGTTAAGCCCTACACTCAGGCTGAGAGGACAACCCTACCTCAGATCGACAAAGGATCCTACCTCAGAGTTCTGCAGTGCTCCTACACTCAGAGACCCGCAAGCTACCTACCTCAGCCTTATCTCTAAGGTCTACAACTCAGGATTTTCAGCCCTACAACTTCAGGAACAAGGCCCTACTCTCAGAGTGCTGCAGCACTCCTATAACTCAGTACCCTTCCAGGTACCTACCTCAGTGCCCTTCCAGGCACCTACAGCTCATCCTCCTCCAAGGCCTACAACTCAGTGGCACACTTGTCACCTATAGCTCAATGACTCACCAGTCACCTACCTCAGCCTTATTTCTAAGGCCTACTACTCAGGCAAGGAGGACAGCCCTACTCTCAGATCTACACTTGGATCCTACCTCAGTACCCCAACAGGGCACCTACAGATCAATGACTAAATAGTCACCTACAACTTAGGTCAAAAGGCCCTATAGCTCAGATTCAGGTAAACTGAATCCTATAGAAGGAAGGTGGGTTGATGGATATTCTTGACACAAGAGATATTTCTCTGTGTCAAGCTTCTTGACTGAGATAGACTCAGCCCAACAATGACTACAAGAATTTATTTCCTGAGTCTACCTTCACTGAACTAAGATGTACTTAGTCCTAACTACTTCCATAGCAACAAGTAATTACTTGAGCTGGAAGTTACTTGTAGAGCAATATTCTGCCTCTTCCTGAACTGAGACTGAAGCTCAGCCCTAACTACCTCTTCACAACACCAGAGATTTTCCTTCCAGTCAGTGAAGTAACTGCAACTAACTGCTGCTACCTGAGCTGAGAAAATCTCGTTTTTAACTTTATAGACAAGAATAGTTCTGCCTCTTGTTCCTTTCTTGGGCTGAGGTGGTTCAGCCCTGACTTTGACTCCTGAGGAATAGTCCCCGGAGCCTTCCTTCAGCTTCTTTAAGCTTTCTTCTCTTCACAGCTTCCAGATAAAGATCTTCAGGTGCTTGTGTGGCTGGAACTGTGAAGAACCTGCTGCAAGGGTCGGCCCTTGGCTGCTATCTTTTTCCTCAGAGAAAATACTCTAAACTAGCTTTCTGGTGTAGGTGAGAATGGCACCAGCTATCTTGCTGTTGAAGGTCTTGATACCAACAACTGACTTGCTCTCTGTCGTGTGGACTCGAGCTTCCTGTTCTTCAGCTCCACAACAATGGCGGAGAAGAAGAACTTCCTTTCTTGCTCTTTCCCGGAGAGTGTCTTCTGCTTTACCCCTTTTTCCTTTTGTTGATTTTGACCCCCAACGGCTCTTGAGCAGTGGGCCCCACATAATTAATGGCTAGCAGCAACTTGCTTTAACGCCAACTGCCGTACAGTAGGTCAGCGACAACATTTGTTGCGTACTGTAGCCACCCCGCCACTAATTTGAATTATGTTGACTTGTTGACTTTCTGACATCATCAACTGTGGACTTAGCCAAAAATCAAACACCATTAGCATAGGCGTTGAGTGAGTAAGCAACACTCAACGTCAAAATCAAACACCATAAGCATCACTTGTGGGCAATAGACCCAACAATTTCCCCCTATTTGAAGAAGGCAGAACACCCAGCAACACTAAGAGGCATTAACATAATATGCTTCTAAATTCATGCAGCTGTAGATTATAATCTGCTACAACTGTAAGCTTATGCTATATTAATACAGTGTGCTCAAATTAATTGTATTGACTTAATAAGTTAAGTCAATGCATCCTCATACTACTGGAGTAATTGCTCAAGTAATATGAGCTCTTCTTTATACCGCTTAATACTCAAGTGGAGCACCACTAGAAGCATTGCCCATTATTTATTGCCACACATATCTCCCCCTTTCTGTCTTCTTCAATAGGTATATCTATTGATTGAGTAGAAAATATCATGAGAGAGATTATCTATTGATCCTAGACAAAGTCCTATGTTGATACGACTAAGGAAATCATCCTAGTGATCAGTCTACTAGATTAGGAGTCATACCTTCTATATTGATACAATAATACAACACAACACTACAACATTTGAACTAGCTGCTAACATAGTTCTACTTGAGTGAACCATGGATCCACTTGAGCTCGTTACTAGCTGTCTCTCTTCTCATATTCTACCCCTTGGTTTGTGCATTGTGCTTAAGAGAAACTGATTAGCTGTTGCGACAGCTGATCTACTGCAGTAGCTGCCTGCTCCTTCTCAACAGGAGGTTGATCCTGTTCTAGCAAGTGCTGGACATGCTCCCCATTTATAAGAGCATTTCCTGTCATCATTTCTGCAGGTGCTGAGCTTGATCCACCTCAACAGGAGCATCCCCGCCATTCCCTCTGCTAGACAGTTGAGACCATCTAAGTCTTGAAACCACTTAATGGTCTTTATAGTCTTGATGTCACATCAATGACTTATCTACCTGCAAGAAAAGTAAATCCTACAACACAAACTGGAGTTTGGAGCTGCTGAAGCTATCCTAAGTTCCACATACCCAACTCAACCAAGAGGGTGTTGAACTTGACTACATCTAGTGGCATGATAATCATGACAGCCACTTGTCAGTCAGGGTAAACTCAGGATTGAGTTCTTCCTTATGCTCCCAAACTTATTGATACTTAATCTACATATGCATAGTCCTGCTATGATGGACAAGATTCCTAGCAACTTATATTACACTAGTAGAATAACAATATAAAAGAAATTCTACTTATCTGGGGGTTATGGTTCTGATGCCATAAAATTTCTGTTTGACAATCTTGAGTTCGACGAATTATTCAGATTTTGTCGAGCTTCGTTCGACGAATTCTTCTGATTTCATCGAGTTCCGTTCGATGAATGAATGTTATCTCGTCGAGCTCCATCCATGTTGTTGCTTAACAACTCCCTTGCGCCTTGCACAGTCTCTTTTTGCTGAGCCAGATCTTCTCCACTTCTTTAGCATCAGACTTGCCTTTGGCTTCAACTGCTAATTAGCAGTACAAGAGTGTTCAACCCACTTAGTACTATCTTGATCATTACATTGATCTCCACACTTGATCACCACTTGATCAATCTCTTCTTGGTTTCTGAATAGACAAGGAAGAGCCGGTCTGCTGTGATTCTCTTCTACCCATAGCAGATTGCAGATGATACAATTGGTGCAGCTGCCAGCTTTCTCTTCTCCTGCAGCTGCTGATCTTTAAAACCACTTGACACCATCCTTTTATGCTGATACAAAGTCTTTCTTTATACGGTTATTTTAATAGGAATGTGATGACTCTTATCAACAATAGTTGGAGCAATCTAGCTGTTCTAGTAAACAGATTAGCTTGTCATCTTCCAGCAGGTGCCATCACCTGGGTATTTTACCTCTCAGTCTCTCCAATGTGCATGGGGTCAAGCTGATCCTCAGCAGTAATGATGATCTATTCTATGCCGGGGGAACTTTGTGAATGTGAGAGTTAGATCTGAAATACTCTAGAGGGGGGGGGGGGTGAATAGAGTATTCCTAAAAAAAATTCTTAACAGCTATTACAGCTTTTGCTATAAATTAAAAGTGCAGAAATAAATATAGCTAGCACACAATAAACCTAAAGCACAAACACATCAAGAACAAAAGAAAAATGGGCAACCAGACGACACAAGAATTTTATAGTGGTTCCCCAACCTGGGTACATCCACTCTTCTACCACCCTTGGTAGGAATCCACTCAGATTTTTGATCAGGTGCCTGACACCAATGAGCTTTTGATCAGGTGCTCAAAAACCAACTCAAGTTTTTTGATCAGGAGACTTGCAACCAAGGAATCACTTTTGAAGGGAGAGGATAACCCTTTATACAGTGGGGGGGGGGGTGAGAGATGATTTTGTCTTCTCTTTCTCAATATACAACTGAGAAGACTGTGGATTTGATTATAGCTTATGGCTCCCCCTGAGATGTAGAATGAATCCGGGAAAAAAACAGGAGCTAAGCTTCAGCGTGATAGGTCTTCAAGATGAATTCTTGACCAACAATAATCTTCAGGAACTTTTTTGACAGATGGAACTGATGTTGTCCTTTTGAAGTGTCCTGGAGTGCTTGAAGAAAGAAGACTCTAGATATAATATTGTTCTTCTTCTTTAGGTACTGATGAGCTTCTGGTCGAGGGCTTCTCTATATCATAGAATGCTTCTTGTTGACAGAGCGGATTGTTCAAGACTGAATATTTCTCTGTGTCTCTGTAATCTCTGTATACCTCTGAGTGCACTGTGCTATGTGTAAAACTTTCTTAATGATCCTTGATTATGTCCGTTATTCTCTTCTTTTCTTTTATATTTTCTGTCGAGATCTGTCCTTCAAAAATTTGAATTCCCCACTTTATTAATGCTGATAGCCTTGAGAATAAACGACATTGATTTATTTCCCCAACTATCCCATGGAAAAACGGCAAGACAGTAATCCTGAAGAAGACCTTAATTAATGCTCCTCCTAATGGTTACATTCATAGAATGTTAGAACATTAATTACTCAGGAATTATCGCATTAGAGTGGGGACAGAAGGCCGGAAATAACTAAGTCTGGAATCGTCAAACAGATGACAGAAATCGTCGAACTGAGTCCACAGTTCGTCGAGCTGAGATGTTGTATTCGTCGAGCTGGTAAATGTGTTCGTCGACTGGAGTTCAGCGACTATTCTGGAGTTGTCAAATATTCTTTGTGTCGACACAAGTCTTCTGTGTGGTGTCGACATAACCTTTCCAAAGTGTCGACTGATGATCTAGGTGTCGACACAAGTTCTTCTAGTGTCGACTCAGTTGGTGTCGACATATACTCTGAGTGTCGACACAAGTCTTCTGGTTCTAAGTTGTTGAAGTAGATGATTCCAGAATTCATCGGGCAGAGCACTGAGTTCGTCGACCTGAGACTAGAGAACATAGTCTTGACAAATGTTGTAGTAGTCCAAAGATTCGTCGACCAAAGAATAGAGTTCGTTAAGCTGAGAACTAAGTTCGTCGACCAAAGTCTGATACTAAGGACTCAGAATATCTTGATGTTTTTCTGAACTTGAAGTGTTGTTGTAGTGACCAAGTTTTCGTCGACTTGAGTACCAAGTTCGTCGAGCTTAGCTCAAAGAATTTACTCTGAGATCGTCGAGCTGATCACGACTATCGTCGACCTGAGTTCGACGAACGTCGAACTCACTTTTTAGAGTCTTAAAATCTTCTAAGTCTTGAGTCTCTGGCAGTCTTATTGATAGATGGTCCATGTGATTTTGACTCTAAGGACTTTGCCTAGACTCTAGGACATGACTATGACCCTGACTATACATGTTGTGTCACATCATCCTAACTTAGTGAACCTAGCCCAAATCAAACTAGGGATCCAACACTTTGGGTAAGATTCAAGCATGTCCAACAACCTTGACTGAACATGCTCCCCATCAGCATTTGCACAGATCCTGTCCTTAAAGCCCACTGACTTGAACACCCTTTGCAAAACAGGATTATCTTACCTTAGGACCCTAATAGGTATTGGGTCCTAGGTTCTGATTAGTCTGAAATCTGACTTGCCTACCTGCAGCATCTCTGATAGGTAGGCTAACTCTTGCTCTACACACAGAAGGATTGTGCCAGCAATATAGGGCAAAATGCCCCACCTTACCATAGCACCAACACTCATGAATATTATATCTTCTTTTCTAATCGGGTCTTGCAGTGTGGTTAAATGCTGACTGAACAGAAGGAAGATGAGCAAAAACTTTCTTCAGGTTCCTTTCAGTAAGGATTTGACTGAAGGTCAAACTTCCAGCAGGCTTTCTTTGATTGCCCTGAATGGTATTCATAGCTGTCTTCTTTACAGAAGACAAGCTGTTTATATCATCAGAACAAGCCAAGTTAGGCTTACTGGTAGACTGACCCATAGTCTGAGTCGTTGCTTGATGGTCTTGAGTGAAAGCCACTCCCTTTCCCTTGTGAGTTGGGGCTGAGCCACCAAATATAAATGGTCCAGTATGTGCCATTTGTACTTTTTCATGGGGAGCCATAAAGGCACTCATTCCCCTACTCTTTCTTCTTCCATTGGAAGATACTCTTGTACACTTACAAGAAGAATTCTCATTCTCCCAGTGACCATGCATGCAGCCTTGGTCATACCTATGAGAAGGGAGGATTACCTTGTGAAAGGTTGACTGTGGCACTACATGAGCTTTCCCTTTCCCTTTGGAAAGAATAGCTCTTGTGCTTTTCTTGACTGCTGGCCCCATCTTACCCTTTTGGGAAGAGAAGGAATTTATCAAAGGCAACACAGCCTTAGGCTTGCTGAATTCAATCACAACCACTCTCTCCTTTTGGAGTTTCTCTTCAAGATCCAAAATGATCTTGTTCTTCTGGCTTATGGTCTCAATTTGGATGATTGAGATGACCTTTAGTTGGCTGACTTCCCTCATTTTCTGATCTAGCAAGGAAGCTGTCTCAGACTGCTGGGCAGCAGCTAGTTGAAGAGAGATAATCTCCTCAGCCTGCATCTTGGCCAACATCTTGCTTTTTCTCAAGACATCAAAAATTTTACCATACTTGTCGATCATTTGATTGACATCGACCTTAGATTCAGAGTCATCTTCATCCCTGGAAGAGGATGCATCAGAATCTGGACTGGTCACATGACCTGAGCAATAAGAAGAACTTGACAGATAATATACCCGATTTGGACCAGGATGATCCTGACAGGATTCTTCTTCTTCTGTCATGGCAATTATTCCATAACAACTACAGTCATCTTCTTCTTCATCATCCACCTCTGAATCACTTTCTGATTGTGACAGAGGGGCCCTGATCTCCATTCTAGCATCTGGACTATCTTCTGCTTTATCTGCAATGGCACCAGGTAGCCCAATGAAGGCTTCTTCTTCTTCTTCTTCTCCAGACTCTGAACCACTGTCAGAAAGACTGACTTTCTTTGTCCCTTCCATATAGCCAGTGAGAGAATCCCACATCTCTTTGGCTGTCTTGCATTGGACAAGCACCTGGAAGGTGGAGTCATCTATGGTACTTACCATGATGTGTTGTGCCCTGTTGTCCATATATGCCAAGTTGATTTCATCTTCAGACATATCTACATAACTCTTTGGGGTCTTGATGTTTGCATCTAATATAGAGACCCTCATGGGAATGAAGGGTCCCTCTTGAATTGAAGCCAAGAATCTAGGATCACTGGCTTCCATAATCTGCCTGATCCTTTCTTTCCATGTCCCAAAGTTCTCCTTGCTGCAGACTTGAAGCTCCATTGAGCTCCACTCCTTATGATTCTCTTTTGAACCCACCAAACCTAACCTTTTAGCTATCCTTTGAGGTCTACTCAGACTGTTAAGTCTTTTTTGAGTAACCTCCTTCTGATACCACTTGAAAGTCTTTAACTCAAGGATAGCTAAATCACCTAGAGGGGGGTGAATAGGCTATTGGTCTCTTTTTGACTATCTTTTGCTTTCTCTATAATATCTTGTTGTTTTCTTTTATCTTTCAGCTTAGGGTGATCTAGAGCTTGTCCTTAACATCTGTAAATAAGAAAATTAAAACAAACATAAAAAAGAACAAAGAGATTTATAGTGGTTCCCCAATTGGGTACATCCACTTTCCCTCCCACCTATCCAACTATCTTGTTGGACTAGACACAAACTCCTCCAAACTGCTCCTAAGAGCATACACCTCAGATCCTGTAGGACCTCTAAGTCTCCTCCAATACTTACTTCTCAGCCATAAGGGCCTACAACTCAGTGGTCAACAGACCACTTACCTCAGGCTGTTAAGCCCTACACTCAGGCTGGGAGGACAGCCCTACATCAGATCCACAAAGGATCCTTCCTCAGAGCTCTGCAGTGCTCCTACACTCTGTGACCCACAAGCCACCTACCTCAGCTTTATCTCTAAGGCCTACAACTCAGGCTTTCTAGCCCTATAACTTCAGGCACAAGGCCCTACTGTCAGAGTGCTACAACACACCTATAACTCAGTACCCTTTCAGGTACCTACCTTAGTGCCCTTCCAGGCACCTATAGCTCAGCCTCCTCTAAGGCCTACAACTCAGTGGCACAATTATCACCTACAGCTCAGTGACTCACCAGTCACCTACCCCAGCCTTATTTCTAAGACCTACTACTCAGGCTGGGAGGACAACCCTACTCTCAGATCCACACTTGGATCCTACCTCAGTACTCCAGCATGACACCTACAACTCAGTCACTAAATAGTCACCTACAACTCAGGCCAAAAGGCCCTACAACTCAGATTTAGGCAAACTGAATCCTACAGGAGGAAGGTGGGTTGATGGATATTCTTGACACGAGATATTTATCTATGTCAAGCTTCTTGACTGAGATAGACTCAGCCCAACAATGACTGTATGAATTTATTTCCTGAGTCTACCTTCACTGAACTAATATGTTCTTAGTCCTAACTACTTCCACAGCAACAAGTAATTACTTGAGCTGAAAGTTACTTGCAGAGCAATGTTCTGCCTCTTCCTGAACTAAGACTGAAGCTCAGCCCTAACTACCTCTTCACAGCACCAGGGATTTTCCTTCTGGTCAGTGAAGTAACTACATCTAACTGCTACTACCTGAGCTGAGAAAATCTCAGCTCTAACTTTGTAGACAAGAATAGCTCTGACTCTTGTTCCTTTCCTGGGCTGAGGTGGTTCAGCCCTGACTTTGACTCCTGAGGAATAGTCCCCCGAGCCTTCCTTCAGCTTCTTCAAGCTTTCTTCTCTTCACAGCTTCCAGATAAATATCTTCAGGTGCTTGTGTTGCTGGAACTGTGAACAACCTGCTGCAAGGGTCGACCCTTGGCTGCTACCTTTTACTTCAGATAAAATACTCTGAACTAGCTTGCTGGTGCAGGTGAGAATGACACCAGCTATCTTGATGTTGAAGGTCTTGATATCAACAGCTAACTTGCTCTCTATCTTGTAGACTCGAGCTTCCTGTTCTTCAGCTCCACAATAATGGCGGAGAAGAAGAACTTCCTTCTTGCTTTTTCCCGGAGAGTGTCTTCTACTTTACCCCTTTTTCATTTTGTTGATTTTGACCCCAGCGGCTCTTAAGCAGTGGGCCCCACATAATTAATGGCCAGCATCAACTTGCTTTAACACCAACTGCTGTATAGTTGGTTTGCGACAACATTTGTCGCGTACTGTAGCCATCCCACCACTAATTTGAATTATGTTGACTTGTTGACTTGCTGACATCATCAGCTATGGACTTAGCCAAAAATCAAACACCATTAGCATATGCGTTGAGGGAGTAAGAATCACTCAATGCCAAAACACTTAGACAAATTTATTGTCTCATGACGTTGAGTGAGTAACCTTCACTCAATGCCAAACTACTTAGAATATAAATCTATTTCTAGGCATTGAGTGATTCAACTTCACTCAACGCCAACTTGCTTTATCAGCTATCTGCAGCTTGGTGTTGAGTGTGTGAGCATCACTAAATGCCAAACTTCTTAGACAAGATTCTGTCTTCACTAGGCATCGACAACATTGAGTGAGCAACCTCCACTCAACTCCTTTTGCCTTAACCATTTTTTGCTTAACTTGTCTCAGCGCTTTCTTGTTCTCAGCTGAGACAAATACTTATCTCAGCGGTTGTGCTAAGACCAACACTTGTCTCAGCGGTTGTGCTGTGACAAACTCCTGTCTCAGCAGTTTTGCTGAGACCAACTCCTGTCTTAGTGGTTTTGCTGACATTTCTCTCAGCGCTTTTTCCTTGAGCTTCTCAGCTGTCTCAGCTATCTTAACGCTTTTGCCTTAGGCAAAATATCCCTGCTTCTCTAGTGTTGAGAGCGTTGAATGTGTCTTCATCACTCAACGCTTTTTGCCTTAGAAAAAGCTTTCTGCAATTTAGTTTGACTAACTGAACTGAGTTTGACGAATGACGAGCTCAGCTCGACGAACTCTGGACTCTGTTCGAAGGAAATCTCTGAATTGAGTTCGACAAACTTAGAGTCTCAACCTCTGAACTTAGCTCGATGAATGGTGAGCTCAGCTCGACGAACTCTGAACTCAGTTCGACGAATTCTCTGAACTGAGTTCGACGAACTCAGAGTCTCAAACTCTGAACTTAGCACGAAGAATGGTGACCTCAGCTCGCCGAACTCTGAACTCAGTTCAAAGAATTCCTGAACTGAGTTCTACTCACAGCCTTTTGTTGTATGGCGTTGAGTGTGTCTTCATCACTCAACGCCTATGGACTTAGGCAGATTTCTGTCACCCCACAACATAGGTAAGAGTTTACCTGACTTGGCCACTTAGGCTACTTCCTGCCTTTCCAGCATATTCACTTTATGACCACCTGTCACATCACTTAGACCACCTGTCTAGACTAACTTGGCCACTTAGGCTACTTCCTGCCTTTCCAGCATCTTCACTTTGTAACCACCTATCACATCACTTAGACCACCTATCTAGACTTGTTCTATGAAACATCCTGCATATGATGAGCTTAAACAACACCAAATACAACTATACTCTTAGAGTTGATGGAGATGCATCTTTAAATCCAATCATGGGAACATTGTGGGCAATGGACCCAACATCGAGAGTATGAACAAGAAAGTCGCAACAACATACTTATGACTTACCTACCCCTTCTATTTATAGGCATAGACAAAGGGGAGGGAGGGGGTATACAAGGTTCGGCGAGTATCTACCTAAGTCACCCCCTAAACCGACGAAAGGTCCTCAACATCAACTCTACCTCACGCTATGTAGCTGGGAATCTCGTATATTCGTCATAGCCTGCATAAAAAAACAAACTCGGCATATTGCAGAAGAAAAATGAGTATACGAGAAGGAAAAAATCAACAAACAAGGCGTAGAATAAACGCGAGATTCAAACTCGCTTATTACAGATATAGAATAACTGTCCGAGTACATAATCACTAGGGGTGAGATCAAATGAATATAAAAAGAAAAACTAAGTCCTAGGAGGCCGCTCCGGAGGATGAGGATGACGCCCAGCTCAGCCCATCTCGCGAGCTTGCTGGTAATGGTCGGACGCCATCGATATCACGTCATCGCCGAGCCGCAGTTGTTCCTCCATCCTCGCCAGCTGACCGACAGAGCCCATGCTCACGTGAATACCTGCCAGCTCGCCGAGAACGAGCTGGAGGCGATGATCGTTAATCTCCAATAGGCGCCTGTTCTCCTGGATCATGTGGAAGCGGGCCTCGTAGTTTGCCAGGCTATCCCGAAGTTCTTCCAACTTCGCCACCCTCACCTCCAACGACGAGATTCGACAATGAGGCTCGTAAATGGCGAGTTGGTCGAACTTGGTCTCCAGCTCCAGATAGGCGTGAGCAGCAACATGGCGATATGCTCTCCCAGACACCCCAATGGCGTCAATGAAGGCCGCTCCAAGAGTCGCATGTTGATCTATCAAATTAGAAGGAACGACTCCAAGTCATAAGTCAGCATCACTAATCAAGTAAGCACAACGATGGTGCGAGTTACCTTATCGAGGGATTGAGATCACCGTGGAGAGTGGCTGCGACCTAAAGAGTCTCGCTGGCCTGAATAAAAGCGGCCCGCACGTTTGGCAGGCCTCCCCTGCCCGTGACCTCCATGGTCGCGATCCCCGTTCCTTGTTGGGAAGTAGTTAGGCCGCTGTCTATCCAGCCTTTGAGCCAAGCTATCCAGCGAAGGAGGTGGTGGCAGCGCCGTGCCCGGCAATGGTGTTCGCGAGCTCATCAAGGGAGACGGCGGAGGCAGATATGTACTCGCTAGCTGTTGCGTGGTTGAAGGGGCAGAATGGGTGTCGGCGGCGCAAGGATACTTGCCACTAGCTGCGGCTTGGAGACCGGAGGAGGAGGTGGAGGCGGTAAAGGGATGCTTGCCGCCGGTAGCTGTTGGGCAGTTATAGGGATAAGAGGAGATTTGCCTGTCATAGGTTGAGGGGTCTTGGCCGGCACAGGATGCTTTCTCGCAGGGAGATCCTTACTTGCCAAAGGAACCTCCCCCGCCGAGGAGGCAGGTATTTCAGTCGCCTTTTTAGGGCTGACGTTGATCCGTACAGTGTGCGCAATTTTTACTCACTTCCCAGCTTCGAGAGAGATCAACAGTGCCCTTTGCAAGGGAGTGGCATCGAGCACCATGACGTCATCATCTGGCGAAGGATATGCATGTGTCAGCGAAAATCGAGTCATCAAAAGCTTTGACAACCGATAATAATTTCAATGGCATCGGCGAGATAGCGACCTGATGAGACAGCAAGGTCGACCAGCTTCTGTGCTTGAGTATCGACAACTTTGGGGGCAGGGGGATGATTGACGATTTGAGAAAGTTGGGTCCATGGACGAATGTGTCAGGAATATCGTCCAACCCTACCTCGTCACGGAGTGGCTGGGTACTGGTAGGGGGTGCGGGATCCTTTGCCATTGCGACGACATCCTTAGGCGACAGAGGCGGGTTGTCGACCTTGGAGGCGAGCGACTTCTTCGATTTCTTCATTTTCTTCTTCTTGTTTGGAGGCAATTCAGCGGTGACTTCACCTTCCCGTGGCCTCTTCAGCTTGGAAGGTTGGAGAAGCCTGACAGCGTGTCGAGGCTCTATTTGAGAATGTCCTTATCGATTTTCGACATAGTGTGCGAGTTCCAAAACTCGTACCTCAAAAACCAGGCCCCCCTATTTATAGAGATCGACAAGCATCTACCACGTGCGAGTAACCCAGGAGCTTGGTATAGTAGCTCGCTGAATACGAGTTGGATGATTCTTGCTGAGTTCTTATGTCGCTCAAAAAGAGCGGGGATTGTGTACAATCCATATTCGTCGAGGTGGGTCGGTCCAGATCAGCAAAGGTCAAAGTGAGCAAGTAAAGACGGAGGTCAGAGTCAACATGCCACGCAGCGAAAGGCCTAGGCGAGTATGGCGAGCTACCCTCGTATGCTCGCCAGGTAGGCGACTAGGCGACCTACTCGCCCAGCCGTACGAGTTCCTCCAGGAAGTCGCCTAGTCGTCGAGGGGTGGTGGTATAAATAGACCCCCTCCTCCCCCAGGATTTCCCTATAAATAGGACCACAGGGGTACGAAGTGAGACACTTGAAATCCCAGTCAGGATCTCGCGAGCTCTACTTCTTGGATACTAGCTGAGCCTTTGGATTCCTTCTCCTTAGAGACTAGGTCGCGACCTCGCAACTTAGTTACCAGCTAGTCTCCCTCGTACCTAGCTCGACCAATTTTGGTTGTGGAGGGGTTGCTTCTTACAAGCATCTGGGTATGTGGTGGGACCTTCCTGCCGTAGCATTCGGGGTCCTGTTTGTTGACTTTCTTCTTCGTCCTAGTCTCCTTAGTCATTTAGCCTTGCTGCGGAGTCAGTAGCCTTAGGATGCCTTAATCCTATTTCTGAAGTTGGGAATTTTCCCGGTTTCCACACTGTGGTTTTCAACTTATTGGGTTTCCCCATTAAATCTTTGTGCCACTTTTTACTATTGTTACTTTGTGTCGTATTTTGGTTGTGTATCAGCATACCACTAAGCGGTCGTGCAGACACTTGCTCAAACTAATTTTCCGATATTCTTGTCGGGATTACAAGCTCTCTAGACAAATAAGTGGTATCAGAGGTAGGTTCTTATCGGAGCAGGTATCAGACTGACTTATTTGAGATTTAAGATAAGTTGATCAGATATTTTGGGATGGTTATCAAGTGTGGTAGTTGACGATTATTAATACGATCATTATCCTCTTTGATTGTTTTCTTTGAAAGTCGGCTCAGGGAACTGAGTGCAAGCAGACTAGTGACAGAGCACTATGAAGTGTACTTTAGGTTCAAGTTTCGAACAAATGGTGAAATTGAACGATACAAACTGCCACCATAACACTTACTGACAAGATATCTAATCTACATAAAGGGCTGATATGCTATTATCTTTGAGGAGATGCCTAAAGACATGATCCAAATAAGTAAAAATTGGAGCACCAAAAGTTATATATGTGGATTCATCAGATGGTTCCTGGAGCCAATTGTATACAATAAATTTGTCAGTATCATTGATGTAAAGATACTTTAGAAGACTCTCAAGATGTAGTATGTCAAGAGTACAAACATCAACAAGGTATATCTACCAAAAAAGTTTGGCAAGTTCAAATACAGAGAGAGATTACCTATGCTGGATAATGTGAATGAGTTCTAGGAAGCCGTTGACTGCACCAATGCTATGAAGGTAACCTTTAATGTCGAGGTTAACACAATATTGTTGTTGAAGTCTCTTCTAAACTCTTGTTAGATGATTAAAGTTTATCTAGAGCGGATAGAGCTGGATTTGTAGAATTATGCACATGAATGATAATGGAGCAGATATGCTTACGAAGACATGTCGAGGGGGAAGTTTGAATATTATGTGAGGATTGCCAACATGCTGATCTTTTCTATATAGGAGCAAAGGGAAATAAATTATTAGGTACAGTTCCCATTCTTTGTGGAGAAAATGATGGGTTCGAGTCTTATCAAACTCGAATTTAGTGGTGTTAGATCTATTGACCAAATGTGGAGATATATTGATGAATGACCTAACGAGAGGCAAATCATCAGAAGAACCAATTCCTTCACTTATTTAAAAAGGGGGAGATTTGATGAGATATTTTTTCTTCCAAGTGTGAAAGCGGCTAGACATATTTTGATTATAATTTACAAGTATGTGTTTCATACCAAGTGGGAAAAGAGTATGTATCTTTGACCCTAAAACATGACATGTGTTTTTGACTAAGAGAACAGGAAAGAGACAAAGAGAAGCTTCATTGACATTAATCTCATGTCATCTACGACAACTACCTCCATGAATTTGGCCATATAAATATCCATGATGGAGGATGAAGAAGGCATTCATTTCTCTCCAAACACTAGCGTTGGAAGATTTCTCTTGAGAGGTTATTGTGACAATTGTCTTAGTTTAGGAGAGGTATCGATTGTCATTCTATGACGCTATTTGTGTAATCCGTCTCAATTGTCACTATCGGTAACTTGCAATTTTTCTGCTATGACTTATTGTGTATTATTATGTGATGTGAAGATCCTGTGTGGAGTCTTGTAATTGTCTATTTATTTTACACATACTTTGTGGTGGCTTTTCAGGTTGGACTCAGATCGTCATATGGTGTTCACCCTATTAGGTTTTAATGTTAAATCTGCGTCACTTTTTGTTATTGTTTTTTGTGTTGTGTTTTGATTGTATATCAACATACCGCTAAGTAATCATATAGGTACTTGCTCGAACTAATTTATAGGTGCTCTGGTCAAGCTTGTGTGCTCTATAGCATAATAGTATCAACTATGTTCCTCGATTACTTGTGTTCCATGCTTGTTTGCATACAAAAAAAATTTAAAAATGAGAAAATTTTAATGCCTGATTTAAATCAAAATTATCATTGGCGTTAATGTTGTAGATCGATTAATGCTTGTGACGACACCGTACATATGGGACATGAGAAATCATAAATATTAAAGACAACTGATAGATAGTATTCACACCAGCAATCCGAGGCTCGGTTATTCCAACAAATCTCATCATGTATAGATGAAATAATCCATGCATTGTGCCTTTAATGTACAACCTGTATTCACCGAGGATGGGCCCGTTTAGTCGCCGTAGGCAGAAGATGTTAAAGTCAAAGATTGGGGGTAACCCCAGTAAGAGGCGAGTATCTCTTGGTAGGCGGGCATCCCTTAAAACTCGTCACCAGTAAGACATTTGAAGATCACCATAGGGAGAGTTTGCTAAATTAGCTATAGGCGAGCAGCTACACATAGTCGCAAAGTGGGCGATCATCTTCCTTAAGTCACAAGTGAGGTATTTTGTAAGGGGAGGCTATTCTCTTATGAATACCCTCCCCCCAATAGGATTTGTATATAAATAAAACCCTAGAGGTACCAGAAATGACACCTTGAATCACCTCATAAGTTCTCTACTCATCAATTTGCGCCTTCCTAACGCCTAGCATAACCCTTTGGTTTTGGAGGGAAATCTCTTTTCGACTTCAAGGTATGTCGCGGGACCTTCTCACTGTAGCACCCAGGTCATAGAGGCAAAGATAAAGATCGACAACAATACGAGTCAAGAGGATAGTATCGTTTTTTTACTTGTCAGGTAGGCAGGCATCCCTTCAAACTCACCAATAGTAAGACATATTTGAAGAGCGTCGGAGGGAGAGTACTTGCGATAGATACCATAGTCACAGAGAGGGCGAGTATCTTCCTCAAGTCGCAAGTCAAGTATTTTGTGCGCGGGGTGGGGGGGGGGGGGGGGGGGGGGGGGGGGTTATTCTCTAATCAATACTCCCCATGATTTGCTTATAAATAATACCTTAGGGGTACCATGAATGAAACCTTGAATCCTCACATAAGTTTTATACTCATCAATTTGTGCATTCCCAGTACCCATCTCAGCTCTTTACTCTTGAAGGGAAAGCTCTTTTGAATTCCGGGAACATAGCAGGACCTTGTTGCAGCACTTATCAGGTCATATTTATAGAAAGCTGACGGTAGTATTGAGCGGTAGAAGCTCGTCTTGTAGCTCGAGGGTTCTCTCAGTAATATGAAGAAGACTACAAGGAGAGTTTTAGTCCTGTGGCCAAGATGACTTCAGTATGGGTGGTGATTGCCTTGACGGCTTGCCAAAGATAAAAGATTTGGCAACTCGATGTGAAGAGTGCATTTCTTTATGGGGAGATTGACAATGATATCTTCATGGTTCAGCCACCTGGTTATGTCTATGAAAATTATCCAGGACATGTCTGCAAGTTCAAGAAGGCCCTCTATCACTTCAAGCAGGCGCCTCAGGACTGTTATAGGAAGTTCGTAGAGTATCTTTAGTTCTGTGGATATTTTGCATCTGACTTAGACCCGAGCTTATTCATCAAGAAGAGGGGGGAACTTCAAGTATTGGTATTGCTTGTACGTTGACGACATGATCATCACAAAGAACTCTAAAAAAGAGGTAGTGAGACTCATGATAGAGCTAACTATCTGATTCAATATGAAGGAACTTGGTGAGCTGCACCATTTTTTGGTCTGGAAGTGGAGAAGAAGAAGAGCGATGTGCTCGTCTCCCAGAAATGTTATGTGGAGTGAATCGTGAAGGGGTTCGACATGCTGGAAGGACTAGTGCCACTAACTGCCATGTCACTGGCAGTTATTCTATCCCACTGGGTGGTGACGGTATCCGCTTTCCTGCCTATAAATAGGGGTGCTGGTCTCATCATTATTAACGATAAATGTAGCTTGAGTTAAACTAGATGGTTAATCTTTTGTAACCGAGCTGCAAGGAGAAATGACCTGATATATTGCTGTGTTTGCAGATTGTGCGGCTAGCACTGAGCAACCAGGAAACCGGTTCTATTGTTGAAGTTAAGGGAGCTAGTGGGGATAGCGAGTAACAATCAGAGGTTAGCAGTAGGTCGCAGATTCGACGACTAAGCGGTCTACTTTCTTGGCAGTTTTCCTAGCTTGATCCTTTCTGTCAGGCGACCTGAAGTGCAGGCAGTTGACAGTTCAGTTCCAGTTCAGTAGAGCTGTGTCTGTTCGCTGTGACTTCTGCGGTTAGGTGACCTTGCGGTCAGGCGAACAGGAAGTACAGACAGGGGCAGTGTCTGCAGCTGGAAATAAGTAGCAGTACATGCGATTTTGCGGTTAGTAGGGCAGATAGGCGACTAGGATGTTACAGTGCTCTGTCCGCCAGTTTTTTACTCTTCTATTCTGTGGTGATTTTCATTAGGGGCATTGAATGTCTTGTGAGGTCCTACTCTGCTATGCGGTGACAATGTGTGTGCTCTCAAGCTAGTTACAAATTCAGTTTGCCGCGCGAGGACAAAGCACATCGAGATCGAGCACAACTTCGTTCAAGAGAAGGTGCTGGAGGGATCTCTAATGGTGGAGTATTTGCAGAGACAGTATAGTGTCGCAGATATCTTCACACAGCCACTATCAAAGGGACCATTTAAGCGGTTACGGAGACTGCTTGGTTTGACTTCCACTCCCTACTTCAATGGGGAGTGTTAAAAATGTTGAAGTTAGAAGTGGGCGGTCAGAAGAGTGCAAACCGCTAAACCGTAGAGACCGCGCGGCTAGCGCAAATAGATTCTGTAGAATGGCATATTCCTTGGCCATCTTTGTTCTCATAGTCTGTTTCAGCAGAGTCCCTGTGGTGTTAACTGTGCGGTTAGATTTTAGCTAACTGCGAATTGCACGGTCTGGTTTGGAGATCGCAGAGTGAAGCAGACAACTGTGTGCACAATTGGGTTTCAGTCAACGTGGTCGATACTTGGCCAGTTGTGGTCCACACAGACTGAGTCTGCTGTCCGCATAGCTGTGCAGATTGATGGTGTTAACCGCACACAGTCTGGTTATTGGTAGTTACCATGTTGGGCGAACTGGTGCTGCTAACTGCAATGTCACTGGCAGTTATTCTATCCCACTGGGCAGTGACGGTATCTGCTTGCCCGTCTATAAATAGGGGTGTTTACCTCATCATTATTAATGAGAACTGTAAGAACTGTAGCTTTAGTTAAACTTGACGGTTAATCTTTTGCAACCGCACGACAAGGAGAAGTGACTTGATCTATTACTGTGTTTGCAGATTGTACGGCTAGCACTGTGCAACCAGGAAACCAGTTCTTATGGTGAAGTCAGGGGCGATAGTGCAGATAGCGGGTAGAAATTAGAGGTTAGCAGCAGGTCGCAGATTCGGCGACTAGAAGGTCTACTTCCTTGGCAATTTTCCTAGCTTTGATAAAATAGTTCGCCTCTGGAGGGCTGACTAGCAGTTCAAATAAAGGTTGTTCGCAGCGACTTTGGCGGTCAAGTGATCCTTGCTGTCAGGCGACCTGAAGTGCGGACATTTGATAGTTCAGTTCCAATTCAGTAGAACTGTGTTTGTTCGCTGCGACTTCTGCTGTTAGGTGACCTTGCGGTCAGGCGACCAAGAAGTGCAGACATGGGTAGCTTCAACAGGCAATAAGTAGCAGTCTGTGCGGTTTTGCGGTTAGCAGGACGGATAGGTGACTTGGCTGTTACAGTGTTCTGTTTGCTAGTTTTGTACTCTTCTATTTTGTTGTGATTTCCATGGGGTGCATTGCGAAATCATGTCTCGCAATGCACATCTTGTATTGTAAAGAAGACGGGTAATACAATCACGACTCTTGTTCTTCTGCTTGCTACTGGTTTATTTGACTTGGGCAGTTGAGTGTTCCTGCAACCTCCTTTTTATAAATTTTTACAACAATGTCCTCGGTGGGGGCTCGAGGGAAACACCCCGGCCCAGATATGGACCAGAGTTTAGTCATATTGACGAGAGCTCTAGTCAATGTCAACCGCAGCTCTAGTCGATATCAACCGGTGCTCGAGTTGATATGAACCAGTTCTATAGTCGATATGGACCGGAGCTCGAGTCAATATAAATAAGAGCTCTAGTCGATATCGACCGGTGCTCGAGTCGATATAAATAAGAGTTATAGTCGATATGGACCAGAGCTCTAGTCGATATCGACCGGAGCTCTCGTCGATATCGACCGGAGCTCTCGTCGATATCGACCGGAGCTCTCGTCGATATCGACCAGAGCTCTCGTCGATATCGGCCAGAGCTCTAATTGATATCGGCTAGAGCTCTAATTGATATCGACTAGAGCTTAAGTCAATATTGTCTGGACCAGATAGTTGTGTCGTCGAGAGCTGTCGACGAGACAGGATTTGTCGATGAGATTGGTAGCTGACGAACCCAGTTCTATTAAATTCGTCATCGTGGTTGTTAGATCCCTTTGGATCTTGATTGAAGGGTCCATATCGGCTCGCCTTTTTGCCCTAAAGTGGTAGAGGACTTCATTTCGAAGAGATTACGTTCATTACGGTTGAAAAGAGTTGCACAGTAGAAGTCTCATTGGAGAAGCCGCAAGGAGCACAATGGGGGTTTCACTATTCTTGGAGAGGAAGATGAGAATTTCTTGAGAGATCGTGAAAGGAGTTCTCACTGTAAGTCTTGCTTGTAAACTCATCTTTTCTTTCATAATACAGGTGAGGCGAAGGTAGAGAAGTCGTAGCCCGGATATGGGTGAACTTTTGTAAATCTGTTTTTTTATTTTTTGCGTTTGTCATACTTCTTCTATTCTGCAATTATTTTCAAAAAAAATATGTCTAAATAAATATGAGAGAGATCCTTAATATGTTTGGTAATTAGAAGAGTCAAAAATCATTTTCTGTAATGTTTCCGTGATGAGATTATTTTGCCTCCTACTTTGATGGAATTACATGCAGAATGTGTAATCCTAAAGGATTTTGATGTGAGTTTGTACATGATTTTGATGTGAGTTTGTACATGACTTAACTATAGTTGAAACGGTTAGAGATGGAAAAAAAATTGATCCCAATGTATCACCCGATTTATTTAAATACCAAAGAGATTTTAACTGCAGTCACAAACGAAAAATTGAGTTCTAACAGTCATCACAGTTAGTTCCGTGTTACCAAAAAGATAAAAAAGCTTTCAAGTTCGTGAGAGCACCAAAACACAGTTTCACCAAACGGTGCAACTGCTTTCAAGTACATTTCCAATCACTGTGTTCATGGCCGTCACTGTCGACCGCTTCGTTTCTAACATCAACCACCGTGCCAATGAGACCCTAAATCGCACCTCTAAAGTTGAAAGTGCGCAACTTTCAACTTTAGAGATTGAAAGATCACAATGTCTTTGATATAATAACTCCTCAAGAAAATTTAAAATAATTAATCTACATCTTTTTGGCGCTGTTTAATAATAATCAACTGGCCTGACTAATGTGATCTTTTAAACCGAAGAAAAGTCGTTGGTCTTATACTCGATCTTCATCGATCACAACGCTAGCTAAATGATATATATATATATATATATATATATATATATATATATATATATATATATATATATATATATATATATATATATATATATATATATATATATATATATATATTGTATAGTTATTTAAATGAAATGCGGATGCATGCTAATATGGAATAAGTCAAATAAAACATACATAAAAAGCTGTAGATGAGGACAAACTTGCAAGAAATCCTCCATCAATGAAGCTGTCGATGAGGTAATTAAGCTAAGAAGAGTTTAACTATAAATGGTTGATAAGAGGTGTAACACCCCGAAAATTGTATTTTAGTCGGTCGCGTAAAAAGGGATTTTTGGTGCCTGTATAGGGGTACACGGCCTAGGACACGGGCTTGTCCAAGGCCGTGTCAGGCTGGTGTTTTGGCCGTTCTAATCCCGAGAAGGACACGGCCAGGAACACGGCTGCATGACACGGGCGTGTCATTTGACACGGGCGTGTGCCTACCCGTGTCAGTACCCGTGTTCAGTTGGGTCGTGTCGGTTGGCGTGACGGTTATGCGTGACACGCCCCCGGTCACGAGCATGTCGAGAGACCCGACACGAGCGTGTCAGGTGGGACACGGGCGTGTCTGAGCCCGTGTGAGTCTCTGTGTTCGTCGATCGTGCCTGGATCGAGGCACACGGCCGGGGACACGGCCGTGTGCAAGCCGTGTTCGGCCCAGGTTTGGAGATTTTTGAGCGGATCTGAGCCGTTCGTTTTCTTTAAATAAGATCCAACGGCCCAGATGGGTTCCTGCTCTGTTAAGGCCGGGAATAGGGGAGTTAATCCTTCATTTCTCTCCAAGGCTTTCTCTTTCCAAAGTGTTAGAGAGAGGAGGAAGAAGGAGGATTCCGGCCGCCAGCGAAGCATCAGAGCACCGTTTTGAGATCTGAGAGCGGATCCGTGGAGGAAAGTTTGTTGCGAAGACTTCCATCCGTGTAGTTTTTCCATGACGCCAAAGTGGACTACAAGGGTAACGATTCTCTACTTGAGCATGTGAAGCTCTTTCTTTCTGCATGAGGAATCCCGCTCCCGCGAGTGTGCGGTGAGTGCGTGGTGTTCCTTGGGGTTGATGTGAATAGTCCCCCTGGTGTTGCATATAGAGTCCGAAATCGTAAGTACAGACATAGGCATTATGTGTGAAGCCTACCCGGACATGTTAGTCTGGATCGGTGATGTTGCATTTGGATGGTTGCCGGAGAAGACTCCGTGCTTTGGGTTTTCGGGTTTCTACGCGGTAGATTGCAGCAAGGATCCTTGGAGGTTAGCTTCAAGGCGCACCGGAAAACTGGGCAGAATCGTTGTTCTGCTAACTTGGCGGTCAGGGAACCAGCCTTGAACATAACTGGGTTATGTGATTGTGTGCAAAATTTTGGGATCCGAGAGAAGCTTGGCCAGCGCGTAGGACTTAAATTGACTAGGCGGCATGAGCAACGGGCAAGTGGAATCAGACCCAGGCTATGTGGTTCGGTGCGAGAGACCCGAAAAGGGGACTGGCCGTTGGCATAGTTGGGAGCCTTAGACGGTGGTCAGAAAGGCTAAATGCTCACGTGGTTGCCATCTCTGGGATGGTGGTGAAGACGCTGAAGTGTCAGGATTCAGCGTTAATGTGCCATGAGTGCACAGGGTGTTTGGCTGTGCGAGCCTACACCTGTGGCATAGTACAATTGCGCTTTATTATTTTACTGGACTAATGTTATGCAGGGAAAGAGCACCGCCGTCCCGAGTAAGGGGCGAGGTCGTTATAATTTGGTCAGCTTTTGCTGACCTTTGCCTGTTTGCCACCGTGCGGTGGAGTGTTGCTTGTAGGTGCTGCGGAGCCGAGTGCAAAATAGCGGGTAGGAGCCCATGTTGCCGTGCTGGCCCTCGAAGGCCGTAAAGTATAGATGTTTCTATTTTGTCATGTGTGGCCGGCCTGCGAGCCTATGTATGTAAGACATTATTTTATTAAGTGAACAATTGTAAGACCATAAGGCCATGTACCCTTTTCAGTGTATTTGGGGTTTCATTCCTGTTATGTGGATGTGGACATTCATGATTATGTATTTAATATTTGGGTTCTTTCAACTTTTAAAAGATTCCGCTAGAATACTCTGTGTAGGACGTGTAGTCTTAATTGGGATGTTTGGATATTCTTATGTAACCCTTCCGACTGTTTGTGGTATATGACGTCGGGTTCCAGCTGGACCTTCTGTTATATGTCATGCGACGGATGAGAGTGTTACAATTTGGTATCAGACTTCTGGTTACGGTCAGGCTTAAATGAATTCGTGGACGAATTCTTTTAAGGGGTGGTGAGCACATGTGTGCGTCATCGTTATAACTTCAAAAAGAACCCATGAATGTCCACTTAGGAATGAAAAATACACTTGTTTTGTGGAATCTGAGTGTTCCAATGATTGCTTTTAGCAATTTGGTTGTCCTCTAATCGTGTGTCTTTGCTTCTATAGGCAGCTAGGAGCGGTGCTGGTCAATCAGAGCGTCCACAATCGGCGGAAAGTAGTGCACCGAGAGACATGCCTACTACACCTCCTTCAGCGGAAACCATCAGGATGGTGGCTGAAGCCGTATTTGCAATGATTAATGCCCAACCTGAAGGGCGAATGCATCACGCACCTCCTGCAAATGAGCAAGAACCGGTTAGGGCGGCAGAGCCGAGAGTGGTGGAGCGCGCAACAGTTGATCTGGTAGAGCCGAGGAGAGCTACGGTGAAACAGCTAAAGCATGTAATGGGCTTTAACCCTCCGAGGTTCGATGGGGTTGGAACGCCAGCTCAAGCTGAGGACTGGCTCTCTTCGATAAAGAGGGTGTTGACAACCACATTAACTGAGGAGTGGCAGAAGACCACCATAGCGACTTTTCTTTTGGTGTGTGAAGCGAGGCTGTGGTGGGATGAATTGGAGTTTCATCTCTTAGTAGGAAGACAGCTTGCGGATGTGCCGATGGAGGAATTTTATAGACTATTCTTGGCCAGATACCTACCCTCTGCTCAGAAGTTGGAGATGGAGAATCAGTATCTTGGGTTGACTCAGGGAGCCAGAAGCGTGGACGAATATCTCCATGAGTTCACACGGTTGGGTCGTTATGCTGGTGCTACGTTTATGGAAGAAGAGAGGAAGACCAACCAATTCTATGAGGGTCTACGCGGTGACCTACAGTTACTTCTTGTTGGGCCTAAGGCGCAGGGCTTCCTAGCCTTGGTCAACTCGGTCCGGTCTTTGGAAAAGGTTGCGAAGAAAGTTCAAGAGAAGAAGGACCCAGGAGAAAAGAAGTTCGAGTTCAAGGTGCCAAATACCAAGTCAAGTTTCCGCAGGTGGAACAAGAAACAGAGGACTTCGAACTCAGCCCCTCAGTCTGGTGCGTCGGGGGCAACCACAAGTCAAGTCCCAGGAGCTTGCTATAACTGTGGGAAGACGGGGTATTTTGCTCGTGAGTGTTGGAGCGGACGTGCAAAGTCTGAGAGGAAGCCTGGAGCGACTTATGAGGAGAAAGGGAAGGCGGTGGAGTCAACCGCGTCCCATCATGCTCCAGTCCAGCCTAGAGTTTATAATCTTGGTCTGCAAGAGGCCATAAAGCAAGCGGACGTGGTGACAGGTATGAGTTAAATTACAGTGGTTTAACTTTCATAAGTGTTACTTTCGTATTTGTTAGCTTACTTTTGTTGGTGCTAGACTTTGTGTTGATCTTTGAGTTTTCGGCGAGAGCCCTGTTTTATACGGGAGCATCACATTCCTTCTTGTCCGAAAAATTCATATCGCGCATCGGGGTTCCGTCCTCGATGGCAAAAGACAAATTGTATGTGTTGTTGCCCAATGGGTGCTCAATGCGTGCGGATAGGGTTTGCGTAGTGAAGATTCGGATTGGAGACCAGGAGTTTGATTTGCGAGCGTTGGTTCTACCGTTAGTAGAGTTCGACATAATCTTCTGTATGGATTGGCTCTCGGAGCAGGGTGCATGCATTGATTGCAACCGTAAGGAAGTTAGGTTGAGTCTGAACACTGATCGGGAGACTACTTTTGCGGGCATGAAGGGGTCAGGGAAAGTTTTGATGTCGGCCCTTCAGGTGTTTAAGGCAGTTCAGTCTGGGGCAGAGTTGTTTGTCACATTAGTGCAGACTTCGATGCCTAAGCCAAGTCTTGACAGCATCCCAGTTGTGTCTGAGTATCCCGATGTGTTTCCAGACGATCTCCCTGGAGCCCCTCCTCAGCGGGAGATAGACTTTACTATAGAGCTGGTACCGGGTGCCAAACCAGTGTCACGCTCCCCCTATCGGATAACGCCAAAAGAGATGTCGGAGTTGAAGGTGCAACTGCAAGAGTTGCTAGAGCAAGGTTATGTGCGTCCAAGTTCGTCGCCTTGGAGCGCACCAGTTCTCTTTGTTAAGAAGAAAGATGGGAGCTTGCGACTCTGCATTGACTATCGGGAATTGAACAAGCTTACGGAGAAGAACAAATATCCGATCCCCAGGATTGACGATCTGTTTGATAAGCTGGTTGGGTCAACGGTATATTCAAAGTTAGATCTGAAGTCTGGTTACTACCAGTTGAGGATAATAGAGAGCGACATCCCAAAGACAGCATTCAGTACGCGGTTTGGGCATTATGAGTTCACGGTCATGTCGTTTGGTTTGACTAATGCGCCATTCGTGTTTATGGATCTGATGAACAGGACGTTCAGAGAGTACCGAATCGTTTCGTGATAGTATTTATCGATGATATCCTGGTGTACTCGCAGTGCGAGGAGGATCACTACAATCATCTACACATGGTGTTGGAGACGTTGAGGAGGAATCAGTTGTACGCTAAGTTCTCCAAGTGTGAATTCTGGTTATCCTCGATAGCATTCCTTGGTCATGTTGTCTGTGGAGAAGGGATAGCTGTGGATCCGGCGAAGATAGTGGTGATATGGGAGTGGCCTGCTTTGACTATAATGGCGGAGGTCCGGAGCTTTCTGGGGCTTGCTGGCTACTACACGCGCTTCGTGGAGAACTTCTCGCGGATAGCGCTACCACTCACGACGTTGACTAGGAAGGATCAGAAGTTTGTGTGGTCTCCGGAGTGTGAACAGGATTTTGAAGAGTTGAAGAGGCGGTTGACCACAACGCCTATTTTATGTTCGCCAAGTGGAACCGAAGGGTTTGAGATCTATAGTGATGCTTCGGGTAGTGGTTTGGGCTGTGTTCTGCTACAGTATGGGAGAGTGATAGCCTACGGTTCACGACCATTGAAGGCTCACGAGAGAAATTATCCGGTCCACGAGTTAGAGTTGGCGGCCGTGGTATTTGCTCTAAAGCTTTGGAGGCACTATCTGTACGGTATAAAGGTCGATATTTAAACCGATCATAAGAGCTTGAAGTACCTGTTGGACCAAAAGGATCTGAACATGAGGCAGCGGAGGTGGATGTAGTTCTTAGGGGACTACACCTTCAAAATACATTATGTGCCTGGGAAGGGAAATGCAGTGGCGGATGCGTTGAGTCGCAGGACTCCGGCGCAGGCCAACTGGTTAGCGGTACATGATGAGAGATTGGTCCATGAGTTGGAGGCTTTGGAGATATCTTGAGTCGACAAGCAATCTAGTGCTGAGGCGAAACTATTTTGGACAGAGGTGCAGTATGACCTAGCTGATAGAGTTCAGCGGGCTTTGGTTCAGGACAACAACATGAAGCAGATCTTGGATGAATCTTTGGATGGGTCAAATTCCCAGTTTGCTGTTGAGGATGGGTTGCTAAGGAAGGACGTCGCTTATGCATTCCTAGTGCGGATAATCTTCGGGAGGAATTGATGTATGAGTCTCATCATACCAAGTACTCAATCTACCCGGGAAGCACGAAGATGTATAGAGATATGAAGAAATTATTCTGGTGGTCAGGTTTGAAGAAGGATGTAGCACTTTATGTGGCCAAGTGCCGTACTTGTGCATTGGTGAAGGCGGAATGCCAGAATTCCGGAGGTTTCTTGAAGTCCCTACCTATCCCAGAATGGAAATTCGACGACATATCTATGGATTTTGTGCATGGTTTGCCGAAGTCACGGAAGGGAAACGACGTCATATGGGTGGTCGTAGATAGGTTGACAAAGGTGTCGCACTTTATCCCGGTCAGGAAGGAAGATCCAGTGGAAAAGTTAGTCAAACTCTATATGGAGAATATTGTACGATTGCACGGTGTGCCCCGCATTATTATTAGTGATCGAGATGGATGCTTCACGTCGAATGACTAGAGGTTTGTGCATAGTCTGTTGGGTACTAAGCTAAAGTTCAGCACAACCTTTCACCCGCAGACGGATGGCCAAACCGAGAGGGTCAACCGGACGTTGGAAGACATGCTTCGCATGTGCGTCCTAGATTTTGGAAAGAAGTGGGAAGATCACCTGTACATGGTGGAGTTTGCGTATAACAACAGCTTTCAGACGAGTATTGGAATGACGCCTTTCGAGGCCTTGTACGGGAGAAGGTGTCGCACGCCGTTGTCTTGGTTGGAGACGGGCGAGTCGAAGCTTTACAAACATTAGGCGGTGGAAGATGCCACTTCAGTGATATGGACAATTCAGGAACGGTTGAAGATCGCTCAGGACAGATAGTCAAAGTACTATAACGCCAAACATAGGAATGTGGAGTTCAATGTTGGCGACTAGGTGTACTTAAAAATCAAACCGTTCAAGGGTGTCTCGCGGGTTCGACGCTTGAAGAAGTTGAGTCCGAGATACCTTGGACCATTTGAAATCCTGGAGCGTGTTGGCGAGGCGGCGTATAGATTGAAGCTGTCGGCGGAATTGAGTGGGCTACACGATGTGTTCCACGTATCGGTGTTGCGTAAGGCGGTGCAAGAGCCTTCACAGATAGTTGCGGTTGATCAAGTGCCGGTTGATTATGAGTTGACAACAAGGGTCAAGCCAGTACGTATAGAAGACGTTGAAGTCAAGCGACTCCGCAACAAGGATATCCGTATGGTTAAAGTTCGTTGGAATAATTGCGGAAGTGAGGAGCTTTCTTGGGAGCGAGAGCAAACTATGTTGGAGGAGTACCCCGAGTTATTCCATTCAGGTAACTTTTAGTTTTGTGTACATTTACTTAATTTCGGGACGAAATTCCTTAAGTGGGGGAGATTTGTAACACCCCGAAAATTGTATTTGAGTCGGTCGCGTAAAAAAGGATTTTTGGTGCCTGTATAGGGATATACGGCCTAGGACACGGGCGTGTCCAAGGCCATGTCAGGCTGGTGTTTTGGTCATTTTCATCCCGAGAAGGACACAGCCAGGAACACGGCTGCATGACACGGGCGTGTCATTTGACACGGGCGTGTGCCTACCCGTGTCAGTACCCGTGTTCAATTGGGTCATGTCGGTTGGCGTGGCGGTTATGCGTGACACGCCCCCGGTCACGGGCGTGTCGAGAGACCCGACACGAGCGTGTCAGGTGGGACATGGGCGTGTCTGAGCCCATGTGAGCCTCTGTGTTCGTCGATCGTGCCTGGATCGAGGCACACGGCCGGGGACACGGCCGTGTGCCAAGCCGTGTTCGGCCCAGGTTTGGAGATTTTTGAGCGGATCTGAGCTGTTCGTTTTCTTTAAATAAGATCCAACGGCCCAGATGGGTTCCTGATCTGTTAAGGCCGGGAATAGGGGAGTTAATCCTTCATTTCTCTCCAAGGCTTTCTCTTTCCAAGGTGTTAGAGAGAGGAGGAAGAAGAAGGAGGATTCCGGCCGCCAGCGAAGCATCAGAGCACTATTTTGAGATCTGAGAGCGGATCCGTGGAGGAAAGTTCGTTGCGAAGACTTCCATCCGTGTAGTTTTTCCATGGCGCCAAAGCGGACTACAAGGGTAACGATTCTCTACTTGAGCATGTGAAGCTCTTTCTTTCTGCATGGGGAATCCCGCTCCCGCGAGTGTGCGGTGAGTGCGTGCTGTTCCTTGGGGTTGATGTGAATAGTCCCCCTTGTGTTGCATATAGAGTCCGGAATCGTAAGTACGGACATATGCATTGTGTGTGAAGCCTACCCGGACATGTTGGTCTGATCGGTGATGTTGCATTTGGATGGTTGCCGGAGAAGACTCCGTGCTTTGGGTTTTCGGGTTTCGACGCGGTAGATTGCAGCAGGGATCCTTAGAGGTTAGCTTCAAGGCGCACCCAGAAAACTGGGCAGAATCGTTGTTCTACTAACTTGGCTGTCAGGGAACCGACCTTGAACATAACTGGGTTATGTGATTGTGTGAAAAATTTTGGGATCCGAGAGAAGCTTGGCCCGCGCGTAGGACTTAAATTGACTAGGCGGCGTGAGCAACGGGCAAGTGGAATCGGACCCAAGCTATGTGGTTCGGTGCGAGAGACCCGAAAAGGGGACTGGCCGTTGGCATAGTTGGAAGCCTTAGACGGTGGTCAGAAAGGCTAAATGCTCACGTGGTTGCCATCTCTGGGATGGTGGTGAAGACGCTGAAGTGTCAGGATTCACCGTTAATGTGCCCTAAGTGCACAGGGTGTTTGGCCGTGCGAGCATACACCTGTGGCGTAGTATAATTGCGCTTTATTGTTTTACTGGACTAATGTTATGCAGGGAAAGAGCACCGCCGTCTCGAGTAAGGGGAGGGGTCGTTATAATTTGGTCGGCTTTTGCTGACCGTTGCCTGTTTGCCACCGTGCGGTGGAGTGTTGCTTGCAGGTGCTGCGGAGCCGAGAGCAAAATAGCGGGCTGGAGCCCATGTTGCCGTGCTGGCCCTCGAATGCCGTAAAGTATAGCTGTTTTTATTTTGTCATGTGTGGCCGGCCTGCGAGCCGATGTATGTAAGACATTATTTTATTAAGTGAACAATTGTAAGGCCATAAGACCATGTACCCTTTTCAGTGTATTTGGGGTTTCATTCCTGTTGTGTGGATGTGGACATTCATGATTATGGATTTAAGATTTGGGTTCTTTCAACTTTTAAAAGCTTCCGCTAGAATGTTCTGTGTAGGACGCGTAGTCTTAATTGGGATGTTTGGATATTCGTATGTAACCCTTCCGACTGTCTGTGGTATATGACGTCGGGTTCCAGCTGGACATTCTGTTATATGTCATGCGATGGATGAGGGTGTTACAAGAGGCATGTAGCTCTCTCCATCACAATTTGTTATGGAGTTCTCCCGAAGAATGATTTTAGCAGGGATCCTCCTAATCCTTCTCTCATGTTTAGGTGATTATTCATTTAATTAGCCTCCCTCTTTTTTTCATAGATATATACATTAAATAGTCGCCACACTGATTGATTAATTAATTAATTAATAGCATGGAGGATGACATTGATGTGATGCAGGGGCGGTGAACGGAGGGTGCTTCGAAAGCAGAATAGATAACCTGAAAGCTCCTTGTAACTACCATGTGTGCGAAAAAGCAGCGAGAAATTTTCCATGGTGCACCACCCAAAACTTTGTGTGCAACAGTCCGACGCAGTGCACTGCTCTGTATTGCACTGGCCTGGGTGTTGCCATGTGTGACTTTAGGCACTAATGCATGACCAGCCTTCCTGCTAATCATCACTGTTGCCTCATCCACTAGAGTGGACCCTAGGGATATACAAATTGTTAATGTTATATGTATCTTTATGTTTGTTGTGCTTTCTCACTCTTTTTTCCTTGCAAAATTTGTTTGCCTTCTTTTTTTTCGTACGTTGTCATGCTAATGTTGTGCTCGATCTGTGTGTTATGCAATATATTCTCATTTATATTTAAATAATATCTATACCAAATTATGACTATATATATTTTCCATTGTCGTGCACTTGATGTTGCTATCTCAAGAGCAAAGCGACCGATTCTTCTTCTTCTTTTTTGGGTATTTTTGTTGATGCATGCATGAAGGCGACATATGACGAGTGTCGCCTTTGCCCTTCTGCAATTCTTGGGTTGAGCTACCAGCCGACACATGCGCCTACATTAAATCGGGTGAGGTATTTTTTCTCCTATGTGTGAAATCGGCTAGCTATCTTTTGATAAGCTTTTCAAGCATGTGTTTCATGCCAAGTGTGAAAAGGAGTAGCTAGCCGTTTTTGATCATGAAATCAGACATGTGTTTTTGATCGAGGCAAGCTTCCAGGAAAGAGGTAAAGGAAATTTCATCCACATCTATCTTATGTCATCCACCACAACTAACTCCATGATTTTAGCCCTATAAATAGCCATGATGGAGGATGAGGAATGCATCCACTTCTCTCCAAATACAAACATTAGAAGATTTCGCTTAAGAGCCTTTTGTGAGAATTGTCTTAGTTTGACAGAGCTTTCAGACTTCGTTCTATGACGTTGATGAGAAATATTCTCCTACACGGATTGGATAAAGAGCCAATGTCTGTAACTTTTAATTTTACTGCTACTATTTATTGTGTATTATTGTGTGACGCGAAGTTGGTGAAGATCTTGTGTAGATTGAGAAAATAAAACCTTGTAATTGCCTATTTATTTTACATATGCTGAATAGCATCTTTCTGGGTTGGATTCTGATCATTCCATAGTTTTCACCTTATTAGGTTTCCCCGTTAATTCTGTGTGACACTTTTTACTATTGTTATTTTGTGTCATATTTTTGGTTGTGTATTGACATACCACTAAGCAGTCATGCAGACACTTGCTCAAACTAATTTCCCGGTATTCTAGTCGGGATTGTATGCTCTTTAGCCCAATAAGTGGTATCAGAGGTAGGTTCTTACCCGAGCAGGTATCTGTATAACCAGTATTCATCGAGGGTGAGTCCTACCAAAGCCAGGTCAGCAGAAGTCAAAGTAACAAGTCAAGACAGAAGTCAAAGTCAAGGACCTCCTCGAGTGTGATCAAGTTCCTCATTGGAGTGATACTGTAGTCCGAGATCTCTGTACAAGCTCTTCTCCTGCAGACCGACTACTTGCCTCCCCGAGTCGACTTACACCACTCTAGTTGAGCAGGGCTCCTGAGAGCTGTCGACTCCAGCATTCGAAATCCTCGAGTGGCAGTGTCACCGTAAGTCCAAGTCCCTGCACGTGCTGCATATTGGCCAAGGACCAGCTCGAGTGAAATCAAGTTCCTCATTGGAGTGATGACATAGTCCGAGATCTCTATACGAGCTCCTCTCCTGCAGACCGACTACTTGCCTCCCCGAGTCGACTTATACAACTCTAGTTGAGCAGGGCTCCTGAGACCTGTCGACTACAACATTCAAAGTCCTCAAGTGGCAGTGTCGCCGTAAGTCCAAGTCCCTGCACGAGGTGCATATTGGCCGAGGACCTCCTCGAGTGAGATCAAGTTCCTCATTGGAGCGATGTCGTAGTCCGAGATTCTATACGAGCTCCTCTCCTGCAGACCGACTACTTGCCTCCCCGAGTCGACTCGCACCAACCCCAGTTGAGCTTGGCTCTTGCTGGGTATCGACTAATTACCACCCCCAGGTGAGCTTGTCTCCTATTGGGTGTCGACTACTCCCAACCACCGACCAAGCTCAGCTCCTCATAGGGTGTCGGCTCTGCTCTTCGAACCAGTTAGAATTAACTCCGGAAACATAAATGAATTGTGCAGGTGCAAGCAGACCAGGGAGAGCATACGAGTAGGTATTGGCGAGTATGCGGGCACGACATAGCAAGCACGCGAGTGTATTACGGTGACTATATGTTCAGAATGCGGGCGAGTTGTGGGAACGACTACGATCGTGCGAATGACAACTATGCGACTATGAATGATGCCGAAGTGCGGGTAAAGCGTCACAAACACTCATCCTCCCCGAGCCTATGGGCCTAGCGAGCATCATCAAACAACACATGAAAGTAAAGAGCGACAATGCGGTAATTTAAACTTGTATCAATATATATTTCAAAAATTTTACAAGTTACAAAAGTCAGCGGTTACAAAATTTCGCGAATTGCTATATGCGAGTATGACAAATATCGGCGAGCAACTAGGACTCATCGTCGCCAGTATCAGGCCGATATTCCTCATCTCCAATATCATCATCCTCCTCTTCCTCGTCGTCATCCTCGCTCTCTTCCTCGTCGCTGCTACTGCTGCCGTTACCGCTGCTGCTGGAGCCCGATGACAGAGAAGGCAGGCGATCTAGCGAGGTTGATTCATCAGCGAGCAGTTCAGGGAGAAGCTCATCGACAGTGAGCTCCTTATCCCCCTCGACGATCTGGACGTTGGGCCTTAGCCTCGCGAGCATGACATTCCCTGCCGCGCGCGCTATCTTGCGGCAGACGGACGACCTCTCCTCCCAGAGAACGCGAGATCTCTTGATAGCATAGTGAGGATCGTCCTCTGGTCGCGGTGCTTCTGGCTGAGGAGCTGAATAACTCGCGCGGCCCTCTAAGGCAGTTAGGCAACTCTCCATCTCGGCGGCGCGGACTTGGGCCGCCTCCAACTCCACCTGAGACTTGGTGAGTTTCGCCTCACACTTAGAGAGCTTCTTGGCGGCCTCGATCTCGGCAGCCTGCAACAAAGAACAGAAAGTCAGCGAAATGAATCCAAGTCCAACACAAGCAAGGTCGCACGCAAGAAGCGACTTACTTCATAATCCCTCCAACAGACAGACTCCATGCCGAGATCGATCGCCTTCTTGGAGATGACTTGCAGGGTCTTAGTCATCTCCAGCAGTTTCCTTGTCGAGTAGTGAATCAGCTCGACAGCTCGCGCAAGCGAACATGATGCCTGCCGGGCGAGATCCTCCGCACTGAGGTCCAGCATCAACTCGGTATCACCTCGCTCGTATAGCGCATGAAGGATGGCGAAGGCCTCTCCCTTGTCCTCCCAGTCTGCCGACCAGGAGGGGAGGTTGGTGCTCAGCGTTACCAAGTGCTCATCCTCCGACCAAGTCACCAGTTGACGACCATAGGCGGACACCGCCCCCAACCCCAAGTTGAAGTTGGGGTGGAAGTGAGGAAGCCGAGTATCTGGCGGCGATTCGTGGTCACCAGGTCGCGGAGGTGACACCTTCGCCCTCTTGGTCGCGGGGCCCGGCGACCTGGCCTTCCCATTTCCCTTGGCGAGCCTCTTCTTCTTGCCGACATCAGCCAGAGGGTTGGGTTCATGAAGCGAGGTGGCGACTTCCTTCACCGGAGGGAGCGACTTCTCCGGGAGCTTGCACGCCACTACAAAATGCCAAGCGAATATCAATATCAAGCTACAACTAGCGATGCGAGTATGCAAGAGATGATTCTTGCCCAAAACTTACCCTCATTGGGATGGATCTCCAGCAGAGTGTTGACATTTAGTCGCCAGAAAATAACGTCGAACCGGCTACCACGGAACGACTCGACCACCTACTCGCGGAAGCCCTCTAATATTGGCGGAAGGAAGGCAACATCGACAGGTTGATGCGGCCTCCCGAGGACGCCCGCAAAGTCGCTTTGGACGACGACTAGCAGCTCACTCCAGTGATGGACCTTGTTCGTCGTACCCACCAAAGTGCAGACGTGGCTGCTGAAGTATACGACCCCCTCAGCGGTCATGGCGAAGGCAAAGATCTTGCAGAAGATGAAAAGGTCGAAGGCGACCCTCTACTCCCGCAAGTAGCAGAGGAACCCCATGATGATCGCCACACCATTAGGATTGATCTGCGCGGGGACAATGCCGAAGTATCGTAGGATCTCGCAATACTCCGGCCATAGGGGAAGTCGCACGCCGGCAACAAAGTGGCGGAGCGGCAGGACCAGAGCACCCTCTATGTAGGTGTTAAGTCGCTTGCTGCGACTAGGGAGCCTTGCCGAGTAACCGTCGGGCAAAAGCCTCTCCCTGAAGCTCTCCAAATCTCACTCTGTTGTTATCGACTTTTTGAAAGCCGCATCGGCGAAGTTTACAGCATGAGCTTGTCGGCGAGCACTAGCATCGTCTCCTACCATTTCTACGAGATTGGCGAGCTGAGAAAATAAGTAACGCGAGAAAGGAAGAGAGGTTGAAGCGCGCGAGCAGAGAAAGATACTTGTGAGCTAGGGATTGAAATTCGCAACAACGTACTTATATCCTACCTACCCCCTCTATTTATAGGCAAAGACAAGGGGGGGGGGGGGTATATCACTGCCGTGGCAACCCGATGGCGTCGATGAAGGCCGCCCCAGGAGTCTTCGGGCGAACTGTCAGAACAAGAAAGTCGCCAGATATTTTGGGATGCTTATCAAGTGTGGTAGTTGATGATTATTGATACGATCATTATCCTCTTTGATTGTTTTCTTTGAAAGTCATCTCAGGGAACTGAGTGCAATCAGACTAGTGACAGAGCACTATGAAGTGTACTTTAGGTTCAAGTTTCGAACAAATGGTGAAATTGAACGGTACAAACTGCCACCATAACACTTACTAACAAGATATCTAATCTACATAAAGGGATGATATGCTATTATCTTTGAGGAGATGCGTCATATGGTGTTCACCCTATTAGGTTTTCATGTTAAATCTGCGTCACTTTTTGTTATTATTATTTTGTGTTGTGTTTTTATTGTATATCAGCATACCGCTAAGTAATCATATAGGTACTTGCTCGAACTAATTTATAGGTGCTCTGGTCAAGCTTGTGTGCTCTATAGCCTAATAGTATCAACAATGTTCCTCGATTACTTGTGTTCCATGTTTGTTTGCATACAAAAAAAATTTAAAAATGAGAAAATTTTAATGCCTGATTTAAATCAAAATTATCATTGGCGTTAATGTTGTAGATCGATTAATGCTTGTGACGACACCGTACAGATGGGACATGAGAAAGCATAAATATTAAAGGCAACTGATAGATAGTATTCACACCAGCAATCCGAGGCTCGGTTATTCCAACAAATCTCATAATATATAGATGAAATAATCCATGCATTGTACCTTTAGTGTACAACCTGTATTCACCGAGGATGGGCCCGTTTAGTCGCCGTAGGCAGAAGATGTTAAAGTCAAAGATTGGGGGTAACCCAAGTAATAGGCGAGTATCGCTTGGTAGGCGGGCATCCCTTAAAACTCGTCACCAGTAAGACATTCGAAGATCACCGTAGGGAGAGTGTTTGCTAAATTAGCTATAGGCGAGTAGCTACACATAGTCGCAGAGTGGGCGAGCATCTTCCTTAAGTCACAAGTGAGGTATTTTGCAAGGGGAGGCTATTCTCTTATGAATACCCTCCCCCCAATAGGATTTGTCTATAAATAAGACCCTAGAGTACTAGGAATGACACCTTGAATCACCTCATAAGTTCTCTACTCATCAATTTGCGCCTTCCTAATGGCTAGCATAACCCTTTGGTTTTGGAGGGAAATCTCTTTTCGACTTCAAGGTATGTCGCAAGACCTTCTCACTGTAGCGCCCAGGTCATAGAGGCAAAGATAAAGATCGAGAACAATACGAGTCAAGAGGATTGTATCGCTTTTTTACTTGCCAGGTAGGCAGGCATCCCTTGAAACTCACCAATAGTAAGACATATTTGAAGAGCGTCGGAGGGAGAGTACTTGCGATAGATACCATAGTCGCAGAGAGGGTGAGTATCTTCCTCAAGTCGCAAGTTAAGTATTTTGTGGGAGGGGGGGAGGGTTATTCTCTAACCAATACTCCCCATGATTTGCTTATAAATAAGACCTTAGGGGTACCATGAATGACACCTTGAATCCTCACATAAGTTTTATACTCATCAATTTGTGCATTCCGAGTACCCATCTCAGCTCTTTACTCTTGAATGGAAATCTCTTTCTGAATTCCGGGAACATAGCAAGACCTTGTTGCAGTACTTATCAGGTCGTATTTATAGAAAGCTGACGGTAGTATTGAGCGGTAGAAGCTCGCCTTGTAGCTCAAGGGTTCTCTCAGTAATACGAAGAAGACTATAAGGAGAGTTTCAGTCCTGTGGACAAGATGACTTCAGTATGGGTGGTGATTGCCTTGACGGCTTGCGATAGAATATTTGGCAACTCGATGTGAAAAATGCATTTCTTTATGGGGAGATTGACAATGATATCTTCATGGTTCAGCCACCTGTTTATGTCTATGAAAATTATCCAGGACATGTCTACAAGCTTAAGAAGGCCCTCTATCACTTGAAGCAGGTGCCTCGGGACTGGTATAGGAAGTTCGCAGAGTATCTTTAGTTCTGTGGATATTTTGCATCTGACTTAGACCCGAGCTTATTCATCAAGAAGAGGGGGGAACTTCAAGTATTGGTATTGTTTGTACGTTGACGACAAGATCATCACAAAGAACTCTAAAGAAGAGGTAGTGAGACTCATGATAGATCTAGCTATCTGATTCAATATGAAGGATCTTGGTGAGCTGCACCATTTTTTTGGTCTGGAAGTGGAGAAGAAGAAGAGCGATGTGCTCGTCTCCCAAAAATATTATGCAGAGTGAATCATGAAGGGGTTCTACATGAGGGAGAGGAAGAGAAGCTCTACTCCACTTGAGGTTGGTCTGAAACTTCGATGAGATGAAGGAAGGGTATTACTAGATCCCTTTGTCTTCCGGGCTCTGGTTGGGATTTTGATATATCTGACGATTACAATGATGAATATTGCTTATGTCGTTGGCCTAGTAAGTCGGTATATGCAGCAGCCTTGTAAGCCTCATCTAGTGGAGACAAAGAGTATTATGAAGTACGTGATGTCCACCTCAGACATGGGTCTCTTTTTTGAGAGGGACATGAGCTTCAACCTTCACGAATTCACGAATGATGACTATGGGGGAGATACCGATGATTGGAAGTCGACATCTGGATACATCTTCATGCGGATCAGCAGGTGTCTCATGGTGCAATAGGAAGCAGGATTCCGTGTTTGTTTCCACTACTGAAGCAGAATACAAGCCGTCTGCCTTGGCAGCCCAGGAGTCTATCTGGTTGCGCATGTTAGTGGAGGACATCCATGAGGAGGTGCGAGGTCCTACTCTGTTATGCGATGACAATGAGAATGCTCTAAAGCTGGTTATAAATCCAGTTTACCGCACGAGGACAAATCACATCAAGATCGAGCATCACTTCGTTCAGGATAAGGTGCTTGTTGAAACCGAAAATCGGTCTCCTGTGGAGTTCGACCCTTGGGGAAGGGGGTGGTCTCGCGCCTACTTCGCTCCTGCAAGCAAAATAACAAAGAAGATAAGGTAAGACCGACCCAAGGGCTCGGCGGGGGAGGTCCCACCACACACCCGAAAGATCTCAGAGCGCTTCCCCTCCTTAGCCAGAAGCCGAGCTAAGGTACCCTCAGAAAGCACTTGAAAGCTGGAGTAGGAAGGCACAGGAAGCATGCCTTCTGGGGTACCCCTTGGGTCCTATTTATAGTTTTTAGAATCTGAACTGCCAATAACAAAACAGAACTGACCTGAAGTTACCAAAATACCCTTAGTTGGGTCTGCCAACAGCCAAACTCCGCTGTTTTGAAGGGCTATAGGCAGACCAGCGGGGGCAAAACAGTAAAAAGTACCTCACGCATCCAGGAGAGCTGGGGAACTTGATCACCTCGGCGTGTCCTGCTCGCCTGCTGTTGCCGAGCTCGGTTACGAGGGCGCGAGCTGGGGCTAGCTCGGTGAATGCCGAGCTCGGGGTCGACGAATACTGATCTCCGTTCGACGAATGTCGATCTCTGGTCGACGAATGCCGAGCTCGGGCTCGCCTTCTCCACTGCCGAGCTCGCCCACTGCCTTTAGCTCGATCTGTTTGGTTCCTGGCGACCTTGCTCGCCGGACACGCGGTTGTACAGTGCTGGATGGATCTCTAATGGTGGAGTATGTGCATAGTCAGGACAATGTCGCAGATATCTTCACATAGCCACTATCGAATGGACCATTTGAGCAGTCAAGGAGACTGCCTGGTTTGACTTCCACTTTCTACTTCAAGGGGGAGTGTTAAAAATGTTGAAGTTAGAAGTGGGCAGTCAGAAGAGTGCAAACCGCTCAGACCGCAAAGTCCGTGTGGCTAGCATGAATAGATTCTAGTGAATGGCATATTACTTGGCCATTTTTATTCTCACGGTCTGTTTCAGCAGAGTCCCTGTGGTGTTAACTGTGCGGTTAGATTTTAGCTAACCGTTAATTGTGCGGTCTAGTTTGGAGACCGCAGAGAAAAGCAGTCTGCTGTGTGCGCGGTTGGGTTTCAGTAAACGTGGTCGATACTTGGCCAGTTGTTGTCCACATGAACTGAGTCTGTTGTCTGCATAGCTGTGCGGATTGATGGTGTTAATCGTGCGCGGTCTGGTGATTGACAGTCAGTATGCTGGGAGGACTAGTGTCACTAATTGCCATGTCTCTGCGGTTATTCTATCACACTAGGCGGTGATGGTATCCGCTTGCTTGCCTATAAATAAGGGTGCTGGTCTCGTCATTATTAACGATAACTGTAACTTGAGTTAAACTAGATGGTTAATCTTTTGTAACCGAGCTACAAGGAGAAATGACCTGATATATTGCTGTGTTTGTAGATTGTGCGGCTAACACTGAGCAACCAGGAAACCAGTTCTGTTGTTGAAGTCAGGGGAGCTAGTGGGGATAGCGGGTAACAATCAGAGGTTAGCAGCAGGTCACAGATTCGATGACTAAGCGGTCTACTTCCTTGGCAGTTTTCCTAGCTTGATCCTTTGTGTCAGGCGACCTGAAGTGCAAGTAGTTGATAGTTCAGTTCCAGTTCAGTAGAGCTATGTCTGTTCGCTGTGACTTCTGCGGTTAGGTGACCTTGCGGTCAGGCAAACAGGAAGTGCGGAGAGGGGCAGTGTCTGCAGCTGTAAATAAGTAGCAGTACGTGTGATTTTGCGGTTAATAGGGCGGATAGGCGACTAGGATGTTATAGTGCTCTATCCGCTAGTTTTTTACTCTTTTATTCTATGGTGATTTTCATCGGGTGAATTTAATGTCTTGCGAGGTCCTACTCTGCTATGCAGTGACAATGTGAGTGCTCTCAAGCTAGTTACAAATTCAGTTTGCCGCGCGAGGACAAAGCACATCGAGATCGAGCTTCACTTCGTTCAAGAGAAGGTGCTGGAGGGATCTCTAATGGTGGAGTATGTGCAGAGCCAGTACAGTGTCGCATATATCTTCACACAACCACTATCGAAGGGACCATTTAAGCGGTTACGGAGACTGCTTGGTTTGACTTCCACTCCCTACTTCAATGGGGAGTGTTAAAAATGTTGAAGTTAGAAGTGGGCGGTCAGAAGAGTTCAAACTGCTAGACTGTAGAGACCGCGCGGCTAGCGCAAATAGATTCTATAGAACGACATATTCCTTGACCATCTTTGTTCTCATAGTCTGTTTCAGCAGATTCCCTGTGGCGTTAACTGTGCGGTTAGATTTTAACTAACTGCGAATTGCACGGTCTGGTTTGGAGACCGCAGAGTGAAGCAGACAACTGTGTGCACAATTGGGTTTCAGTCAACGTGGTCGATACATGGCCAGTTGTGGTCCACACAGACTGAGTCTGCTGTCCGCATAGCTGTGCAGATTGATGGTGTTAACCGCACGCGGTCTGGTTATTGGTAGTTACCATGTTGGGAGAACTGGTGCTGCTAACTGCCATGTCACTGGCAGTTATTCTATCCCACTGGGCAGTGACGGTATCTGCTTGCCCGTCTATAAATAGGGGTGCTGACCTCATCATTATTAATGAGAACTGTAGCTTGAGTTAAACTCGACGGTTAATCTTTTGTAACCACACGACAAGGAGAAGTGACCTGATCTATTGTTGTGTTTGCAGATTGTGCGGCTAGCACTGCGCAACCAGGAAACCGGTTCTTATGGTGAAGTCAGGGGAGATAGTGCAGATAGCAGGTAGAAATAAGAGGTTAGCAGCAGGTCGCAGATTCGGCGACTAGACGGTCTACTTCCTTGGCAGTTTTCCTAGCTTGGATAAAATAGTTCGTCTCTGGAGGGCTGATGCGCCCGCGAACAGACTCTTACTGTGGTTGGTTCGGTGAGTCGATCGCCGCGGGCGTGCTCGGGTAGGCAAGTGCACCTATCGCAAGTAGTACTCGATATTCGGGGGAATACCGAGGTCGTATTGTTCTCGGGGTCGCGTTGACTATTCTTACTCCTCCGGGAGGACTATTATTTTACTGAAAGTAAGGTGGATTTTTTTTACTTAATAAAAGAAAATACGGAAGGGTTAACGCTCGGCAAAGATTAAGAGCGAAAAAACTTGGCCGATCCACAAATTAGTACTTAAAATATTCGATGAAGGGTTAACGAAGGATTCCTCTCGGCATAAGAACCCCGCTATTGGGTGGGGAACCCAATCGGACGCTTGTCCTCTTTTAAGACTAAAACAATAGCTAGCATTAATAATAGGGGGGTATAGGACAAATAAATTTAAAATAAAATTTTTAATGTAAAAAATATTAGTTTTCAAATTAATAATAAGCCAAAAAAGATACAAACAACTTGTCACTTCAATTATGCCGATTTTTCACTTCATGAATTCATCTATGATACAAGTCAATTTTCTCCGCTATTTCTTCAATATATGAAGTCACAAGAAAATCTTTCATGTGAGCGTTTTAACAAATTTCATATCAGAGAATGAACTTTTTGTGGTTGTTGTTGAGACCGGAAGATCAAGATGAGACGGATTAGTTAATAAGAATTGGTCTTATTGTTTCCACCAATTTCTCATACAACTCTTATGAGAAAGAACCTGAACGTTAAGACTATTGAAAGACGTATTCATCACTTGGATCTAATGCCACATTTAACGAAGGTTAGAATTTTCCGACGAAGGATTCCTCTTAACGCCCGCTTTACGCTAAGAACCCCGCTATTGGGTGGGGAACCCAATCCGGTAGAATTACGCTTGTCCTGAGGAGAGAAAGAGAGAGAGGGGAGGAGAGAGAAAGGGAGAGAGATCTAACAGAGAGGAGAAAGGGGGCAGAGAGAGTTCGAGGGAAATTAATATTTTATGACAAAACGTATTTTTTTATAAAATAAAAATTGTAATATTGATTTATATTTTTTTACGCATTTTGAACTCATATGTATATTTGCGGGCATTGCCCCATGTTGGGCATCCCGTGATCGGTCCTTTGATGCGGGCGCAACCCGGAACGACGCATCGAGCACGAGAGAAGCCCGCACGGCCTCTCGGCTAGCTAGCATGGGCCCCCCCTTATCCGCCCCTGCATATGGACTACGGAAATAGGGCTCACACATCGATATGTGGTTCTACACGTCGTAAACCCGGGGTAAACCTTAAGTCCTTAAATTAAAATGAAAATAAAGAGCTTTAATTATTTGAAATCATTTTAAATGTCCCAATGCTCTTCGATGCCGAGGCTAATAGCGATTAGCCACACATCGGTATGGGGACGGCTTATAATTTAGTGAGGCGCAAGTTCGAAATTAAACACTAAACGATTATAAGAAGGGGACACAAGAAAAATAACAACATTTAGAAAACTGAAAAACTAGCTAAAACAAGAACTCACGCACACTCCAAATTATAAGTTAAAAAGGAACTAAGTTACACATGAAAGAAATTTGCATATTCAAAATTTGCGAGTCCCACTCAAACGAGTGGGGGCGGTAAATAAAAGCTGAAAATTTGCAAGTCCTACTCAAACGAGTAGGACTGAAATGAAAGCGAGTCCTACTCAAATGAGTAGGAGAAAATAAATGCGATTACAGGGCTATAAAGATCCGTCCATTTAACTCAAGTGAGTAGGCGGAAAAATAAAGAAAGAAAATTACAAGGCCTACTCGAACGAGTAGTCGGGAAATAAAGTCCGGCCATTTAAACTCAAGTGAGTAGGCGGAAAAATAAAGAAAGAAAATAACAAGTCCTACTCAAATGAGTAGGACTGAAAATGAAAACGATGCGTCATTTAACTCTTAACGAGTAGGCGGAAATAAATGCACACAAACACACACACTCCATAAGAATTTCAAGAAAGCAGTAAAGCTAACACCTACACTCACACACTCTACAAAATTTGAACAAAGCATTAAAAGAAAGCATTAAAAGAAAGCATTAAAATTTAACACCTACACTCACACACTCTACATAATTTTAACAAAGCATTAAAAGTTACTCATACACTCACACACACAACATGAAAATTAAGAAGAACAAAAGAAAATTTATGCTCATACACTCACACACACTAATTGAAAGCAAAATGAAAGTTACCTAAAAATTAAAACTTTTACTTTGTCATACTTAGGTTTTGCCAAAAACAAATAAAAAGAGAAAATTACAATTTTTAGAGGACAAAAGTTTTTCAAAACATATTAAAAATCAAAGTTTTTGGAAAATTAAAATTTCAACATTTTCATTCTTATGGTTTTATGAAAGTGATAAAAAAGTGAAAAAGAAGATGAAAAGAACAAAAGAGGTTTTACAATCCTACAAAATAAACTAAGAAAAGAAAATAAAGTTCACTTTCAAATCTCTTTTACAAATTCATAAGAGTGAAGATGTTGAAGAAATTAAAAGAAGACATGAAAAAAAGAAAAAAAAACCTAATTCATCATTTCATAAATTTCTAACAAAACCTAACATGAGACAAATTAAAAACATGTAAAGTAAATAAATAACACTCATACACACACACACACATTTCATAAATGAAGAACTAAATGAAGAATAAAGATAAAACCAAGGATAAAAAGGAGAAGGAAAGTAAGCCATCCAAATGAATTTTCATGCTATATAGAGAGAGAAAATCTAACATTTTTATTAAAATTATCAAGCTATTACAAAGCTAAAAGATAAAGCAAAACAAAACATGAAATAAAGAAGGGAGAAATCTCCTTACATAGCACTACTATCCACGGATTAAGCCCACAAAAGACACTAAAATGGCCCAAAAATCTGAACCCTTGGACCTTACAAAACTGGGCAATTTATAGGCAAAAAATTCTAAGTACACGCCCTAGGTCACGAGCGTGTAGGGGGGGGGGGGGGGGGGGGGGGGGGGCGTGACAGTACTATTCATGAAGGCGGCCGGCGATTGGACAGGAAAGTTGACTTCGGGCTGAGTTCGCGGCAGTCATGCCCCAGGTCACGGGCGTGACTCTGGGCGTGTCGGGGAGGTAGAACCGGGCGCGGGTCGCGCCGAAAGTCTTCGGCAGCATCTTGTCGGGCTAGCTGGAAAGGTCACGCCCCAGGTCACGGGCGTGACGCTGGGCGTGTCAGTTGGTGTCGACACTCGACGAATGTCGAGCGGAAAGTGTCGAGTCGAAATCGTCGAGCGGAAATTGAGTCACGCCCCAGGTCACGGGCGTGACGCTGGGCGTGACTGTTGGTGTCGACACTCGACGATCGTCGAGATGAATTCGTCGAGTTGAGTGAACACGGGCTTGGGTCACGCCCCGTGTCGGGTGACACGGGCGTGTCGCCAGGCGTGTCGAGCTTTTCTCTTCAGAATTTTGCAATTTCACGGGAAATGCAATGTCACGGCCCGGTCACGGGCGTGACCAAATTGTCACGGGCGTGTACTGCCCAATTTTGGCATATTTTGAAAATTTTTCTGCAAAATAAAATAAAACAAGTTAGAAGAAAATTTACAAGAATAGGAACATTTTATTGAACAAAAATAAGTAAAAACGACGAAAATAAATGAAAATGACTAAATTAATGTGCACAAAAATACGCATATTTACAATTCATCAAATACCCCCATACTTAGGCTTTTGCTATTCCAGAACAAAAGTTTGAGGTGAATCTATAAGGAATAAAAAAAACTCTAAGTTTTAGCTACCGCTTAATCAATTATAAGAGAGATCGAAATAAATATACGGGGTGTAAGAGTTAAGTCCTAAAATTATGTAGATGATTTAAATAGCGCAAAAGTTTTGGCCAAAAAAACTTCTTGATGTAATCAAATAGAAGGCAACATTTGTAATGGTTAGATTAACGAAAATAGTTTGGAATTATAAGAACTCTAGCTTATACGAGTGCTACTGGAAATAATACAATTTACTAATTATGCTCTCAAAAAGATTTTTGAATTAATTCTAGAATCGTGTAATTGGCTAAAGGGGTAGTGGGTTTATGAAGAGGGTTTTGATATTTGAGGTGAGGTAATTTTTTCTCGAACCTCCATTTTTTTTTCTTTTGGATTATTAGGAAAACGAAATCTTATTTTCCTAATATAATTTTTGTTTTTCAACTTCACAAGAATAAAAATAACCCAATGTATATTTGTAGGAGTAATGAATTTTATCCTCTTACTCCATATATAATCTTTTAAAATTATTGGGTGCCTATGTTTACGGAGCGAAATCTTATTCCCATTGACATATGATCTTTTAAGGATAGAAATTTTTCATGCCAAGTAGGTCATGAAAAGTTAGGGGAGAAAGGAAAACTAGATTGTAATCCTAAAAATTTTTGAGAGCAACCTTAATAATTTGTACGTTCCAATTGTTTTCAGAAAGCTAAAAGTAAGTATAATTGAATTCTATAGTCGTTATTTCCTAACATAATATACGTGCTCCTATCAATGAAAAATTAGAAGTAGTGCCTAAAACGAGTTCGCTATTTTTAACAAAGTATAAAGAATTCTTTAAAACTTAACCCCGGGTATTTAAATTTTTCAGTCAATAATTAACAAACGGGTAGGGAACAAAGAATTAATCAAATTCTCAAATAAATAAACTCAAAACGAATTTTTGGATAACATGAAAGTTAAGGATGAAATATTTGATTTATTTGTTTCAAAACATTTTTTTGATTTTTATAGTTTTTATCATCATTTTTTTTGTTTTTTCATTTATTATCTTTTTTTTGTATTTTTGTTTTTCTCAATTTTTTTTTTGTTTTGACCTATTATCTTTTTTTTGTATTTTTAAGAGAATTTTCATAAAAATATGGGAAAAAAGGTTTGTACAAGAATGAGGAAGGGGGAGAGAGAAAAGAGTATGTACAAACAAAATATTTACAAAGTGAGACTAAATATAATTTTTTTTTGATTTGATTTGTTATATATATTTTTTAATTTGTTTTTGAGTTTTTGGAAAAAAGAAAGAAAGAAATTTTTTTTTTTGGATTTTTCATTTAAATTTTTTTTTCATTTTAAGATGTTTTTTAATTTTTTTGTTTTTGTTTTGTTGTTATATGTATTTTTTTCTATTTTTGAAATGCAGAAACAAAAAAAAAAGAAGTGCAGAAAGTAAAGCACGAAAATACCCCCATACTTAAGTCCAACATTGTCCCCAATGTTGTATCGTAAGTATGCGGAACAGAAAGGAAAGACAATATATACAAAGAAAAGAAAGGGAAGGGGGTAGAAGCTTCCCTGAAACGCATAGGGGGAGGCTGATCAGAAACCCTGCGTTTATTAGAAAAAGCAGCAAAGATAATGAGGAAGGAGCGAAAAGATAAGCGAGGGGTGCCTCCCAGGAGCGCTTTGTTTATAGTCGTGTAGCTTGACTATTTTGGCGGGTTTATAATGTGGAGGAAAGTAATGGTTTCGCTAAAACCGATCACTGGGTCGCCTGCTATATAAGACTTTAACCGATGACCGTTTACTTTAAATGAACCTTTGTCCGGGTGGGAGACGAGTACGGTTCCATAAGGAAAAACTTCTTCAACTAAGAAGGGACCGGACCATCTAGATTTTAGTTTACCCGGAAAAAGCTTAAGGCGTGAATTATAAAGAAGGACAAGATCGCCCGGAGAAAATATTTTTGGGGACTTTAAATTTCGATCGTGATATAACTTAGAGCGCTCCTTATAGAATTTATTGCTCTCGTAAGCGTTCGCACGCCATTCATCGAGCTCGTTTAGTTGCAGTTTTCTATTCTGAGCGGTTAAGTTGGAGTCGAGGTTTAAGAGTTTTAAAGCCCAAAGAGCGCGATGCTCTAACTCTACGGGTAAATGGCACGCTTTGCCGTAGACTAACCGGAACGACGTACATCCAATTGCGGTTTTGTATGCCGTCCGATACGCCCACAACGCATCGTCGAGTTTAACGGACCAATCTTTCCTATTTAGCGAAACGTTTTTTTCTAAAATTCGCTTAATCTCTCGATTTACTACCTCGACTTGGCCACTTGTTTGCGGGTGGTAGGGGGTGGCAAGCTTGTGCGTGACTCCGTATTTAGCTAACGTCTTAGCCATAAGAGCGTTACAGAAATGCGTTCCCCTATCACTAATAATTGCGCGAGGCGTGCCGAAGCGAGAAAATAATTTTTTAAGAAATGTAACGACGACTCGCGCATCGTTGGTGGGGAGAGCTTGCGCTTCCGCCCACCTCGATACGTAGTCGACCGCCACTAAAATATACATATTTTTGAAAGACGGAGGTAGGGGGCCAACAAAATCTATGCCCCATAAATCGAAGACTTCGCACTCTAAAAACATATTTTGGGGCATCTCGTCGCGACGAGAGATGTTACCCGACCGCTGACAGCTATCGCATGCGCGCACAAAATTATGCGCGTCTTTGAAGAGAGTGGGCCAAAAGTAGCCCGCCTCTAGCGCCTTCCGAGCGGTCCGGTTGGCTTGATAATGCCCACCGGCTGGACCCTCGTGGCAGTGCTTAGGAATTTGCAAGCACTCCACACCCGCAACGCATCTTCGGACCGCTTGGTCCGCGCAGATACGAAAAAGAAATGGGTCCTCCCAAAAAAAATTTTTCAAGTCAGAAAAGAATTTCTTCTTTTGATGACTGGAAAACTCTTTTGGAAGGACCCGCGCTACTAAGAAATTTGCAAAGTCTGCGAACCAAGGCGAAGATGACGAAGATTTATTAATGGCAAGAAGGCGTTCCTCGGGGAATCTGTCATTTATTTCAGATTCGACGAGCGCTTCTGCACCCGGATTTTCTAAACGGGAGAGGTGGTCTGCCGCTAGATTTTCCGCTCCCCGCTTATCTCGGATCTCCAAATCAAACTCTTGTAGGAGGAGAATCCATCGAAGAAGGCGGGGCTTCGCATCATTTTTAGCTAATAAATACTTAAGCGCGGAGTGATCGGTAAAAACGATAACTTTAGATAGCGTTATATACGAGCGAAACTTATCAAAAGCGAAAACGACGGCTAAGAGTTCCTTTTCCGTTGTCGTGTAATTTACTTGTGCGGAAGTGAGCGTCTTGCTAGCGTAATAAATAGGATGAAAATGTTTTTCTACGTGTTGGCCAAGAACGGCACCTAAGGCAATATCACTAGCGTCGCACATAATTTCGAACGAAAGAGACCAATTAGGGGCCACTAAAATTGGTGAAGTGATAAGTTTTTGTTTTATTAAATTAAAGGCGGACTCGCATTCGCTACTAAAGATGAAGCGAGATTCCTTTTCCAAGAGGTGAGTTAGCGGCTTTGTTATTTTTGAAAAGTCTTGAATGAAGCGTCGATAAAAGCCCGCATGGCCTAAGAAACTCCTAATAGATTTTACGTTTGTTGGATGCGGAAGTTTTTCGATAATTTCTATCTTGGCCTTATCCACCTCTATCCCCTTAGACGAAATCATATGGCCGAGTACCAAACCTCCTCGAACCATAAAGTTGCATTTTTCCCAATTTAAAACAAGACTTGTGTCCTCGCACCGTTGAAGGACACGATCTAAATTATGAAGGCAATCGGGAAAAGAGCATCCGAAAACAGAGAAGTCATCCATAAAGACTTCCATAATGTCTTCTACTAGCTCGCCAAAGATCGCTAGCATACATCTTTGGAATGTAGCTGGCGCGTTGCAGAGTCCAAATGGCATTCTTCGATATGCGAAGGTGTCAAACGGACAAGTAAAAGTTGTTTTCTCTTGATCATCGGGGGAAATGGGGATTTGGAAAAACCCCGATAAACCATCAAGAAAACAATAATACGGATGACCGGATAAACGCTCTAAAATCTGGTCCAAAAATGGCAGAGGGAAATGGTCCTTGCGGGTGGCGTCATTAAGTTTTCTATAATCGATGCACACTCGCCAACCCGTAACAGTACGAGTTGGGACAAGCTCGTTATGCTCATTCGCCACTACGGTAAGGCCGCCCTTCTTGGGCACGACATGCACGGGACTAACCCATGCACTGTCCGAAATAGGGTAGATAATCCCCGCATCTAATAACTTAATGATTTCGGCTTTAACGACGTCTTTCATGTTTGGGTTAAGACGACGTTGCAGCTGAATCGTTTTGCGGCAATTATCGTTAAGGAAAATCTTATGGGTGCAAAAGGAGGGGCTAATCCCCTTTAAGTCAGAGATTTGCCACGCAATTGCGTGGCGATGTTTAAATAAAACTTCCAATAAATCGGAAGTCTCCGAATCACTCAAGTCCGAAGAGATGATAACGGGAAGCGTATCGCCTTTTCCCAAAAAAGCGTATTTGAGCGATGCGGGTAAGGGTTTGAGGTCTAGGATGGGCGGTTCTTCTAGGGAGGTTTTAATACCTATGTCTTTCTTACCAATTGGTTCGAAAGGCAAGTCTAAAGAAGTATCCTCATCACATTTAAAATTTTCGAGCGCATAAATATCGTCGTTTAAAAATACAGACTCGAAAACGGGAGAAGAACGATCTCCGAAAAAGGTATCTAAAGAGTAGCAGAAATCGTCGCTCGATGACAAATTGTCCATCGAGGGATTAATAGAGAAAGTAACTTGGTCATCGCCTACTCGGAGGAGAAGGCTACCATTACTAACATCTATTAATGCGCGGGAGGTGGCGAGAAAGGGCGACCGAGTATTATTGGTACCTCGGCGTCCTCCTCGATATCTAAGATGACGAAGTCTACCGGGAAGGTAAACTTGTCGACTCGGACAAGGACGTCCTCCACTACCCCGATAGGGAACTTAACCGAGCGATCCGCTAATTGGATGCGCATATTCGTAGGACTAGAAGTACCCAAACCTAAACGCGAAAAGAGCGAGAACGGCATCAGATTAATGCTAGCCCCTAAATCAGCTAAGGCGTACTTTACTAATATATTGCCAAAAAGGCACGGGATGGAAAACCGTCCCGGGTCGTTTTGTTTTGTGGGCAATTTATTAGTAAGGGCCGCCGAGCAGACGACGTTGAGAGATACATGCGAAATATCCTCTAATTTGCGTTTATTAGAAAGTAGTTCTTTTAAAAATTTCGCATATTTGGGCATTTGCGAGATAGCCTCGCAAAAAGGAACATTAATATGAATTTGTTTTAATAATAAAATAATTTTTTCATATTGCGCGTCCTTACGCTCGTTATCTAACTTATGCGGATACGGAAGAGCCTTGTTTAAAATAATTTTTTCTTTTATAATTGGTAAAGGCGGCGTAAGCGAAGAAAGGGGAAGAGGGGTCGGAGGTGAAATATGTACATGAGGGTCGGTCCGTTTTGGATCGACCACCTCCTTTCCGCTACGGAGGGTTATAGCGTTGGCGTTCTCCCGCGGATTGGGCTCCGTGTTTCCCGGCAGTGCCCCGAGCGCGCGCTAGGACATCATCCTCGCCAGCTGTCCAACCTGTTGTTCGAGTGTTTTTAGCGATCCGGTGATGTTCCGGATATTTGACTCGTTGGACGCAATATACTTCGAAAAATTTTCCTCCATCGGGGAGGGTTTCGGAAGAGGAGGAGGAGGAGGAAGAAATCCGGGCGCATAAGAAATAGGGGGACGCTGAGCATTATTCGGGTTGCTCCACGAGAAGTTGGGGTGATTCCTCCAACCCGGATTATAGTTATTACTATAAGGGTTGTTGTTGGGGTTGAAGGGAGGACGACCCGAATTTCCCATGAAGTCCACGAACTCTTCAGCTACGCAGACGTTAGGGGGAATAAAACAAGGCGGAGTGGAGGAGGCAGCAGACATCTCCGCCACTTGCTTTGTTAACCTTTCAACTTGAAAGGTCAAGAGAGCAGTGGCATCCACTTCAAAAAGACCAGCCGCCGGCTTTGGGCGTCCCCGCGGGACATTCCATTGATAGGCGTTCATAGCCATCTCTTCGAATAAAGCCTGGGCGGCCTCGGGGGTTTTGTTGTTAAGCGTACCCCCGGCAGCCGCGTCAATCATTTGACGCGTCTGAAAACTCAGCCCATTATAAAAAATTTGAACTTGCAACCACGTTGGCAGCGCGTGGTGCGGGCAACGGCGGAGGAATTCCTTAAACCGTTCCCAAGTCTCGTATAGAGACTCAGGATCGTTTTGCACAAACGAAGAAATGTCCGCCCGCAACTTTGCAGTTTTTGCGGGCGGAAAGTACTTCGTTAGGAACCGTTCCGTCAACTCAGCCCACGTGGTGATACATCCTCGCGGGAGGGCATTCAACCACGCCTTGGCTTTGGACTTAAGGGAAAAAGGAAATAAGCGCAAAAGAATGACGTCATCAGTGACGCCATTAATCTTGAAGGTGTCGCATATCTCCAAGAAATTGGACAAGTGGACATTCGGGTCCTCATCCGGTAGTCCATCGAACTGCACGGCGTTTTGGACCATTTGAATGACACTTGACTTTATTTCGAAATTATTATTCGCCACCGCAGGGCGAACAATACTCGACCCAGAATCATCCAGGTTAGGCCGGGCGTAATAAGACATAGTACGCTCGGCCGCCGGGGGAAGGTTAGGCGCGGCCATAACTACAACAGTGGGTTCTCCGATAGATTCCTCGGGATCTAAAGAAGGATTTCGGCGTTGAGATCGGACAAGCGCAAGAGAGCGTTCGATCTCAGGGTCGAAGTCAAAATCTTCAGACTCGGAGGGTTGTCCACGGGTCATACACCCAAACAAAAATAAAACAAAATAAACTTCTTTTTTTGTTTTTAAAATAAAGTTTTTAGTTTTTTTTTTACAGAAAATAAGTAAAAGTAATAGACTCCGGAATTCGAAATAGCAACTCGAAAAGAGAGGTCCCCGGCAACGGCGCCAAAAACTTGATGCGCCCGCGAACAGACTCTTACTGTGGTTGGTTCGGTGAGTCGATCGCCGCGGGCGTGCTCGGGTAGGCAAGTGCACCTATCGCAAGTAGTACTCGATATTCGGGGGAATACCGAGGTCGTATTGTTCTCGGGGTCGCGTTGACTATTCTTACTCCTCCGGGAGGACTATTATTTTACTGAAAGTAAGGTGGATTTTTTTTACTTAATAAAAGACGGAAAAGCAAAGGAGCGAAAAAACGATTTAGAAAATATTCGATGAAGGGTTAACGCTCGGCATCGAATCGAATTAAGACTAAAACAATTTTAATAATTATAGGACTTAGTTTTCAAATTAATAATAAGGCAACTTGGCCGTGGAGGTTCCACAAATGTGAGCGCACTTATCTCTAGGAATATTGCTCACCTGAACGTTAAGACTATTCGACCGAACGTTAGTCCGACGAAGGATTCCTCTTAACGCCCGCTTTACGCTAAGAACCCCGCTATTGGGTGGGGAACCCAATCCGGTAGAATTACGCTTGTCCTCTTTCGAGGGTATGCACGCAACTCTATTTACCCAGGGGTGATCGGTCCATATGCACGGCCTCTCGGCTAGCTAGCATATGGACTGCGGAAATAGGGCCCACACATCGATATGTGGTCCTACGCGTCGTAAACCCGGGGTAAACCTTAAGTCCTTAAATTAAAATGAAAATAAAGAGCTTTAATTATTTGAAATCATTTTAAATGTCCCAATGCTCTTCGATGCCGAGGCTAATAGCGATTAGCCACACATCGGTATGGGGACGGCTTATAATTTAGTGAGACGCAAGTTCGAAATTAAACACTAAACGATTATAAGAAGGGGACACAAGAAAAATAACAACATTTAGAAAACTGAAAAACTAGCTAAAACAAGAACTCACGCACACTCCAAATTATAAGTTAAAAAGGAACTAAGTTACACATGAAAGAAATTTGCATATTCAAAATTTGCGAGTCCCACTCAAACGAGTGGGGGCGGTAAATAAAAGCTGAAAATTTGCAAGTCCTACTCAAACGAGTAGGACTAAAATGAAAGCGAGTCCTACTCAAATGAGTAGGAGAAAATAAATGCGATTACAGGGCTATAAAGATCCGTCCATTTAACTCAAGTGAGTAGACGAAAAAATAAAGAAAGAAAATTACAAGGCCTACTCGAACGAGTAGGCGGGAAATAAAGTCCGGCCATTTAAACTCAAGTGAGTAGGCGGAAAAATAAAGAAAGAAAATAACAAGTCCTACTCAAATGAGTAGGACTGAAAATGAAAACGATGCGCCATTTAACTCTTAACGAGTAGGCGGAAATAAATGCACACAAACACACACACTCCATAAGAATTTCAAGAAAGCAGTAAAGCTAACACCTACACTCACACACTCTACAAAATTTGAACAAAGCATTAAAAGAAAGCATTAAAAGAAAGCATTAAAATTTAACACATACACTCACACACTCTACATAATTTGAACAAAGCATTAAAAGTTACTCATACACTCACACACACAACATGAAAATTAAGAAGAACAAAAGAAAATTTATGCTCATACACTCACACACACTAATTGAAAGCAAAATGAAAGTTACCTAAAAATTAAAACTTTTACTTTTTCATACTTAGGTTTTGCCAAAAACAAATAAAAAGAGGAAATTACAATTTTTAGAGGACAAAAGTTTTTCAAAACATATTAAAAATCAAAGTTTTTGGAAAATTAAAATTTCAACATTTTCATTCTTATGGTTTTATGAAAGTGATAAAAAAGTGAAAAAGAAGATGAAAAGAACAAAAGAGGTTTTACAATCCTACAAAATAAACTAAGAAAAGAAAATAAAGTTCACTTTCAAATCTCTTTTACAAATTCATAAGAGTGAAGATGTTGAAGAAATTAAAAGAAGACATGAAAAAAAGAAAAAAAACCTAATTCATCATTTCATGAATTTCTAACAAAACCTAACATGAGACAAATTAAAAGCATGTAAAGTAAATAAATAACACTCATACACACACACACACACATTTCATAAATGAAGAACAAAGATAAAACCAAGGATAAAAAGGAGAAGGAAAGTAAGCCATCCAAATGAATTTTCATGCTATATACAGAGAGAAAATCTAACATTTTTATTAAAATTATCAAGCTATTACAAAGCTAAAAGATAAAGCAAAACAAAACATGAAATAAAGAAGGGAGAAATCTCCTTACATAGCACTAGTATCCACGGATTAAGCCCACAAAAGACACTAAAATGGCCCAAAAATCTGAACCCTTGGACCTTACAGAACTGGGCAATTTATAGGCAAAAAATTCTAAGTACACGCCCTAGGTCACGGGCGTGTAGGGGGGGCGTGACAGTACTATTCATGAAGGCGGCCGGCGATTGGACAGGAAAGTTGACTTCGGGCTGAGTTCGCGGCAGTCACGCCCCAGGTCACGGGCGTGACTCTGGGCGTGTCGGGGAGGTAGAACCGGGCGCGGGTCGCGCCGAAAGTCTTCGGCAGCATCTTGTCGGGCTAGCTGGAAAGGTCACGCCCCAGGTCACGGGCGTGACGCTGGGCGTGTCAGTTGGTGTCGACACTCGACGAATGTCGAGCGGAAAGTGTCGAGTCGAAATCGTCGAGCGGAAATTGAGTCACGCCCCAGGTCACGGGCGTGACGCTGGGCGTGACTGTTGGTGTCGACACTCGACGATCGTCGAGATGAATTCGTCGACTTGAGTGAACACGGGCTTGGGTCACGCCCCGTGTCGGGTGACACGGGCGTGTCGCCAGGCGTGTCGAGCTTTTCTCTTCAGAATTTTGCAATTTCACGGGAAATGCAATGTCACGGCCCGGTCACGGGCGTGACCAAATTGTCACGGGCGTGTACTGCCCAATTTTGGCATATTTTGAAATTTTTTCTGCAAAATAAAATAAAACAAGTTAGAAGAAAATTTACAAGAATAGGAACATTTTATTGAACAAAAATAAGTAAAAACGACGAAAATAAATGAAAATGACTAAATTAATGTGCACAAAAATACGCATATTTACAATTCATCAAGGGCTGACTAGCAGTTCGAATAAAGGTTGTTCGCAGCGACTTTGGTGGTCAAGTGATCCTTGCTGTCAGGCGACCTGAAGTGCGGACAGTTGATAGTTCAGTTCCAATTCAGTAGAACTGTGTCTGTTTGCTGCGACTTCTGCTGTTAGGTGACCTTGCGGTCAGGCGACCAAGAATTGCGGACATGGGTAGCTTCAACAGGCAATAAGTAGCAGTCCGCGCGGTTTTGCAGTTAGCAGGGCAGATAGGTGACTTGGCTGTTACAGTGTTCTGTCTGCCAGTTTTGTACTCTTCTATTTTGTTGTGATTTCCATGGGGTGCATTGCAAAATCATGTCTCATAATGCATGTCTTGTATTGTAAAGAAGACGGGTAATATAATCACGGCTCTTGTTCTTCTGCTTGCTACTGATTTATTTGACTTGGGCGGTTGAGTGTTCCTGCAACCTCCTTTTTTTATAAATTTTTACAACAATGTCCCCGGTGGGGGCTCGAGGGAAACACCCCAGGCCAGATATCGACCAGAGTTTAGTCATATCGACGAGAGCTCTATTCAATGTCAACCGAAGCTCTAGTCGATATCACCGGAGCTCGAGTTGATATGAACCGGAGCTAGAGTCGATATGGACTGGAGCTCGAGTCAATATAAATAAGAGCTCTCGTCGATATCGACCAGAGCTCGAGTCGATATAAATAAGGGCTATAGTCGATATGGACCGGAGCTCTAGTCGATATCGACCAGAGCTCTCATCGATATCGACCAGCGCTCTCGTCGATATTGACCAGAGCTCTAATTGATATCGACTAGAGCTCTAATTGATATCGACTAGAGCTTAAGTCGATATTGTCTGGACCAGATAGTTGTGTCGTCGAGAGCTGTCGACGAGACATGATTTGTCGGTGAGATTGGTAGCTGACGAACCCAGTTCTATTAAATTCGTCATCGTGGTTGTTGTTAAATTTTCTCAACGTGGTCAGCAAGATAGCCCAAACGCCAAATTAATATCTTCGGAACTAGCCAGTTCTCACGTTGAAGCAGTGGAAAACCAAAGAACAAAGGTTAAACCCAACACACAATGGAAGCACAAGCAGGTCTTTTAATCATTCACTTCTTTACAACACGAGGCATACATAGTGAGACATGATTTCGCTAGTATAACAACTGTAAACAAAAAGCACCAAAATCCAAGCCGGGCGGACAGCACCAGAGTCCGTCGAGACCGCGAGGTCGCCGAGGTCGCCGAGTCCGCTGAGATCGCCCACACTTAGCTGCAGTCCGCCGAATAGCCACGGAGTCCGCCGAAGCCGCGAGGCCGCGCGGACACACCGTTATTCGTCTCCTGCTGAAGCTGAACTGAGGAACACCCCCCCTACCCGCCTGATGCCGGCAGACAGGTTTTTGAAGCTGGAAAAGATGAAACAACGCTGAGAAGCCGCAGAGCGACCTCCTGCTGAGTCCGCAGAGACCGCACACTTCCAAGTACTTCACCGAAGTCACAGCCAAACTCCTGGCTCCTTGAAGCTACCCGCACGACCTGCACACAGCAAACGTCAGCACTGAAACAATCCGCGCGGACTGATAAACTGAGACCGCAGCACTTCGCCCAACCCAACTTACTGTTCACTCAAGTTACTGTAGAACTGCCAGGGGGGTCCTATTTATAGGCGAGGTGAGGAGTGTGGTCACCGCCCTAGAGATAGAGACACCACCCCAGCCCGCGCGATAGCAAAACACCGTCCGCAGAGTCCGCAAGGACTTAGCCGGATACCAAGGAAAACCGCCAGGAGCAAGGAAACATTGGCGAACCCTCTCCAGTCCACCCAAGCTATGCGGACAAGGCATCAGCCCGCAAAGCTTCCGACCACTGCAGGACAGCAAACCCCCTTCAATGGCAGTCCGCCCAAACCCGAGGCAGTCCGCAAGACTCACACCTCAATCCGCCACAAGTCCACGACCAAAGGCAGATAACAACAGTCCGCCCGGTCACAGCGGACTTGGCGGATACTGCGGACACCATGGTCTTGGCACAAAGTGTGACCAAGTCCAAAACCATCAAAGGCCAATGCGAGCATGGCGGACACAAGCTCCCATCCGCCAAACACCCTAGAACAGACCGCCAGCAGTCCGCAAGCTCCTCGCACTCCTGTGCAACGCAGCAACCCTCTCCCAGACTCCAAAACACCAGTCCGCCAATCGATCTCCACAGCAAAGCACCTGCTGTAACACCAGAGCTCGACAAGGCCTCAGCCAAGCTCTAAGCCCAGTCCGCAACAGCCCACACTGCGGACACATCAGTCTGCAAGCTTCCCGCGGACACGAGCCAAACCGCCTATCAGCACAAGCTTGCACCACGGCCACTGAGCAAAGCACCAGTCCGCAAGCCTCTCTATCCGCAGATACCAGGCCGCATAGTCCGCGGAATTCATGCAAACAACCCGCTCAGAAGACAGCCGGCTTTTCACTAGACCTTCCACCAGGCCGCACATCACAGTCCGCCCAGTCCGCCTAGTCCGCCAAAGCTGTCCGCCCAGGCCGCCCGGCCTGTCCCGTCAACCACTTCCACTTCACAAATTTCAACACTCCCCCTTGAAGTGGGAAGTGGTGACCAAGCCCAGCAAGCTGCGCAAGCGTTCAAAGGGCCCCTTCGACAGTGGCTTCGTGAAGATGTCAGCAAGATTATCTTCACTCCGAACATGCCCGACCAGCAGAGATCCTTCCAACACCTTCTCCCTGATGAAATGGTGATCAATCTCTATATGCTTGGTCCTGGCGTGACACACTGGATTGTTAACCAGTTTGAGAGCACTCTCATTGTCACCCCGGAGTAAAGTAGGCCCTTGCACTTCTTCATGAACATCCTCTATAAGCCTCCTCAACCAAACAGCTTCCCGAGCAGCCAAGGCCGAAGCCTTATACTCCGCCTTCGTGGTTGAAACCGACACCGAGTCCTGCTTCTTGCTACACCACGAGATGCTAGCTGAACCGCAAGTGAACACATAACTTGAAGTAGACCTTCGATCATCCGAATCACCGCCATAGTCAGCATCTGTGTACCCGAGCAACGCAAACTCCGAGTCCCTTCCATAGAGGAGTCCCATGTCAGAAGTCACCTTGACATACTTCAGAATTCCCTTCGCCGCCACTAGATGAGATTGCCTTGGTTCAGCCATATACCGACTTACTCGGCCAACAACATAAGCAATATCCGGCCTTGTAATTGTCAGGTAAATCAAGCTCCCAACAAGAGCCCTGAACACCAAGGGATCATGAAGAACCCTTCCCTCATCTCGTCGAAGCTTCAGCCCAGGTTCCAGTGGAGTAGAGCACTTCTTCCCTTCGCCCATGCCGAATCGCTTCACAATGTGATCAACATACCCTTTCTGGCTAATGAGAACCCCGCACTCCTTCCTCTCCACTTCCAGACCGAGAAAGTGATGCAACTCTCCCAAGTCCTTCATCTCGAAGCGTATAGCAAGCTCAGCCCTGAGCCTTGCTACTTCCCCCTCCAAATTCCCTGTAATGATCATGTCATCCACATATAGCAGGACCAAGACTCGTAGCTCTCCCTTCTTCTTGACGAACAAGCTTGAATCCGAGTTAGAAGCAAGGTATCCACAGAATTGCAAGTGCTCTGCAATCTTCCCATACCACGCTCTAGGAGCTTGTTTCAACCCATAGAGAGCCTTCTTGAGTTTGCAGACATAGTCCGGATGCTTTTCAGAGACAAAACCAAGCGGCTGATCCATGAAGATGTCCTTGTCAATCTCTCCGTAAAGAAAAGCATTCTTCACATCGAGTTGCCACAACCTCCATCCCTTGCTAGCAGCCAAGGCGATTACCACTCTTACTGAAGTCATCTTTGCAACTGGACTAAATGTCTGCTCATAGTCTTCTCCATACTGCTGTGGGAATCCTCTAGCGACCAGGCGAGCTTTGAACCGATCAATGCTCCCATCAGCTTTCTTCTTCAACTTATACACCCACTTGCAAGTAACCGGAGTAATGCCATCAACCTTGGGCACAAGGTCCCAGGTTTCATTCTTCTTCAGAGCATCAATCTCTTCTTTCATGGCACCTTCCCACTCCTTCACTCCAGTGGCCTCGTTGAAGTTTGCAGGCTCTCGCTCATCTAGAGGACCTGCAAATAAGCAGGAGACAAAGCTCACTACATTCCCATCACAGTACCGAGCTGGTGGCTTCACAACCCTCTTCGATCTTCGAAGGGTCAGCTCCTTGCTCACTGCTTCCGTTGCTCCTTTGGGCTCCACTCCTACCTGAGGTAAGCATTGAGCAGTGCTCCCCCTGCTTCCTGAGCCAGAAGGCTCAGCCTCGGAGTTCGAAGCAACAGGAGCTGCTGGTGAAACAACAAGCTCCTCTTCCAATCCTTCAGTAGCCACCACCGGTGCTTCATCAACCTTGCTACTTCCGGTTAACTCAAACGAGCCACCTCTATATGACGTCAGCTCATCAAAGACAACGTCTCTTGACACCACGAACTTCTTCGTCACAGGATCCATGCATTTCCATCCCTTCTTCCGCTCATCGTAGTCAACAAAGACAAGCTTCCTTGCCTTCGCATCCAGCTTAGTCCGTGAAGCATCCAGGACATGCACGTAGCAAGTTGAACCGAACACCCTAAGGTGTCCAACACTCGGATTCTCCTTCAGCAACAGCTCAACTGGAGTCTTCATGTTGATAGGGCTGAGTGGCATCCGGTTGATAACATAAGCAGCACAAGACATCCCCTCCGCCCAAAAGGACCTTGGGATATCTTTCGCATGAAGCCAGCATTTGTAGGTCTCCGTCAGATGACGGATCTTTCGCTCCGCTACCCCATTTTGTTGTGGAGTGTGAGCACAAGTAAGCTCCCATTGGATCCCGTGCTTCCTGCAGAAGTTAGAAAACTCGGAGGAGACAAACTCACCCACGTTGTCAGTTCTAAGCTTCTTAATCCGCAAGCCAAGCTGGCCTTCTACCAACTGCTTGAACTCCACGAACAAACGGAAGGCTTCCGACTTCTCCTTTAAGAAGTACACCCAAGTATACCTTGAGTAGTCATCAACCAAGACAAGCATGTATTTGCTTCCACCAAGGCTGGCAGTAACCGTCGGTCCCAGCAGGTCGCCATGAATACATTCCAATGGTTTCTTGCTCCTTGTTTGTGATTTATCAAACGGAAGGCGATGTGTCTTACCGTATTGACAGCCCGCACTGTCACAACCCGCATTTTCTCAATGAAGAAATCGTATCAGAGCAGGAGAAAACACGTGCCGTAATGCCATGTCGTGCAGGGGATAACTGCACACGCTCAGACAAAACTCTAGACCTTAGATTTTTAAGGAAAATCGTTGATTAAGTGTGAAATAAAGTCAGTTATGTTGAATGGCCGTATCCCTCGACACGGTGGATCAGCTAGTCCACAGTTTAAATTATATCTATACGTAGCAGAAAATACTTTGGTTCAATTAAGTTGACACCCTAAATGAGCATGAGTGTCCCCGGGGACGACTCATGGTATGCACGACTCTAAGGTGAATATAGTAGGTACGAAAGATAGTGTTTTACGCTGAGGAAAAATAGTGTCTTTGTTTTAGAAAACATGTTATGCATGAGGTACATGTAGCAATACTTTTAGGTTTTAAAATATCTAACATGCAACCTAGCATAAATCCTTCCCAGAAGCAAGTAACCAACCATAAAATAGGCAAAAAAGTAGTTTAAGTCATACCCAGCATCGCAAGAAGCCACCAGTGGGCGTCAACAACCTGACACGAACCCACTGGCCAGTATGTATGTCTATACAGAAAAAGTAAAGGACTACCTCACAAAACAGGGATCGGCTATCTCAGCTACCCAAGAGGCCGCCAACAAGCCCCTCCAAAAGAACTAGCCGCTGAACTGGCTACAACCTGGACCTGAGGCATTCAAGAAAAGAACACCTCAGCAAGAAAATAATCAAAAGGGGAAATAGAGCAATAGATTAATGAGCGATAAGAAAAAGGGTTTACAAACCCGGCAACAAACTGCTATAAGCAAAAGAAAAGGGGTGACAATAAAAAGAGAGTACTGTCTAGAGCACAGCAGAGCACACCAAGTGCGAGCAATAAAACCATTATGCCCTACCAAAAGAGTTTGCAACAGCAACAAGACATATACATATATGCCAAAAGAAAAGAAAGCATAAACAGGAAAGGGACTAACAGTCCTAACACGTGGGTAAGTGGCAGTGGTCAAAACATGGATCTGAATACATAACCAAAAATCAGATCCAAAAAGGGCTAAGGGGTCAAACAGTGGCAGCTTTAGGGTCCCACACACACCAACCCAAACCGGGGCAAAAGGCGGTGGCCACAGCTCTCCACATAAAACCACCCCTCCAGAGGCCACCAAAACTCCACCACCTGCCACAACCCAAGAGTCGACATGCAGAAACTAGCCGAACACCCAATGCCCCCCTAGGGAAAAGGTCACACTAACAATCCTAAGAAACACACGAACCCAAGGCAAGAATGTCGGGACCAACCGACGCGGCCTTGCACGCCTAACCCGAACCAGCCCCGAGTCTTTCTGACCCCAAAACAAGCGCAGCACCCAGTGTCGACATGATATGTCGACACCACAACAAGCCGGTGTCGACACAAGGTGTCGGCACCACAGCGGCTGGTGTCGACACCAAGTGTCGACACCTCTGCTGCTGGTGTCGACACCAAGTGTCGACACCACCTGCTGCTGGTGTCGACACCAAGTGTCGACACCACCGGCTGCTGGTGTCGACACCAAGTGTCGACACCACCGGCTGCTGGTGTCGACACCACGTGTCGACACCACGACACCAAGTGTCGACACCACCGGCTGCTGGTGTCGACACCAAGTGTCGACACCACCGGCTGCTGGTGTCGACACCAAGTGTCGACACCACCGGCTGCTGGTGTCGACACCAAGTGTCGACACCACCGGCTGCTGGTGTCGACACCAAGTGTCGACACCACCTGCTGGCCGGTGTCGACACAAAGGTGTCGATACCCCGACTGGCCACCGGCGCCAAACCCAGCAAACAACCAAAACGAGAACGAGGCCTCTCTTTCTAGGGTCCCATCATCCATCGGCAATAGCAACTACTCGACCTGAACCGAACCAAAACTGTCCCTAATAAACACAACCCCTCAGGAAATCTGAGATTTAACGGGAACTTTTCTACACTAGCCACGGTATGATCGGGAACGAACCCTAACGTACACCTAAGATCTAAGCAGGAAAGAGATAAAATTTAAACAAAAGATGACAAAGCTCCACTATGGCAAGGATGAGGGAACATCACTTGACTAAATACCAGAAAACTTGGTCGGCGGCCTCCCCCGCTCTCGGATCTAGCCGCAGAGCAGCAAGCTGAGGAGCAGAAAGAATGCAGATCCAGGCGAGGGCAGTCCAGATCCACTCTCGAAATCGAATTTCGACCACTAAATCTCCAGGAATCGGCGTCCGAAGGCTAGGGTAGTCCGGCGGTTCTCTTCCTCTCGCACAGGCGACGGCTTCTTCCAAGCAGAGAAAAAGAAAAGACAAATGAACCGAGCCCTAATTCTAACCTAAGGCTATATATACACAGCAGTTTAATAATAAACAATCAACATATTAATTACTTACACGCAAAATCAAAACAACACGAGACCCGAAACATCTCGGAAAATGACGAAATTCACGTCGCAGCTAAAAACCCACGCTACGAACGCAACTGCGAAGTCGAAATTAGCATTCGACGAACAAAACCCGGGATATCACCACCCGAAGCCAAAACACAAGCATTCCCTAAGAGGCCCAACCGAGTCATCAAACGGACTCCGGCTAGCTGGGGAATCTTGCTAACAGGCTACAAACAGGCTACACAGGGAACCTTAAGAGCTAAGACCACGCTCTACAACGGCAAAAAGCCAGAAATACGCCATCGTAACGCCAACCAAAGATCAAACAAAACACAGAAAAACCGGGGGCGTTACAGCCACTCCCCCTAAAAAAAGTTTCGCCTCGAAACTTTACACACAACACTCCTATAAAGAAGGAGAGAGAAAGAGCCAGGAAAGGGCTATATAATAAAACAAAGCATACCAGGCACAAGATCAGGGAAACAGATGAGGGTGAGCCTCCCTCATAGCCGACTCCAACTCCGAAGTCGCGCTTTCCACATCCTGATTCCTCCATAAAACTTTAACCATAGGAATAGTCTTCTTTCGCAACGCCCGAACTTGAGAATCCAAAATGCGAACAGACACCTCCACATAAGAAAGATTCGGCTCCAACTGAGGCACAGAATCCAACACCTGCCTGCCATTTACCACACATTTCCGCAGCTGACTGACGTGAAAGACATCATGCACGCCAGGGAAATTTGCGGGCAAAGCCAGCCTGTAGGCTGATACCTCAATCCGCTCAACAATCGGAAACGGCCCCACGTATCTCGGGTCCAACTTCCTATTCTTGCCAAACCGCTTGACTCCAATCAATGGGGAGACCTTTAAGAACACCGAGTCCCCCACAGCAAATTCCAAGTCCGATCTACGCCGATTGGCGTTCTTCTCATATCTCTCCTGGGCTACCCGAAGCTTTTCCCGAATAAGCTTCACAGCGGTTTCCATCTCCTCGAGCGCTTCTGGACCCAACAAAGGTCCCTCACCAAGCTCAACCCAAAACAAGGGAGTCCTGCAGCGCCTCCCATACAAAGCTTCAAAAGGAGCCATTTGCAGGCTTTCTTGATAACTGTTGTTATATGCGAATTCCATAAGCCGCAAGCGCTCGTCCCACGCTCCTCCGTGGTCCAGAATATAACATCGGATCATATCTTCCACAATCTGATTTACTCGCTCCATCTGACCATTGGTCTGCGGATGATAAGCCGTGGAATATCTCAAATCTGTACCCAACCCCTCTTGAAGGCTCTTCCAAAAACGAGACGTGAACCTGGAGTCTCGGTCTGATATGATACTTACGGGTACACCATGCAATCTGACAACCTCTTCCAGATACAGCTCGGCTATCTTCCTCATCGGATAATCGATCTTAAATGGTACGAAATGAGCGCTCTTCGTCAATCTGTCTACGATTACCCAGACTGAATCATGCCCCTTAGGAGATCTCGGTAAGCTGGTAATGAAATCCATCGAGATACTCTCCCACTTCCACATCGGAATCTCCAAGGGAGTCAGCTTGCCACCAGGCCTCCCATGGTCGGCTTTCACACGCCTGCAAGTGAAACACTCTGAAACAAATCTGGCTATGCCCTTCTTCATCCCGTACCACCAGGCAATCTGTTTTAAATCATGATACATCTTGGTCGACCCTGGATGGTAGGCAACACTAGATCCGTGGGCTTCTCTGCACACCACATACCGGATATCTCCAACCGCGGGGATGCAAAACCTGCCACGATACTTCAAGGTGCCCGCATCGTCTATGGAAAAATCTGGTAATTCACCTTTTTCAGCTCGAAGATACAAATGCAGAAGATCGGGATCGTCCTTCTGATGCAGTCTTGTAAGCGAAATCCACGAAGGTTCTGCCACTGCCAAGCTACTCTGAGAATCACAGCTTCCCACAGAAATGTCCATCAAAAGAAACTCTTCCACTAGACACTCAGCGGAGAGATTGAAAATCTTACCTGACTTCCGACTCAGGGCATCAGCTACCACATTTGCCTTGCCCGGATGATACTAGATTTCAACATCATAGTCGGCCACGTACTCCAACCACCGCCGCTGGCGCAGATTCAATTCTTTCTGAGTGAAGACATACTTCAGACTCTTATGATCCGTGAAAATCTTGCACTGCGCGCCGTATAGCAAATGCCTCCACAATTTCAGCGCATAGATCACAGCTGCAAACTCCAGGTCATGCGTAGGGTAATTCCTCTCGTGAGTCTTTAGCTGCCTCGACCCGTACGCAATCACCTTCCCGCCCTGCATCAAAACGCAGCCCAGTCCGACATGCGACACATCCACATATATATCATACTCACTACCCTCCGTAGGCAAAGACAAGATTGGAGCCGAACATAGCCTTCTTTTTAGTTCCTCAAAAGCCTTCTCACACTTATCATCCCATAAAAAGGCTACATTCTTCTGCGTCAACTTGGTGAACGACGCGGACAAGGTAGAGAAGCCTTCTACAAATCTTCTATAATAACCAGCCAAACCCAAGAAGCTTCTGATCTCTTTGGGAGTAACAGGTCTTGCCCATTCCATAACAGCAGCGATCTTTTCTGGGTCCACCGATATTCCCTCCTTATTAATCACGTGGCCTAGAAAAGAAACTTGAGGCAACCAAAATTCACATTTGCTCAGCTTGGCGTATAGCTTATGGTCTCTCAGAGTCGCCAAGACCAGTCGTAAATGTCGATCATGCTCCTCCGCATCTTTAGAATACACCAAAACATCATCTATAAAAACAATTACAAACTTATCTAGAAAATCCTTGAAAACTCTGTTCATCAAATCCATAAAAGCTGAGGGCGCATTGGTCAAACCGAATGACATAACCAAAAACTCAAAATGCCCATGACGAGAGCGGAACGCCGTCCGCGAAACATCTGACTCCCGAATCCTCAACTGGTGATAGCCCGAACGAAGATCTATCTTGGAAAACACGGCACTACCACGCAGTTGGTCAAACAAATCGTCGATTCGCGGCAAAGGGTACCTGTTCTTAATAGTAACCTTGTTCAGCTCTCTATAGTCGATGCATAACCTCATCGACCCATCTTTCTTTTTAACGAACAACACTGACGCACCCCAAGGCGAAGCACTCGGCCTTATAAAGCCTTTTGCCAACAACTCATCCAGCTGAATTCGCAACTCTTCCAGCTCTCGCGGGGCCATCCGGTACGGCGCCTTTACGATAGGACGCGTGCCTGGCTCCAAATCTATCACAAACTCGACATCTCGATCGGGTGGAAGACCGGGAAGATCGTCAGGAAACACATCAGAGAAGTCACACACTACAGGAATCTCTTCCAAACGGGGCACACCAACAATCGTCCCTACCAGAGAAACCACACAGGCAAAACAGCCAGAAACAAGAAACTTCCGAGCACGCACCGCAGAAATGATTGGAGACTCCTGGAGAGAATATCCATAAACGCTCCCTGGCTGACCGTTGTCTTTGACGAAGTCCAAGCGCTTACCCTTGCACTGGATCACAACATCGTACCTTGACAACCAGTCCATGCCCAAAATAACATCGAAGTCCTCCAGGTCAATCACCTTCAGATCTGCCTTGGCTAAAAAATCTCCCAGCAAAATCGGACAGTCGAGGACACCCAGGTCCGTAACCACAGAGTCACCGGAGGAAAACTTAACGCAGAAGGCACCACCAACACGATCTAGGCCCAAACCGAACCGCTCCACGAAGGCTCTCGCCACAAACGAGTGGGTAGCGCCGGAATCGAAGAGAATGCGCGCCCAACAGTTCTTTACCTTAAATCGTCCTACGAATTGCACACGGATCTAAGACAACAAGCGCTAAAACGAAAACTACCACCAAAAAAGGGAACATAACGAAACGACTGGGGAGGAGTCGAACCTGAGATAACCTGGGTCGAAGTCTTCGCTTCGTCTGCCGAAAGCACATTCAGCTTCCCCTTTCCTTTATCCATTTGCAGAGGCGGTGGCAAAGCCTGGAGGGGAACTGGCTGCAGAATAGGCTGGGCTTGAGGGCACCTTGTCTTGAGATGACCCTTCTGGCCTCACTGAAAATAGACCTTATCTTTTAACCAACAACGGGCAGCCTCATGCCCCTTCCTACCACACAAGGCACACACCAAGTCTCCCCTGGAAACACCCTGAATCGCGTGCACCTGTTCCTTCTTCTGCGCTCCCAACCTCTTGAAACACTTCTCAAAGGGGTGGCCTGACCGGCCACAAAAACTATAAATCTCTTTGATCTTCTTTCTCGAGATAGCATCTAGCTCCTGAGGGCTCTTCCCTCCACCGGACTTCCGCTTATCCTTCCACAACTGTTGGCCTCTATTCTTGGCATTCTCAATGGCCTCAACCCTCAAGGCAGCTTCAACCACGCTGGCATAACTGACTGCTCCATAGGCATTCGCTAACTGCTGAATGTCGCTTCTTAGTCCACCCAGAAATCGCTTAACTCGGTCCGCCTCAACACTCACCAGACCCGGAGCAAACCGACTCAACTTACTAAACTCAATCTCATACTCACTAACCGTGAGTTTCCTCTGCTTTAAATGAAGAAAGTCATTCATTAGCCGGTCCCGCTCGACTGAAGGCAGAAACTTACTTAACAACATCACCTTAAATGACTCCCAAGTGCAACCTGCCACTAAGCTCTCTTTCTCCTTCAGCCACCAATTCTTTGCTAAGCCCTTGAGCTGGTAAGCAGCGAGCATCACTCTCTGGTCGTCCGTAATCCCTGAGTAAGAAAACATCTCCTCAATGGCAATCAGCCAGTCATCCAAAATCATGAAATCTGCTTGCCCATCATAGGTAGGGGGTCTCAGCCGCTGAAACTGGGATATGGACGTCATCTCCGGGGGCACCACAACCAAAGGCACGGGAGGAGTAGGAGGGGCAGGAACAGCTACCCCCCAGCGGGGTCCTGAGCTCTCGGGGCCTGTCCCGCCACCACTGCTACAAGGGACTGAATCTGAGCCTACATAGCCACTACCTGCCTCGATAACGCCTCATTACTCTGCCGCAGGCTTTCTACCAACGCATCGCTCTGCGCTCCTGACGTCTCACCCTCGGATTGGGGGGTCGATCTCGTCGCAGGACGTCTCGCCATCCTAAAATCGCACAAACTTTAGACAAAACCTAGCCCATCAGCTAGAACAAAACTACCCGGTACAAACAAACACACTTAAATATGAACTTCAACTGCTAAAACTTGCTCTGGGAGTTGTTTTTACCATGATGATATTATGCTTAACCTAAGATGGTTCACCACCATCATACTAACTCATGTGCCTAAACCATGAATGCATGTATTTGTATTCTTTTTGACTCAAAACCATGTGTGTGCATATGTCATCTTGCAAATCTTTAGCTTGGCACGTTGTGCTTATGAAATGTTATGCTATGCATGATGTGCTATGCATTCTAAAAAGGCCTTAGTGCATGTCATGGGCGGCGTACACATGAAAATGTTATGTATCCCATACTACATAACATTCCCGTGCAACGAAAAGGAAAACGTGCTAGCCGCATTCATGTGGTGAGGTTATGCATCCCATACTACATAACCCTCACATGTTGCCTCCTATGGTGGATCCATATACAAACACATATTATGCATCCCATACTACATAATATGCCCCGTATACTTCTTTATGCTCATGAGTGTAGTGTTCGTGCTTTAGCCAAGACGTGATGATGACATATCGGTGTGTGTATGGTATGACGCTAACCACTAATGCAGACAAGGGAAAGGTTGCCCGACCATTTGTCAAGCAACCTCGCCTCTGATACCAACTGTCACAACCCGCATTTTCTCAACGAAGAAATCGTATCAGAGCAGGAGAAAACACGTGTCGTGATGCCACGTCGTGCAGGGGATAACTGCACACGCTCAGGCAAAACTCTAGACCTTAGATTTTTAAGGAAAATTGTTGATTAAGTGTGAAAGAAAATCAGTTATGTTGAATGGCCGTATCCCTCGGCATGGTGGATCAACTAGTCCACAGTTTAAATTATATCTATACGCATCAGAAAATACTTTGGTTCAATTAAGTTGACACCCTAAATGAGCATGAGTGTCCCCGGGGGACGACTCATGGTATGCACGACTCTAAGGTGAATATAGTAGGTACGAAAGATATTGTTTTACGCTGAGGAAAAATAGTGTCTTTGTTTTAGAAAACATGTTATGCATGAGGTACATGTAGCAATACTTTTAGGTTTTAAAATATCTAACATGCAACCTAGCATAAATCCTTCCCAGAAGCAAGTAATCAACCATAAAATAGGCAAAAACAGCAGTTTAAGTCATACCCAGCATCGCAAGAAGCCACCAGTGGGCGTCAACAACCTGACACGAACCCACTGGCCAGTATGTATGTCTATACAAAAAAAGTAAAGGACTACCTCACAAAATGGAGATCAGCTATCTCAGCTACCCAAGAGGCCGCCAACAAGCCCCTCCAAAAGAACTAGCAGCTGAACTGGCTACAACCTGGACCTGAGGCATTCAAGAAAAGAACACCTCAGCAAGAAAATAATCAAAAGGGGAAATAGAGCAATAGATTAATGAGCGATAAGAAGAAGGGTTTACCAACCCGACAACAAACTGCTATAAGCAAAAGAAAAGGGGTGACAATAAAAAGAGAGTACTGTCTAGAGCACAGCAGAGCACACCAAGTGCGAGCAATAAAACCATTATGCCCTACCAAAAGAGTCTGCAACAACAACAAGACATATACATATATGTCAAAAGAAAAGAAAGCATAAACAGGAAAGGGACTAACAGTCCTAACACGTGGGTAAGTGGCAGTGGTCAAAACATGGATCTAAATACTTAACCAAAAATCAGATCCAAAAAGGGCTAAGGGGTCAAACAGTGGCAGCTTTAGGGTCCCACACACACCAACCCAAACCGGGGCAAAAGGCGGTGGCCACAGCTCTCCACATAAAACCACCCCTCCAGAGGCCACCAAAACTCCACCACCTGCCACAACCCAAGAGTCGACATGCAGAAACTAGCCGAACACCCAATGCCCCCCCTAGGGAAAAGGTCACACTAACAATCCTAAGAAACACACGAACCCAAGGCAAGAACGTCGGGACCAACCGACGCGGCCTTGCACGCCTAACCCGAACCAGCCCCGAGTCTTTCTGACCCCAAAACAAGCGCAGCACCCAGTGTCGACATGATATGTCGACACCACGACAAGCCGGTGTCGACACAAGGTGTCGGCACCACAGCGGCTGGTGTCGACACCAAGTGTCGACACCTCTGCTGCTGGTGTCGACACCAAGTGTCGACACCACCTGCTGCTGGTGTCGACACCAAGTGTCGACACCACCGGCTGCTGGTGTCGACACCAAGTGTCAACACCACCGGCTGCTGGTGTCGACACCACGTGTCGACACCACCGGTTGCTGGTGTCGACACCAAGTGTCGACACCACCGGCTGCTGGTGTCGACACCAAGTGTCGACACCACCGTCTGCTGGTGTCGACACCAAGTGTCGACACCACCGGCTGCTGGTGTCGACACCAAGTGTCGACACCACCAGCTGCTGGTGTCGACACCAAGTGTCGACACCGCCTGCTGGCCGGTGTCGACACAAAGGTGTCGACACGCCGACTGGCCACCGGCGCCAAACCCAGCAAACAACCAAAACGAGAACGAGGCCTCTCTTTCTAGGGTCCCATCATCCATCGGCAATAGCAACTACTCGACCTGAACCGAACCAAAACTGTCCCTAATAAACACAACCCCTCAGGAAATCTGAGATTTAACGAGAACTTTTCTACACTAGCCACGGTATGATCGGGAACGAACCCTAACGTACACCTAAGATCTAAGCAGGAAAGAGATAAAATTTTAACAAAAGATGACAAAGCTCCACTATGGCAAGGATGAGGGAACATCACTTGCCTAAATACCAGAAAACTTGGTCGGCGGCCTCCCCCGCTCTCGGATCTAGCCGCAGAGCAGCAAGCTGAGGAGCAGAAAGAATGCAGATCCAGGCGAGGGCAATCCAGATCCACTCTCGAAATCGAATTTCGACCACTAAATCTCCAGGAATCGGCGTCCGAAGGCTAGGGTAGTCCGGCGGTTCTCTTCCTCTCGCACAGGCGGCGGCTTCTTCCAAGCAGAGAAAAAGAAAAGACAAATGAACCGAGCCCTAATTCTAACCTAAGGCTATATATACACAGCAGTTTTATAATAAACAATCAACATATTAATTACTTACACGCAAAATCAAAACAACACGAGACCCGAAACATCTCGGAAAATGACGAAATTCACGTCGCAGCTAAAAACCCACGCTACGAACGCAACTGCGAAGTCGAAATTAGCATTCGACGAACAAAACCCGGGATATCACCACCCGAAGCCAAAACACAAGCATTCCGTAAGAGGCCCAACCGAGTCATCAAACGGACTCCGGCTAGCTGGGGAATCTTGCTAATAGGCTACAAACAGGCTACACAGGGAACCCTAAGAGCTAAGACCACGCTCTACAACGACAAAAAGCCGGAAATACGCCATCGTAATGCCAGCCAAAGATCAAACAAAACACAGAAAAACCGGGGGCGTTACAAGCACAAACATGCCCATCACCAAAGGAGGACAACTTAGGCAACCCCCTCACCAAACTTCTACTAGCCATTGCCTTCAGCTTGTCCATGCCAACATGCCCCAGCCTCTCATGCCAAATAGCAGCGCTATCATTGGCCCTCATCTTATTAACATAAGCATTGGTGGAAAGAACAAATAAGTTCTTCACCCTCCTCCCAACATGAGCAACATCAGCCTTTACTGCTGATACGTTGCGAAGGAACCTCACGTCTGTTGGCCCAAACAGAACGTGATAACCAGCGTCCACCGCATTGGTCACCGAGAAGAGGTTCTTCTTCATGCCCGGCACGTGATACACACTCCTTAACGTGAGTGGCCCCTGATCACTACCCAAAGACACGACCCCCTCTTTCTCTACTGCATAAACAGTATTATCAGCAGTGATAATAGCTTCATTACCTAAGTAAGCCTGCATGGAGGTGAACTTCGATTTGTCTCCGGTGAGGTGATGACCATACCCGGAGTCCACGATCCACTCGCTGTTGAAGTCCTCAGCAGACAAGGCCCGGACAAAAGTGCCCGTCATGAAAGCTCCGCCCCATTCTGCTTCTTCACTTCTCGATCAAGCCTCCTCCTTTCCCGCAGCATGCCCAGGCTGCAGTTTGACCTTGCAGTCCCGCTTGAAGTGCCCTCGCTGATGACACCGGTAGCACTTCAAATTCTTCTTCCAGTCCTTAGGAGCATTGCTCCTCTCCGGCTGATATGAAGTTGAAGTCTCCTTCTCACCAACGACCTGCACCTTCTTCTTCTTCTTCCCTTCCCATCCTTTCTTCTTGCCTGAGAAGAGAGCTTCGCTGCCTTCCTGATTCAGGTTCACTCCAGCCATCTGCCTTGCCAAGCTCTCCTGCGATGCAAGCAGATTCTCCAGCTCCAGCAAAGACGGCTGAGTAGCCCACCCTTGAACAGATGTGACAAAGGCCACATACTCCTTCCGCAAGCCACGGATAATGTGCCTTTTCATCTTCGCCTCAGAGATAGGCTCATCAGGATCCAGTGCCGATAGCTCAGCACACAAGCTCTTCATCTTTAAGAAGTACTTGGAGATGGAAAGGTCTCCCTGAGTTGCCCTGGCCAACTCATTCTCCAGGAACTGAAGCCGCGCCACATTCTTCCTATTGAACAACTCATCAATGGTTGTCCAAATATCAGCAGCCGACTCACATCCAACGATGTGATCAAACAGTTCCGGAGACACGGCTCTCTTCAGAATGAACTCCGTCTTAGTATTTGTTATTCTCCAGAGCCTAACCTGCTCAGCAGTACCGAACGCAGCCGTGACTTCCTGTCTGTCGTCACCACCGACGACTTCCCACAGCTCCTCGCCAAGAAGATAGCACTTCATGCACGACTTCCACTTTTTAAAGTTAGTCGGCGTTAAGAGTTCAATGCCCAGACCTCTTGCAAAACTCCCTTCCATTGCAACACCTGTTGGCAACCTTTCAGAAGCTCCGAGCAACAACACAGGTTGATCACCACTCAATCACTGAGTAACAACACTGGCTGACTTCCGCTCACGCAACTGAACCTGCTTCTGATACCATGTTAAATTTTCTCAACGTGGTCAGCAAGATAGCCCAAACGCCAAATTAATATCTTCGGAACTACCCAGTTCTCACGTTGAACCAGCGGAAAACCAAGGAACAAAGGTTAAACCCAACACACAATGGAAGCACAAGCAGGTCTTTTAATCATTCACTTCTTTACAACACGAGGCATACATAACGAGACATGATTTCGCTAGTATAACAGCTGTAAACAGAAAGCACCAAAATCCAAGCCGGGCGGACAGCACCGGAGTCCGCCGAGACCGCGAGGTCACCGAGTCCGCTGAGATCGCCCGCACTTAGTTGCAGTCCGCCGAATAGCCACGGAGTCCGCCGAAGCCGCGAGGCCGCGCGGACACACCGTTATTCGTCTCCTGCTGAAGCTGAACTGAGGAACACCCCCTACCCGCCTGATGCCGGCGGACAGGTTATTGAAGCTGGCAAAGATGAAACAGCGCTGACAAGCAGCAGAGCGACCTCCTGCTGAGTCCACAGAGACCGCACAGTTCCAAGTACTTGACCGAAGTCACAGCCAAACTCCTGGCTCCTTGAAGCTACCCGCGCGACCTGCACACAGCAAATGTCAGCACTGAAACAATCCGCGCGGACTGACAAACTGAGACCGCAACACTTCTCCCAACCCAACTTACTGTTCACTCAAGTTACTGTAGACCTGCCAGGGGGGTCCTATTTATAGGCGAGGTGAGGAGTGTGGTCACCGCCCTAGAGATAGAGACACCACCCCAGCCCGCGCGATAGCAAAACACCGTCCGCAGAGTCCGCAAGGACTTAGCCAGATACCAAGGAAAACCGCCAGGAGCAAGGCAACATTGGCGAACCCTCTCCAGTCCGCCCAAGCTATGCGGACAAGGCATCAGCCCGCAAAGCTTCCGACCACTGCAGAACAGCAAACCCCCTTCAATAGCAGTCCGCCCAAACCCAAGGCAGTCCGCAAGACTCACACCTCAATCCGCCACAAGTCCACGACCAAAGGCAGATAGCAACAGTCCGCCCGGTCACAACGGACTTGGCGGATACCGCGGACACCATGGTCTTGGCACAAAGTGTGACCAAGTCCAAAACCATCAAAGGCCAATGCGAGCATGGCGGACACAAGCTCCCGTCCGCCAAACACCCTAGCACAGACCGCCAGCAGTCCGCAAGCTCCTCGCACTCCTGTCCAACGCAGCAACCATATCTCGGACTCCAAAACACCAGTCCGCCAATCGATCTCCACAGCAAAGCACCTACTGTAACACCAGAGCTCGACAAGGCCTCAGCCAAGCTCTAAGCCCAGTCCGCAACAGCCCACACCGCGGACACATCAGTCTGCAAGCTTCCCGCGGACACGAGCCAAACCGCCTATCAGCACAAGCTTGCACCACGACCACTGAGCAAAGCACCAGTCCGCAAGCCTCTCTATCTACAGATACCAGGCCGCATAGTCCGCGGACTTCATGCAAACAACCCGCTCAGAAGACAGCCGACTTTTCACTAGACCTTCCACCAGGCCGCACATCACAGTCCGCCCAGTCCGCCTAGTCCGCCAAAGCTGTCCGCCCAGGCCGCCCGGTCTGTCCCGTCAACCACTTCCACTTCACAAATTTCAACAGTTGTTAGATCCCTTTGGATCTTGATTGAAGGGTCCATATTGGCTCGCCTTTTTGCCCTAAAGTGGTAGAGGACTTCATTTCGAAGGGATTACGTTCATTACGGTTGAAAAGAGTTGCACAGTAGAAGTCTCATTGGAGAAGCCGCAAGGAGCACAAGGGGGTTTCACTATTCTTGGAGAGGAAGATGAGAATTTCTTGAGAGATTGTGAGAGGAGTTCTCACTGTAAGTCTTGATTGTAAACTCATCTTTTCTTTCATAATACAGGTGAGGCGAAGGGAGAGAGGTCGTAGCCTGGATATGGGTGAACTTTTGTAAATCTGTTTTTTTATTTTTTGCGTTTGTGATTCTTCTTCTATTCTGCGATTATTTTCAAAAAAAATGTCCAAATAAATACGAGAGAGATCCGTAATATGTTTGGTAATTAGAAGAGGCAAAAATCATTTTCTGTAATGTTTCCGTGATGAGATTATTTTGCCTCCTACTTTGATGGAATTACATGCAGAATGTGTAATCCTAAAGGATTTTGATGTGAGTTTGTACATGATTTTGATGTGAGTTTGTACATGATTTAACTATAGTTGAAACGGTTAGAGATGGAAAAAAAATTGATCCTAATGTATCACCCAATTTATTTAAATACCAAAGAGATTTTAACTGCAGTCACAAACGAAAAATTGAGTTCTAACAGTCATCACAGTTAGTTCCGTGTTACCAAAAAGATAAAAAAGCTTTCAAGTTCGTGAGAGAACCAAAACACAGTTTCACCAAACGGTGCAACTGCTTTCAAGTACATTTCCAATCACTGTGTTCATGGCCGTCACTGTCGACCGCTCCGTTTCTAACAGCAACCACCGTGCCAAGGAGACCCTAAATCACACCTCTAAAGTTGAAATTGCGCTGACAATGTCTTTGATATAATAACTCCTCAAGAAAATTTAAAATAATTAATCTACATCTTTTTGGCGCTGTTTAATAATAATCAACTGGCCTGACCAATGTGATCTTTTAAACCGAAGAAAAGTCTTTGGTCTTATACTCGATCTTCATCGATTACAACGTTAGCTAAATGATATATATATATATATATATATATATATATATATATATATATATATATATATATATATGTATAGTTATTTAAATGAAATATGGATGCATGCTAATATGGAATAAGTTAAATAAAACATACATAAAAAGCTGTAGATGAGGACAAACTTGCAAGAAATCCTCCATCAATGAAGCTGTCGATGAGGCAATTAAGCTAAGAAGAGTTTAACTATAAATGGTTGATAAGAGGCATGTAGCTCTCTCCATCACAATTGGTTATGGAGTTCTCCCGAAGAATGATTTTAGCAGGGATTCTCCTAATCCTTCTCTCATGTTTAGGTGATTATTCATTTAATTAGCCTCCCTCTTTTTTTCATAGATATATACATTAAATAACATGGAGGATGACAATGATGTGATGCAGGGGCGGTGAACGGAGGGTGCTTCGAAAGCAGAATAGATAACCTGAAATCTCCTTGTAACTACCATGTGTGCGAAAAAGCAGCGAGAAAGTTTCCATGGTGCACCGCCCAAAACTTTGTGTGCAGCAGTCCGACGAAGTGCACTGCTCTGTATTGCACTGGTCAGGGTGTTGCCATGTGTGACTTTAGGCACTAATGCATGAGCAGCCTTCCTGCTAATCATCACTATTGCCTCATCCACTAGAGTGGACCCTAGGGATATACAAATTGTTAATGTTATATGTATCTTTATGTTTGTTGTGCTTTCTCACTCTTTTTTCCTTGCAAAATTTGTTTGCCTTCTTTTTTTTCGTACGTTGTCATGCTAATGTTGTGCTCGATCTGTGTGTTATGCAATATATTCTCATTTATATTTAAATAATATCTATATCAAATTATGATTATATATATTTTCCATTGTCGTGCACTTGATGTTGCTATCTCCGGAGCAAAGCCACCGATTCTTCTTCTTCTTTTTTGAGTATTTTTGTTGATGCATGCATGAAGGCGACATATGACGAGTGTCGCCTTTGACCTTCTGCAATTCTTGGGATGAGCTACCAGCCTACACATGCGCCTACATTCAATCGGGTGAGGTATTTTTTTCTCCTACGTGTGAAATCGGCTAGCTATCTTTTGACAAGCTTTTTAAGCATGTGTTTCATGCCAAGTGTGTAAAGGAGTAGCTAGCCGTCTTTGATCATGAAATCTGACATGTGTTTTTGATCGAGGCAAACTTCCAGGAAAGAGGCGAAGGAAACTTCATCCACATCTATCTTATGTCATCCACCACAACTAACTCCATGAATTTAGCCCTATAAATAGCCATGATGGAGGATGAGGAATGCATCCACTTCTCTCCAAATACAAACATTAGAAGATTTCGCTTAAGAGCCTTTTGTGAGACTTGTCTTAGTTTGACAGAGCTTTCAGACTTCGTTCTATGACGTTGATGAGAAATATTCTCCTACACGGATTGGATAAAGAGCCAATGTCTGTAACTTTTAATTTTCCTGCTACTATTTATTGTGTATTATTTTGTGACGCGAAGTTGGTGAAGATCTTGTGTAGATTGAGAAAATAAAACCTTGTAATTGCCTTTTTATTTTATATATGCTGAATAGCATCTTTCTGGGTTGGATTCTGATCATTCCATAGTTTTCACCTTTTTAAGTTTCCCCATTAATTCTGTGTGACACTTTTTACTATTGTTATTTTGTGTCATATTTTGGTTGTGTATTGGCATACCACTAAGCGGTCGTGCGGACACTGGCTCAAACTAATTTCTCGGTATTTTAGTCGGGATTGCATGCTCTCTTGCCCAATAAGTGGTATCAGAGGTAGGTTCTTATCAGAGCAGATATCTGTACAACCCGTATTCATCAAGGGTGGATCCTACCACAGTCAGGTCAGCACAAGTCAAAGTCAACAAGTCAAGACAGGAGTCAGAGTCAACATACAAGTTCGCGGAAGGCCTGGGCGAGTATAGACGAGCTCCCCTTACATACTCGCTAGGTAGGCGACTGGGCGAGATACTCGCCCAGCCCATGCGAGTTCCCCTGGAAGTCGCCTAGTCGCCAGGGGGTGGGGTATAAATATGAGCCCCCCTCCTTGGATTTGCCTATAAATAGTACCCCAGGGGTACGAGGAGAGGCACTGGAAATCCTCTGCAAGATACTCAAGAGCTTCACTTTTGAGATACTAGCCGAGTATTTGGATTCCCTTTCCTTAGAGATCAAGTCGCGACCTTGCGACTTCGTCATCAGCTAGTCTCCCTCGTACTCAGTTCGACCATCTTTGGTTGAGAAGGGACTGCTCCTTTTGAGCATCCGGGTACGTGGTGGGACCTTCCAGCCGCAACATCTGGGGTTCTGCTTGATTTGGTTCTCTATCCTAGCCACCCTAGCCTTCTGATCTGACCTCTGAACCGGTAACCTTAGGCGGCTTTGATCCGAATTCGAGGTTAGGAATTTTCCTGGCTTCAACACTTGGGGCGGTGAGCATGGATCGTAGCTAAGGAAAAAAGTTTGGTGGTTGAGTAAGATGGCCAATGGTGGCGAGCATGGAGAGTTGGTCGGTACCTCGATAGGAGGAGGTGAAGTCGCGCGAGGTGGCGAGTTTGTGACGGTTGCTGCGTTTGAAGAGTTTGCAAAGAGGATTGAGCAGACCATTCAGCAGGGTTTGCTAATCGCCTCGATGTCACAGCTACTTATCCCTGTCGCGTGACACCGTTGGAGGAGGAAGCGCCGCCGAGGCGAGCTGGAAAGGAGCCCGCTTGGGCGAGAGAAGAGCGACCGATGCAGTCGCGATATCATCTGGTGGGCAGTCAAGGGGTCCTCTTTCGGGATCCGATGTCGCCGACAAGATATAGAGATACTCGGCATTACAGCGAGTATGACGTCTCCAGTGAGGATGAAACTCGCCACTGCCAGGGAGGGAGGAGCCCCTTCTGTGATGAGATCCTGGCAGCCCCAGTTCCTGAAGGGTTCAGAGAGCCCGTCCTCACCTACTACTCCGGCAGAGATGACCATGTCAGACATCTTAAATGGTTCGAAGATGTCGTCTCCATACGCAACATGTCTGACGCCTTCAAGTGTCGGTTCTTCTCCATCACCCTCAAGGGAAATGCCAGAGACTGGTTCCATCAACTGCCAGCAGCGTCCGTGTACTGTTTCTCCGATCTGCGTCGGAGACTCGTGATGAGGTTCGCGACATCGAAGAAGGGGAAGAAGGAGGCAACGACTCTCTTCAAGGTTACACAGGTGTAACACGAGAGCTTGGGCCACTACGTAGACCGTTTCCAAGAGGAGATCCTGGAGGTAGAGGAGGTGGACAGCTTTACGCTGATGGTAGCCCTAAAGTTCGGGCTGAAGTAAGGATTATTCAGCATGGAGATGGGGTCTAATCCCCCGTGATCCTTTGAAGAGATGATAGAGAGGGCGGACACCTTTATTCGCGAAGCGGGAAAGAACAAGGACTTCTTGGCAAGGCTGGATGGAGAGGACTCGAGGGAGAAGGGAAGAGCAGGATCTTTAGGAGCGAAGGCAAGGAGGACGTCGGAGAGGCAGGACAGGAGGAAGGAAGAGCCGAGGAGAGAAGAGAGGAAGACGAGAGAAGAGCCCAGGAGGGTTGAGGAGAGGAGGCAGGAGAGGCCTCGAAGACAGGAAGAGAGGAGGCCGACGGAGGCCCAGACAGGAAGGGGGGAGGGTCGACGATTCCAGTATCCAGAGAATCGCCCCTAGTGGAGACCACCAGCAAGGCAACACTTCCAGGAGGAGAGGAGGAATGGTAACCGGCAGGAGGGAGGATGAGGAGGAGGAAGAAGGGAGACGATGGCCATCTCTCGCCAAGACAACGAACAACATCGGAGGGAGCAGTGGGAAATGAGCTAGGAGGCAGAGATTCCCCTCTACTGCGATATCCATCGAGTAGAGGGGCACAAGACCTTGGCTTGCCCGGAATTCTGGGATGCAAGGAGGAGGTTGGAAGCAGGAACATCGGAGAGAGAGAAGCAGAGGCAGGAGGCCCCGGTAGGGCAGGTGGCATTCCAAGCTCCAACAAGGAGTTGGAATGAAGACCGAGTCGACCTGGGAGGTCATTGAGAAGTGATACATGGCCCAGGAGGCGGGCATGTAGGAGTGATCAACGAAGGGGCTGGACTCGGAGCTTCCCGCAAGGGGAGTCTCCACCAGATCTATCAGAAGAACGTCGCCTCGACGTCGCAGAACCAGCTGTCGTTGGAAGAGATCACCTTCTCGGAGGAGGATATGTTGGGGAATGAGAACCCCTTCCACGACGCCTTGGTGATTCAAGGTGCAATCGAAGACTTCACCATCGACCGAATCCTCGCGGATAACGGGAGCTCGATGAATGTCATTTTCAAGAGAACCATTGTTGGGATTCAGGTGGAAGCGTCCCGGGTCTAGGCTGCAGATGGACCTCTCTTTGGCTTCTCAGGAGAGAAGAAAGAGGTGGAGGGAGCGGTGGAGATTCTGGTCACACTCGGCGGGACATCGATCCAATGTCGCTTCATCATCATCGACGCACCGAGCGGATACAACGCCATCTTCGGGCTGCCCCTCATCAACTATTTCAAGGCCGTTCTGTCGTCTTATCACCAGTGCTTGAAGTACTGCCGCGGAGATGTTCAGGTCAGGATCAGGGGAGATCCCAAGGCCTCCAGGGAATGCTACCTGAATGCCGTCAGCACCATCAGCTGGATGGGTGACGTGGAGAAGCTGGAGGAGCTGCTGGAGAAGGAGAAGGGGTTATGTGCTGCTGAAGAGGTGGAGGAGGTGGAAGTGATCTCTCAGGGAGGAGAGTCGGGGCTGCTGAAGGTTGGAGGATCCCTGCTGCTGGAAGGGAAGATAGAGATGGCCGCTTGCCTGCAGGACAATGTTGACGTCTTCGCATGGAGCGCTGCCTAGATGTCAGGGGTCGATGCCGATGTTGTCTGCCATTGCCTCAACATGGATCCTGATGTGGCTCCTGTTCGTCAGAAGCAGAGGAAGAGCGCTGTCATGCTGGCCGGGCCGATTAGGGAGGAGGTAGAGAAGCTGCTGGAGGCAGTTTTTATCTCGGAGATCCAGTATCCAGGCTGGGTCTCCAATATTGTAATGATGAAGAAGCCAGAAGGGGGCTGGCGTCTATGTATTGACTTTTTCATGTTGAATAAAGCTTGCCCAAAGGATTGCTTCCCTTGCCTCAAATTGACACGCTAGTTGATTCCACCATCGGGTTTTCTTGATGCTTTTTCAGGGTATCACCAGATCCGGATGCATCCCCCCGACTACCGCGACGTCTCCTTCATAACTAGCGATGGCTGCTATAACTACAAGATGATGCCCTTCGGGCTCAAGAATACAGGCGTGACTTACCAGCGAATGATGGATCAAATCTTCAAGGGGCAGAAGGGGCGGAACTTGGAAGTATATGTGGATGATCTTCTCGTCACGAGCAAAAGTGTTGCGGAGCACATAACAGATCTGGTGGAGACTTTCGCTACCCTGAGGAAGTACAAGATGTGACTCAACCCGGCCAAGTACGTATTCAGTGCAGGAAGAGGGAAGTTTTTAGGTCACCTCCTTACTACCAGGGGGGTGGAACCTAATCCTGATAAAGCAAAGGCCATTATGGAGATGGCGTCCCCGAGGGATCCAAAGGAGGTTCAAAGGTTGACAGGAAGGCTGGCAGGCCTTAGCTGTTTCTTGTCCAAGGTAGGGGAGAAGTGCTCTCCATTCTTCAAAACTCTTAGGGGGAATTAGAAGTTCGAGTGGACCGCGGAGTGCGAGGAGACCTTCAGAAAGCTCAAGAAACAGCTAACCCATGCTCCTCTCCTCCAAGTCCCGCAGGGTAACGAAGATTTCTTTCTCTATTTGGGAGTCGGAGCAGAGGCAGTTAGCTCGGTGTTGGTCCGAGAGGAAGGCAAGAGGCAGCTCCCTGCCTACTATGTGAGTAGAGTGTTGCAGTAGGCGGAAACGAGATATCCTATCCTGAAGAAGTTGGTGTTTGCTTTGGCAGTTTCAACGCGGAGGCTCCGTCCATATTTTTAGGCTCACTTCATCAGGGTCATCTCCGGTCATCCTCTACGGAGTATCCTGGATGGAGTGGAGCATTCTGGCAGGCTGTCAAAGTGGGCGGTGGAGCTTAGCGAGTTCGATATCTCTTACTCTTCAAGGATAGCGATCAAGGCGCAGGCAGTGGCAAATTTCCTTGCCGACTTCTCAGTCGAGGTTAAAGGAGAGGAAGGCTCTTCTAGCCCAGTTTCATGGAAGATGTTTGTGGATGGGGCTTTGGGCAGATACTTCGTGGGAGCCGGAGTCATGCTGGTGAGCCCCTAGGGAACTAGGATCGAGCAAGCAGTCGAGATCCTCTTCCCAGTTACGAACAATCAGGCGGAGTACGAAACCATGGTGGCTGGCTTATGTCTCATCAAGGAGTTGGCAATTCGAGATATCAGGGCCTTCACCGACTCGATGGTAGTCGTGTCTCAGATCAAAGGTGAGTTCGAGGTGAATGATCTGATCCTGTAGAGATACTTAGTCAAAGTGAAAGGTCTGATCGGGGGTTTTCAATCTTTCTTCGTTGAGCACGTACCCCGAGAAGAGAATTCAGAAGCCGACTACCTTACCGAGGCTGGCGGGACCGTGACTGAACTATTCCGACCATCCATCGAAGAGGGGGAGATGATGGAGATCGAGCAGAGGACATCCTGGAGGGATCCGTTCGTCTCTTTCTTAACAACGGGACAGATTCCTGCCAGCGAAGGGGATCAGAGGAAGTTCTGTTACAAAGCCGCGTATTATCTACTACAGGAAGGAGAGCTCTATCGCAAAACCATCTCAGGCCCTCTAGGTCGGTGTTTGTCAGAGATTGAAGTCCCTTGTGTACTGGAGGAGATCCACTCGGGAGAGTGTGGCAGCCACTCTGGGACTCGCACTCTCGAACAAAGAATCCTAAGGCACGGGTATTTCTGGCCCACCATTCAGAAAAATGTGGAAGTCTTCTCCAAAAAATGTCTCCAATGTCAGCTCTTCGCGCCTCTTCAACTGCAACCAGCTCAGCATCTATGCTCGATCACTGCTCCATGGCCCTTCACCATCTGGGGGATGGACTTGATCGGCCCTTTTACTCAGGCCAGTGGACAGAGGAAGTTCGTCCTTGTCATGATCGATTATTTCTCCAAATGGATCGGGGCAATAGCTCTGGCCAAGACCACGTTGCAAATTGTAAAAACAATTATTTGGGGAGAAATTGAATGCAGGTTCGGGATTCCTCTCACCATCATCACCGACAATGGGCCACAGTTCACCAGTTTGGAGTTAGAGGACTTCTGCAAGCAGCTAGGGACGAATCTTCGATTCGCCTCTGTGCATCATCCTCGCAGCAACGGACAAGTGGAAGCCGCCAACAAGTTGATCATCAACCTCCTTAAGAAGAAAGTCACCAACTTGAAAGGCAATTGGGCAGAGCAACTCCCCTCAGTCCTTTGCGCTCTGAGAACAACTCCAAACCCGGCCACGGGGGAAACTCCCTTCAACTTGTCCCACGGGTCTGAGGCACTCAACCCAGTGGAGTTTGAGGTTCGGAGCCCGAGAGTCATAGCAGCTGGAGACGACAGCAAAGAATGGTTCTTGGAGAAGGAAGATGCTCAAAGACGCTTGCTGGATTTCGTTGAAGAGCTTCAAGACTTGGCCTCCATCCACCAAGAGGAGATCAAGCGGCGCATGGCAAAGCACTTCGACAAGAATGTCCGCCTAAAGCATTTTCTCGCAGGAGATCTGGTCATGAAGAAGGTGGACGCCGCGGGAAGAGGGGCAATAGTTGGCAAGCTGCATCCTAATTGGGAAGGTCCCTTCATCGTACAAGAAGCCTTGGCCACCGGAGGCTATTATCTCCAGGATCAGGTTGGAGAGCAGCTGAGAGGTACTTGGAGCGGGGATGACCTGAAAAGGTTCTATCCCTAGCGGTTAGAGATGTATTTCATTTGTACATATTTTCATACATAAATACAGATAGTGGCAACTGCCTGGCTTCTCTTTATGTTGTTTCATCTCAAGATTTCTGAGGCCTTAAGGTTCTGCTCCGAGATTGATCCGAGAAACTAGCCATCGACACGTTCCTCCTAGATCGCCCAGTGCGGACGATGGGACGATGCCTCGGGATATAAGCGTACTTGTAAGGCCGAACCCCTGCATTGATGACCGAGATCAGCTCCCCCCTTGCATGTCGGCCTAGCTACCCCTGATTGCATCTCTCCTTCGACTGGAGGAACTAGCAGGAACAGGTTTGGACTCCAACCTCTTGGATTCAAGGAAGGATCAACCTTTTCGAGCTCTTATTTGGGCAACATCCCCTCGTTATTTTCGAAGGCAGGATAACCAGCCAAAGGGCAAAGACAGACCCAAGGGAAGATGTTAGTCGCGAGTGCGTCCTAGAGGACCCTCAAAAAAAATATTACCCCTCGCTCGTGCATGTACGCTCGTAGTCGGGTGGCAGAGCTGGCATGATCCCCGCAGTGGGATTGGGGAGCGGACCTTCGACCTGTTCCTCCTAGATAGCCTAGTACGGACAATGTAACGATTCCTCGGGATATAAGCACCCTTGTAAGACCGGACCCCTGCATTGATGGCCGAGATCAGCTCCCCCCCTTGCATGTCGGCCTAGCTACCCCCGATTGCATCTCTCCTCCGATTGGAGGAACTATCAGGAACAGGGTTGGACGCAAATCTCCCAGCTCGATGGCGGCGAGATCATCAATCTCTTTATACTTTCTTCATCCTCAAAGATATTGATGCACTTGATTCATTGTCAATCTCTTAAAGCAGCAGGAAAAATGACTTCGATAATGTTTCAAGTCCTCGAGTGGGAGTGTCGCCGTAAGTCCAAGACCCTGCACGAGGTGCATATTGGCCAAGGACCACCTCGAGTGAGATCAAGTTCCTCATTGGAGTGATACCGTAGTCTGAGATCTATGTACGAGTTCCTCTCCTGCAGACCGACTACTTGCCTCCCTGAGTCGACTTATACCACTCTAGTTGAGGAGGGCTCCTGAGAGCTGTCGACTCCATCATTCGAAATCCTCGAGTGGCAATGTCGTCGTAAGTCCAAGTCCCTGCACGAGCTGCATATTGGCCAAGGACCTCCTCAAGTGAGATCAAGTTCCTCGTTGGAGTGATGTCGTAGTTCGAGATCTCTGTACGAGCTCCTCTCATGTACACCGACTACTTGCCTCCCCGAGTCGACTTACACCACTCTAGTTGAGCAGGGCTCCTGAGAGCTGTCGACTCCAGCATTCGAAATCCTCGAGTGGCAGTGTCACCGTAAGTCTAAGTCCCTGCACGTGCTGCATATTGGCCAAGGACCACCTCGAGTGAGATCAAGTTCCTCGTTGGAGTGATGACGTAGTCTGAGATATCTATATGAGCTCCTCTCCTGTAGACCGACTACTTGCCTCCCCGAGTCGACTTACACCACTCTAGTTGAGCAGGGCTCCTGAGAGCTGTCAACTATAACATTCGAAGTCCTCGAGTGGCAGTGCCGCCGTAATTCCAAGTCCCTGCACGAGGTGCATATTGGCCGAGAACCTCCTCGAGTGAGATCAAGTTCCTCGTTGGAGCGATGTCGTAGTCCGAGATTTCTGTACGAGCTCCTCTCCTGCAGACCGACAACTTGCCTCCCCGAGTCGACTCGCACCACCCCCAGTTGAGCTTGGCTCCTGCTGGGTATTGACTAATTCCCACCCCCAGCTGAGCTTGGCTCCTGTTGGATGTCTACTACTCCCAACCACCGACCAAGCTTAGCTCCTCATAGGGTGTCGGCTCTGGTCTTTGAACCAGTCATAATTAACTCCGGAAACATAAATGAATTGTGCAGGTGCAAGCAGACCAGGGCGAGCATACGAGTAGGTATTAGCGAGTATGCGGGCACGACATAGCAAGCACTCGAGTATATTATGACGACTATATGTTCAGGATGCGGGCGAGTATCGGGATGCGAGTTGTGGGAACAACTACGATCATGTGAATGACAACTATGCGACTATGAATGATGCCGAAGTGCGAGTAAAGCGTCACAAACACTCATCCTCCCCGAGCCTATGGGCCTAGCGAGCATCATCAAACAACACATGAAAGTAAAGAGCGACAATGCAGTAATTTAAACTTGTATCAATATATATTTCAAAAATTTTACAAGTTACAAAAGTCGGCGGTTACAAAATTTCCCTAATTGCTATATGCGAGTATGACAAATATCGGCGAGCAACTAGGACTCGTCGTTGCCAGTATCAGGCCGATATTCCTCATCTCCAATATCATCATCCTCCTCTTCCTTGCCGTCATCCTCGCTCTCTTCCTCGTCGCTGCTACTGCAGCCGCTGCTGCTGCTACTGCTGTCGCTGCTGCTGGAGCCCGATGACGGAGAAGGCAGGCGATCTGGCGAGGTTGATTCATCAGCGAGCAGTTCAGGGAGAAGCTCATCGACAGTGAGCTCCTTATCCCCGTCGACGATCTGGCCGTTGGGCCTTAGCCTCGCGAGCATGACATTCCCTGCCGCGCGCGTTATCTCACGGCAGACAGACGACCTATCCTCCCAGAGAACACGAGATCTCTTGATCGCGTAGTGAGGATCGTCCTCTGGTCGCGGCGTTTCTAGCTGAGGAGCTGAAGAACTCGCGTGGCCCTCTAAGGCAGTTAGGCGACTCTCCATCTCAGCGGCGCGAACTTGGGCCGCCTCCAACTCCTCCTGAGACTTGGCGAGTTTCGCCTCACACTCAGAGAGCTTCTTGGCGGCCTCGATCTCGGCAGCCTGCGACAAAGAACAAAAAGTCAGCGAAACGAATCCAAGTCCAACACAAGCAAGGTCGCCCGCAAGAAGCGACTTACTTCATAATCCCTCCAGCGGACAGACTCCATGCCGAGATCGATCGCCTTCTTGGAGATGACTTGCAGGGCCTTAGTCATCTCCAACAGTTTCCTTGTCGAGTAGTGTCTCAGCTCGACAGCTCGCGCAAGCGAGCATGATGCCTGCCGGGCGAGATCCTCCGCGCTGAGGTCCAGCATCAACTCGGTATCACCTCGCCCGTATAGCGCGTGAAGGATGGTGAAGGCCTCCCCCTTGTCCTCCCAGTCCGCCGACCAGGAGGGGAGGTTGGTGCTCAGCGTTACCAAGTACTCATCCTCCGACCAAGTCACCAGTTGGTGACCATATGCGTCCACTGCCCCCAGCCCCAAGTTGAAGTTGGGGTGGAAGTGAGGAAGTCGAGCATCTGGCGGCGATTCGTGGTCACCAGGTCGCGGAGGTGACACCTTCTCCCTCTTGGTCGCGGGGTACGACGACCTGGCCTTCCCCTTTCCCTTGGCGAGCATCTTCTTCTTGCCGACATCAGCCAGAGGGTTGGGTTCATGAAGCGAGGTGGCAACTTCCTTCACCAGAGGGAGCAGCTTCTCCGGGAGCTCGCACGCCACTACAAAATGCCGAGCGAATATCAATATCAAACTACAACTAGCGAGGCGAGTATGCAAGAGATGATTCTCGCCCAAAACTTACCATTGTTGGGATGGATCTCCAGCAGAGTGTTGACGTTTAGTCGCCAGAAAATAACGTCGAACCGGCGACCACAGAACGACTCGACTACCTGCTCGCGGAAGCCCTCCAATATCGGCAGAAGGAAGGCAACATCGGCAGGTTGATGCGGCCTCCCCAGGATGCCCGCGAAGTCGCCTTGGACGACGACTAGCAGCTCGCTCCAGTGATGGACCTTGTTCGCCGTCCCCACCAAAGTGCAGACGTGGCTGCTGAAGTATACGACCCCCTCGGCGGTGGCGGCGAAGGCAAAGATCTTGCGGAAGATGAAAAGGTCAAATGCGACCCTCTACTCCCGCAAGTAGCAGAGGAAACCCATGATGATCTCCACACCATAAGGATTGATCTGCGCGGGGACGATGCCGAAGTATCGCAGGATCTCGCAATACTCCGGCCATAGGGGAAGTCGCAGGCCGGCATCAAAGTGGTGGAGCGGCAGGACTAGCGCACCCTATATGTAGGTGTTAAGTCGCTCGCTGCGACTAGGGAGCCTTGCCGAGTAACCTTCGGGCAAAAGCCTCTCCCTGAAGCTATCCAAATCTCACTTTGTTGTTATCGACTTTTTGAAAGCCGCGTCGGCGAAGTTTACAGCATGGGCTTGTCGGCGAGCACTGGCATCGTATCCTACCATTTCTACGAGATTGGCGATCTGAGAAAAGAAGTAAGGCGAGAAAGGAAGAGAGGTTGAAGCATGCGAGCAGAGAAAGATACTTGTGAGCTAGGGATTGAAATTCACAACAGCGTACTTATGTCCTACCTACCCCCTCTATTTATAGGCGAAGACAAATGGGGGGTATATCCCTGCCCTCGCGAGTATTGTCCTAAGTCACCCTCTGGCGAGCGAGTGGATCTCGACATCTACATCGCGCGGCGCAGAGAAAGGATATCGCGACGATGATCAAAACCTGCATAACAAACTCGGCACATCGCAGACAAGATATCGCAAAGACATCAACAAGAAAGCAGAAGAAACGAATCAAGCACGAGATACAAACTCGCTTATTACAGTAACCAATGATTGTTCATTACAACAAGTCGCACAAGGCGAGCTTCAAATAAAAGGAAAGAAAAACTAAGTCCTAGGAGGTCTCTCTAGAGGATGAGGATGTCGCCCAGCCCAGCCCATCTCGCGCGCCCGCCGATAGTGCTCCGTCGCCACCGACATCGCATTGTTGCCAAGTCGCAGCTGCTCCTCCATCCTCGTCAGCCGCCCAACGGAGCCCATCCTCGTGCGGATGCCGGCCAACTCATCGAGGATGAGCTGGAGGCAATGATTGTTGATCGCCAGCTGGTGATCATTCTACTTCACCATATGGAAGCGGGATTCATAGCACTCCAGAGTACTCCAGAGCTCTTCAATCTTCGCCACCCGCACTTCCAGAGATGATATCCGCCGGTGGGGTTCGCAGATCGCCAGCTGGTCGAACTTGCTCTCCAACTCCAGGTATGCCCAAGCAGCGGCGTGGCGATACTCACTGCCCGATAACCCGATTGCGTCGATGAAGGCCGCCCCATGAGTCGTCGGGCGATCTGTCAGAACAAGAAAGTCGCCAGATATTTTGGGATGGTTATCAAGTGTGGTAGTTGACGATTATTGATACGATCATTATCCTCTTTGATTGTTTTCTTTGAAAGTCGGCTCAGGGAACTGAGTGTAATCAGACTAGTGATAGAGCACTATGAAATGTACTTTAGGTTCAAGTTTCGAACAAATGGTGAAATTGAACGGTACGAACTGCCACCATGACACTTACTGACAAGATATCTAATCTACATAAAGGGCTGATATGCTATTATCTTTGAGGAGATGCCTAAAGACATGATCCAAATAAGTAGAAATTGGAGCACCAAAAGTTATATATGTGGATTCATCAGACGGTTCCTGGAGCCAAATGTCTACAATAAATTTGTTAGTATCATTGATGTAAAGATACTTTAGAAGACTCTCAAGATGTTGTATGTCAAGAGTACTAACATCAACAAGGTATATCTACTGAAAAAGCTGGGCAAGTTCAAATACAGAGAGAGATTACCTATGCTGGATAATGTGAATGAGTTCTAGGAAGCCGTTGACTGCACAACTGCTATGAAGGTAACCTTTAATGTCGAGGTCAACACAATGTTGTTGTTGAAGTCTCTTCTAAACTCTTGTTAGATGATTAAAGTTTATCTAGAGCGGATGGAGCTGGATTTGTAGAATTATGCATACGAATGATAATGGAGCAGATATGCTTACGAAGACATGTCGAGGGGGAAGTTTGAATATTATGTGAGGATTGCCAACATGCTGATCTTTTCCATATAGGAGCAAAGGGAAATAAATTATTGGGTACAGTTCCCATTCTTTGTGGAGAAAATGATGGGTTCGAGTCTTATCAAACTCGAATTTAGTGGTGTTAGATCTATTGACCAAATGTGGAGATATATTGATTAAGGACCTAACGAGAGACAAATCATCAGAAGAACCAATTCCTTCACTTATTTAAAAAGGGGGAGACTTGATGAGATATTTTTTCTTCTAAGTGTGAAAGCGGCTAGACATATTTTGATTATACTTTACAAGTATGTGTTTCATACCAAGTGGCAAAAGAGTATCTATCTTTGACCCTAAAACATGACATGTGTTTTTGACTGAGAGAAGCTTACAGGAAAGAGACAAAGAGAAGCTTCATCGACATTAATCTCATGTCATCTACGACAACTACCTCCATGAATTTGGCCATATAAATATCCATGATGGAGGATGAAGAAGGCATTCATTTCTCTCCAAACACTAGCGTTGGAAGATTTCTCTTGAGAGGCTATTGTGACAATTGTCTTAGTTTAGGAGAGGTTTTGATTGTCATTCTATGGCGCTATTTGTGTAATCCGTCTCAATTGTCACTATCGGTAACTTACAATTTTTTTGCTATGACTTATTGTGTATTATTATGTGATGTGAAGATCCTGTGTGGAGTCTTGTAATTGTCTATTTATTTTACACATATTTTGTGGTGGCTTTTCGGGTTGGACTCAGATCGTCATATGGTGTTCACCCTATTAGGTTTTCATGTTAAATCTACGTCACTTTTTGTTATTGTTATTTTGTGTTGTGTTTTGATTGTATATCAGCATACCGCTAAGTAATCATATAGGTACTTGCTCGAACTAATTTATAGGTGCTCTTGTCAAGCTTGTGTGCTCTATAGCCTAATAGTATCAACAATGTTCCTCGATTACTTGTGTTCCATGTTTGTTTGCATACAAAAAAATTTAAAAATGAGAAAATTTTAATGCCTGATTTAAATCAAAATTATCATTGGCGTTAATGTTGTAGATCGATTAATGCTTGTGACGACACCGTACAGATGGGACATGAGAAAGCATAAATATTAAAGGCAGCTGATAGATAGTATTCACACCAGAAATCCGAGGCTCGGTTATTCCAACAAATCTCATCATGTATAGATGAAATAATCCATGCATTATACCTTTAGTGTACAACCTGTATTCACCGAGGATGGGCCCGTTTAGTCGCCGTAGGCAGAAGATGTTAAAGTCAAAGATTGGGGGTAACCCAAATAAGAGGCGAGTATCGCTTGGTAGGCGGGCATCCCTTAAAACTCGTCACCATTAAGACATTTAAAGATCACCGTAGGGAGAGTGTCTGCTAAATTAGCTATAGGCGAGTAGCTACACATAGTCGCAGAGTGGGCGAGCATCTTCCTTAAGTCGCAAGTGAGGTATTTTGCAAGGGGAGTCTATTCTCTTATGAATACCCTCCCCCCAATAGGATTTGTCTATAAATAAGACCCTAGAGGTACTAAGAATGACACCTTGAATCACCTCATAAGTTCTCTACTCATCAATTTGCGCCTTCCTAACGCCTAGCATAACCCTTTGGTTTTGGAGGGAAATCTCTTTTTGACATCAAGGTATGCCGCGGGACCTTCTCACTGTAGCGCCCAGGTCATAGAGGCAAAGATAAAGATCGAGAACAATACGAGTCAAGCGGATAGTATTGCTTTTTTACTTGTCAGGTAGGCATGCATCCCTTGAAACTCACCAATAGTAAGACATATTTGAAGAGCGTCGGAGGGAGAGTACTTGCAATAGATACCATAGTCGCAGAGAGGGTGAGTATCTTCCTCAAGTCGCAAGTCAAGTATTTTGTGGGGGGGGGGGGGGGGTGGGGGGGGGGGGGGGGGGGGTTATTCTCTAATCAATACTCCCCATGATTTGCTTATAAATAAGACCTTAGGGGTACCATGAATGACACCTTGAATCCTCACATAAGTTTTATACTCATCAATTTGTGCATTCCGAGTACCCATCTCAACTCTTTACTCTTGAAGGGAAATCTCTTTTTGAATTCCAGGAACATAGCAGGACCTTGTTGCAGCACTTATCAGGTCGTATTTATAGAAAGCTGACGGTAGTATTGAGCGGTAGAAGCTCGCCTTGTAGCTCGAGGGTTCTCTCAGTAATATGAAGAAGACTATAAGGAGAGTTTCAGTCATGTGGCCAAGATGACTTCAGTATGGGTGGTGATTGCCTTGACGGCTTGCCAAAGATAGAAGATTTGGCAACTCGATGTGAAGAATGCATTTCTTTATGGGGAGATTGACAATGATATCTTCATGGTTCAGCCACCTGTTTATGTCTATAAAAATTATCCAGGACATGTCTGCAAGCTTAAGAAGGCCCTCTATCACTTGAAGCAGGCGCCTCGGGACTGGTATAGGAAGTTCGCAGAGTATCTTTAGTTCTGTGGATATTTTGCATCTGACTTAGACCCGAGCTTATTCATCAAGAAGAGGGGGGAACTTCAAGTATTGGTATTGTTTGTACGTTGACGACAAGATCATCACAAAGAACTCTAAAGAAGAGGTAGTGAGACTCATGATAGATCAAGCTATCTGATTCAATATGAAGGATCTTGGTGAGCTGCACCATTTTTTGGTCTGGAAGTGGAGAAGAAGAAGAGTGATGTGCTCGTCTCCCAAAAATGTTATGAGGAGGGAATCGTGAAGGGGTTCGGCATGAGGGAGAGGAAGAGTAGCTCTACTCCACTTGAGGTTGGTCTGAAACTTCGATGAGATGAAGGAAGGGTATTACTAGATCCCTTAGTCTTCCGGGCTCTGGTTGGTATTTTGATATATTTGACGATTACAATGATGGATATTGCTTATGTCGTTGGCCTAGTAAGTCGGTATATGCAGGAGCCTTGGAAGCCTCATCTAGTGGAGACAAAGAGTATTATGAAGTACGTGATGTCCACCTCAGACATGGGTCTCTTTTTTGAGAGGGACACGAGCTTCAACCTTCACGAATGCTGACTATGGGGGAGATACCGATGATCGGAAGTCGACATCTGGATACATCTTCATGCGGATTAGCAGGTGTCTCATGGTGCAACAGGAAGTAGGATTCCGTGTTTGTTTCCACTACTGAAGCAGAATACAAGGCGTCTGCCTTGGCAGCTTAGGAGTCTATCTGGTTGCGCATGTTAGTGGAGGACATCCATGAGGAGGTGCGAGGTCCTACTCTGTTATGTGATGACAATGAGAATGCTCTAAAGCTGGTTAGAAATCCAGTTTACCGCGTGAGGACAAATCACATCGAGATCGAGCATCACTTCTTTCAGGATAAGGTGCTGGAGAGATCTCTAATGGTGGAGTATGTGCATAGTCAGGACAATGTCGCAGATATCTTCACATAGCCACTATCGAATGGACCGTTTGAGCAGTTATGGAGACTGCCTGGTTTGACTTCCACTTTCTACTTCAAGGGGGAGTGTTAAAAATGTTGAAGTTAGAAGTGGGCGGTCAGAAGAGTGCAAACCGCTCAGACCGCAAAGAAAAGCAGACTGCTGTGTGCGTGTTTGGGTTTCAGTAAACGTGGTCGATACTTGGCCAGTTGTTGTCCACACGAACTGAGTCTGTTGTCTGCATAGCTGTGTGGATTGATGGTGTTAACCGCGCGCGGTCTAGTGATTGACAGTCCGTATACTGGGCGGACTAGTGCCACTAACTGCCATATCTCTGGCGGTTATTCTATCCCACTAGGCGGTGACGATATCCGCTAGCCTGCCTATAAATAGGGGTGCTGGTCTCGTCATTATTAACGATAAATGTAGCTTTAGTTAAACTAGATGGTAAATCTTTTGTAACCGAGCTACAAGGAGAAATGACCCGATATATTGCTGTGTTTGCAGATTGTGCGGCTAGCACTGAGCAACCAGGGAACCGGTTCAGTTGTTGAAGTCAGGGGAGCTAGTGGGGATAGCGGGTAACAATCAGAGGTTAGCAGCAGGTCGTAGATTCGATGACTAAGCGGTCTACTTCCTTGGCAGTTTTCCTAGCTTGATCCTTTATGTCAGGCGACCTGAAGTGCGGGCAGTTGACAGTTCAGTTCTAGTTCAGTAGAGCTGTGTCAGTTCGCTGTGACTTCTGCGGTTAGGTGACCTTGTGGTCAGGAGAACAGGAAGTGCGGAGAGGGGCAGTGTCTGCAGCTGTAAATAAGTAGCAGTACGTGCGATTTTGATGTTAATAGGGCGGATAGGCGACTAGGATGTTACAGTGCTCTGTCCGCCATTTTTTTACTCTTTTATTCTGTGGTGATTTTCATCGGGTGCATTGAATGTCTTGCGAGGTCCTACTCTGCTATGCGGTGACAATGTGAGTGCTCTCAAGCTAGTTACAAATTCAGTTTGCTGCGCGAGGACAAAGTACATTGAGATCAAGCTTCACTTCGTTTAAGAGAAGGTGCTGGAGAGATCTCTAATGGTGGAGTATGTGTAGAGCCAGTACAGTGTCGCATATATCTTCACACAGCCACTATCGAAGGGACCATTTAAGCGGTTACGGAGACTGCTTGGTTTGACTTCCACTCCCTACTTCAATGGGGAGTGTTAAAAATGTTGAAGTTAGAAGTGGGCGGTCAGAAGAGTTCAAACCGCTAGACTGTAGAGACCGCGCGGCTAGCGCAAATAGATTCTATAGAATGGCATATTCCTTGGCCATCTTTGTTCTCACAGTCTGTTTCAGCAGAGTCCCTGTGGTGTTAACTGTGCGGTTAGATTTTAGCTAACTGCGGATTGCACGGTCTGGTTTGGAGACCGTAGAGTGAAGAAGACAACTGTGTGCACAATTGGGTTTCAGTCAACGTGGTCGATACTTGGCCAGTTGTTGTCCACACAGACTGAGTCTGCTTTCCGCATAGCTGTGCAGATTGATGGTGTTAATCGCACGCGGTCTGGTTATTGGTAGTTACCATGTTGGGCGAACTGGTGCTGCTAACTGCCATGTCACTGGTAGTTATTCTATCCCACTGGGCAGTGACGGTATCTGCTTGCCCGTCTATAAATAGGGGTGCTGACCTCATCATTATTAATGAGAACTGTAGCTTGAGTTAAACTCGAAGGTTAATCTTTTGTAACCGCACGACAAGGAGAAGTGACCTGATTTATTGCTGTGTTTGCAGATTGTGCGGCTAGCACTGCGCAACCAGGAAACCGGTTCTTATGGTGAAGTCAGGGGAGATAGTGCAGATAGCGGGTAGAAATTAGAGGTTAGCAGCAGGTCGCGGATTTGGCGACTAGACGATCTACTTCCTTGGCAGTTTTCCTAGCTTGGATAAAATAGTTCGTCTCTAGAGGGCTGTCTAGCAGTTCGAATAAAGATTGTTCGCAGCGACTTTGGTGGTCAAGTGATCCTTGCTGTCAGGCGACCTGAAGTATGGACAGTTGATAGTTCAATTCCAATTCAGTAGAACTGTGTCTGTTCGTTGCGACTTCTGTTGTTAGGTGACCTTGCGGTCAGGCGACCAAGAAGTGCGGACATGGGTAGCTTCAACAGGCAATAAGTAGCAGTCCGCGCGGTTTTGCAGTTAGCAGGGCGGATAGGTGACTTGGCTGTTACAGTGTTCCGTCTGCCAGTTTTGTACTCTTCTATTTTGTTGTGATTTCCATGGGGTGCATTGCAAAATCATGTCTCACAATGCATGTCTTGTATTGTAAAGAAGACGGGTAATACAATCACGGCTCTTGTTCTTCTGCTTGCTATTGGTTTATTTGACTTGGGCGGTTGAGTGTTCCTGCAACCTCCTTTTTTATAAATTTTTACAACAATGTCCCCGGTGGGGGCTCGAGGGAAACACCCCGGCCCAGATATCGACCAGAGTTTAGTCATATCGACGAGAGCTCTAGTCAATGCCAACCGAAGCTCTAGTCGATATCGACCGGAGCTCGAGTTGATATGAACCAGAGCTAGAGTCGATATGGACTGGAGCTCGAGTCGATATAAATAAGAGCTCTACTCGATATCGACCAGAGCTCGAGTCGATATAAATAAGAGCTATAGTCGATATGGACCGGAGCTCTAGTCGATATCGACTGTTAAATTTTCTCAAGCGTGGTCAGCAAGGTAGCCCAAACGCCAAATTAATATCTTCGGCACTACCCAGTTCTCACGTTGAACCAGCGGAAAACCAAGGAACAAGGTTAATCCCAACAAACAATGGAAGCACAAGCAGATCTTTTATTCATTCACTTCTTTACAACACGAGGCATACATAGCGAGACATGATTTCGCTAGTATAACAGCTGTAAACAGAAAGCACCAAAACCCAAGCCGGGCGGACAGCACCGGAGTCCGCCGAGACCGATGAGGTCGCTGAGGTCGCCGAGTCCGCTGAGATCGCCCGAGCTAAGCTGCAATCCGCCGAATAGCCACGGAGTCCGCCGAAGCCGCGAGGCCGCACGGACACACCGTTATTCGTCTCCTGCTGAAGCTGAACTAAGGAACACCCCCTACCCGCCTGAAGCCGGCGGACAGGTTATTGAAGCTGGCAAAGTTGAAACAGAGTTGACAAGCCGCAGAGCGACCTCCTGCTGAATCCGCAGAGACCGCACAACTTCCAAGTACTTGACCGAAGTCACAACCAAACTCCTGGCTCCTTGAAGCTACCCGCGCGACCTGCACACAGCAAATCGTTATCTCTGAATCAATCCGCGCGGACAGAAAAACTGAGACCGCAGCTCCTCGCTCAACCCAACTTACTGTTCACTCAAGTTACTGTAGATGTTCCAGGGGGTCCTATTTATAGGCGAGGTGAGGAGTGTGGTCACCGCCCTAGAGATAGCGACACCACCCTAGCCCGCGCGATAGCAAAAACACCGTCCGCCGAGTCCGCAAGGACTTAGCCGGATACCAAGGAAAACCGCCAGGAGCAAGACAACATTGGCGAACCCTCATCAGTCTTCCCAAGCTATGCGGACAAGGCATCAGCCTGCAAAGCCTCCAACCACTGCAGGACAGCAACCCTCTTCAATGGCTGTCCGCACAAACCCGAGGCAGTCCGCAAGACTCAAGCCTCAATACACCACAAGTCCACGACCAAAGGTAGATAACGAGTCCGCCCGGTCAACCGCGTACTTGGCGGATACTACGGACACCATGGTCTTGGCACAGAGTGTGACCAAGTCCAAAACCATCAAAGGCCAATGCGAGCATGGCGGACATAAACTCTCGTCCGCCAAACACCCTAGCACAGACCGCCAGCAGTCCGTAGGCAACTCGCACACCTGCCCAACGCAGCAGCCACCTCCCGGACTCCAAACACCAGTCCGCCAGCGACCGCCACAGCAAACACCTGCTGTAACACCAGAGCTCGACAAGGCCTCAGCCAAGCTCTAAGCCCAGTCCACAACAGCCCATACCGTGGACACGCGAGTCCGCAAGCTTCCCGCGAACATGAGCCAAACCGCCACTGCACAAGCTTGCACCACGGCCACTGAGCAATGCACCAGTCCGCAAGCCTCTATCCGCTCAGGCCGTTCCTTGGCTAAACCAAACAACCAACGCCTTATCCGCAGATACCAGGCCGCATAGTCCGCGGACTTCACCCGTACAACCCGCTCAGAAGACAGCCGGCTTACACTAGACTTTTCACCAGGCCGCAAACAGCAGTCCGCCCAGTCCGCCTAGTCCGCCAAAGCTGTCCGCCCAGGCCGCCCAGGCCGCCCGGCCTGTCCCGTCAACCACTTCCACTTCACAAATTTCAACACTCCCCCTTGAAGTGGGAAGTGGTGACCAAGCCCAGCAAGCTGCGCAAGCGCTCAAAGGGCCCCTTCGACAGTGGTTTTGTGAAGATGTCAGCAAGATTATCTTCACTCCGTACATGCCCGACCAGCAGAGATCCTTCCAACACCTTCTCCCTGATGAAATGGTGACCAATCTCTATATGCTTGGTCCTGGCGTGACACACTGGATTGTTAACCAGTTTGAGAGCACTCTCATTATCACCCCGGAGTAAAGTCGGCCCTTGCACTTCTTCATGAACATCCTCTATAAGCCTCCTCAACCAGATGGCTTCCCGAGCAGCCAAGGCCGAAGCCTTATACTCTTCCTCCGTATTTGAGACCGACACCGAGTCCTGCTTCTTGCTACACCATGAGATGCTAGCTGAACCGCAAGTGAACACATAACCTGAAGTAGACCTTCGATCATCCGAATCACCGCCATAGTCAGCATCCGTGTACCCAAGCAACGCAAACTCCGAGTCCCTTCCATAGAGGAGTCCCATGTCAGAAGTCACCTTGACATACTTCAGAATACCCTTCGCCGCCACTAGATGAGATTGCCTTGGTTCAGCCATATACCGACTTACTCGGCCAACAGCATAAGCAATATCCGGCCTTGTAATCGTCAGGTAAATCAAGCTCCCAACAAGAGCCCTGAACACCAAGGGATCATGAAGAACCATTCCCTCATCTCGTCGAAGCTTCTGCCCAGGTTCCAGTGGAGTAAAGCACTTCTTCCCTTCGCCTATGTCGAACCGCTTCACAATGCGATCTGCATACCCTTTTTGGCTAATGAGAATTCCGCACTCCTTCCTCTCCACCTCAAGACCGAGAAAGTGATGAAGCTCTCCCAAGTCTTTCATCTCGAAGCGTATAGCAAGCTCAGCCCTGAGCCTTGCTACTTCCCCCTCTGAATTCCCTGTGATGATCATGTCATCCACATACAGCAGGACCAAGACTAGTAGCTCCCCCTTCTTCTTGACGAACAAGCTTGAATCCGAGTTGGAAGCAAGGTATCCACAGAATTGCAAGTACTCTGCAATCTTCCCATACCAAGCTCTAGGAGCTTGCTTCAACCCATAGAGAGCCTTCCTGAGTTTGCAGACATAGTCCGGATGCTTTTCAGAGACAAAACCAAACGGCTGATCGATGAAGATGTCCTTGTCAATCTCTCCGTAAAGAAAGGCATTCTTCACATCGAGTTGCCACAACCTCCATCCCTTGCTAGCAACCAAGGCGATCACCACTCTAACTGAAGTCATCTTCGTAACTGGACTGAATGTCTCCTCATAGTCTTCTCCATACTGCTGTGAGAATCCTCTAGCGACCAGGCGAGCTTTGAACCTATCAATGCTCCCATCAGCCATCTTCTTCAACTTATATACCCACTTGCACGTAACTGGAGTAATGCCATCAACCTTGGGCACAAGGACCCAGGTTTCATTTTTCTTCAGAGCATCAATCTCTTCCTTCATGGCACCTTCCCACTCCTTCACTCCAGTGGCCTCGTTGAAGTTTGCAGGCTCTCGCTCATCCAGAGGACCTGAAAAGAAGCATGAGACAAAGCTCACTGCATTCCCATCACAGTACCGAGCCGGTGGCTTAACAACCCTCTTCGATCTCCGCAGGGTCGGCTCCTTGCTCACTGCTTCCGTTGCTTCTTCGGGCTCAACTCCTACCTGGGGCAAGCATTGAGCAGTGCTCCCCCTGCTTCCTGAGCCAGAAGGCTCAGCCTCGGAGTTAGAAGCAACAGGAGCTGCTGGTGAAACAGCAAGCTCCTCTTCCAAGTCTTCAGCAGCTACCACTGGTGCTTCATCAACCTTGCTACTTCCGGTTATGAAAGTTCAGGAGGTATGCTTGATACCACCTGAAGGTGTTAGTTAGATCAGATATACTCTAGAGGGGGGGGGGGGTGAATAGAGTATGTTGGTGATTTTAAAACTTTTACAACTGTTGTTGTATTTTAGGTGTGTGTGCAGGGAAGCAAATACAATAAACCAAGATGCAGCAACTATCTAATCACAGCACATTCACAGAGCAAGGCCAGAAAACAAAAAGAAAAGAAAGCAACCAGACGACACAAGAATTTTATAGTGGTTCCCCAAATCTGGGTAGTCCACTCTTCTACCACCCTGGTAGGAATCCACTGCAGGAAGGGGTTGATCAGGTGTCCTGGCACCAATGGGGTTTTGATCAGGTTCCCAAAAACCAAACCCTCAAGTCTTTTAGAGGGAGACTTGCAACCAGAATAATTTTGAAGGGAATTAAAACCCTGTACAGAGGTGGAGTGAGAGGGTGATGAGGTCTTCTCTTTCTTAAGTCAAATGAGAAGACTTGTGGATTGTTGTTTAGCAGCTTTGCTCCCCCTGAGATGTAGAATGAATCAGGAAGAATGCTGGAGCACTGCTTCAGGGTGATAGGTTTTCAAAGACCTAGATTTCCTGGTCCAGAGAAAGTCTCCAGGAACTTCTTGTGACTGATATGAATGTATTGTCTTTGAAGTTATCCTGAGTAAAAGCAGATGAAGAAGACTCTTGATATTGATGTAGTCTTCTTCTTCTTCTTCTTCTTGATCAGTTTCTCTCTGGGCCAAGAATGAATTCCTTTTTCTGTGTTGTCTGAATCACTGTCTGTCTTTTTGTTGTATATCACTGTATTACTGACTCTTTCTGTATATCTCAATGTCTCATAAGAAACATTCGAATTTTGAATATAGAGCAGTAATGGCAGACGGCCTGGAAAGGAAGCAGCAATTAATTATTTCCCCAACTGTTTCCATGAGAAAATGGCATGTAATAATCCAGGATTAACTTTGCATTCTAACGGTAGTATTCTGGGAAGAACTGCCATTAAATGTTCAGGAATCAGCGCCATGGAATGAGACGGGAACGGAAGAAGACCTAGTCTGGAATCGTCGACCGAAGAATATAATTCGTCGAACTGAGTTTTGAGTTCGTCGAGCTGAGCCTGAGTTCGTCGAGCTAAGCTGAGTTCGTCGAGCTGAGCTGAGTTCGTCGAGATGACAGTCTTCATTCGTTGAACAGACAATCTTCAATATCAGACAATCTTTATTCGTTGAGCAGAGAACTAAATTCGTCGAGCTGAGAACTAAAGTCGTCGACCTGAGAATTTGAGAACTTGAGGTCCAAGTTCGTCGAGCTCAGAAAGTAATTCGTCGACTAAAGCTTGAAGTTGGACTTAGAGAAATTCTGAAGTAGTCCTGATAATGCTTGAAGTAGAATCCCGGTGTTCGTCGAACAAAGAACATAGTTCGTCGAGCTCAGCACTACGAATTGTCTCACGATCGTCGAGCGCAGAACTCCCTTCTTCGAGCTGAGTTCGACGAACGTCGAACTCATTTCACTTAGTCTGAAAAACTGATAGATCTGGAGTTCCTGATGGTCTTGAGGAAGGCTGGTCCATCTGAAGTTGAGATAGAGGACTGTCCTAGACTCTAAGACATAAACTTGACCCAGACTATACATGATGGGTCACATCCTAAGTCAGTGGACCTAGCCCAAATCAACTAGGGATCCAACAATCTCCCCCTATTTGGGTGAGGTCACTAACAGAGACTCCAAGCAAAGAACAAAGCAAAAATTAAGAAATATATCTGGCAGAGAATTTACAACACATGCATCAGATATATATATACATACAGGCTTTGTTTTAGTACAAGATATAGTCTGAAATAGAAGCAGAAATGAAATAACCACAAAATTACTTCTCTGTCTTCTTCTGTTTTAGCTTGTCTCCTGGTGCTTTATCTCCTGGCTTTTTGAAAATGATTTCCCTATTGGGATCTGAAGCTTGAGCCCTGATCATAGTCATGTCAGCTGCCCCTATGATGTTCAGTGAAGTGGCTCTGGGGACAACTGCTTCTGGGTGAAGATGCATGTACTCATCAACATTGAGTAGCTTGTTTCCTTTCCCAAATCTCTTTAGCTCATCTCTCCTGTACTGAGACATAGTAGTTAAGCCTGTTGTGTCCTTGCCTTCAGCTTTAGCTTTGTTGATTAGAGATAAGCCAATGAGCTCTTGGAACCTTGCCATTCTGGCTGTGTTGGCTGTTTCTGGATCTTCAGGAGGAGAATAGGGCCTTTCAGCTTCATGTTCCTTATATTCCTGGTGCTGTTGCTGTTGTTGTTGTTGATGGTGTTGTCTGCCTGAAGATGGTGGCCTTGGCTGACTACCACCAGAAGATCTCCCTGTTTGTCTCTGATAAGTTTGAATATGGGCAGATCTCTGAGAGCCAGAGCCAGAGGCACCTGCTGCTGGAGGAGGAGGAGGAGGATCCTTTCTGTATCTATGAAATGGGGGAGGAGAGTATCTCCTACTCCTCTTCTTCTCACTTTGCTGGTTCTTTGATAGCCACATCCATGCAGGCATCCCTTTGTAAGGAGCAACATTGTGCAGGATATAATATGGAGTGTCTGCAGTGGGATTAGGCTCGGGAGCAGGAGGAGGAGGAGCCTTTCTTTTCTTAGAAAGCAACTTCTTTTTCTTTTTAGCAGCCTCCTCATCTGATTCATCATCATCATCATCATCATCAGAACCTGAACTCTGAGGATTGTCATACAGAGCATTCAACTTCCTCATAGTTTCATCAGAAATGATAAGAGGTTTTTCTTGAGGGGGGATAGAAGGTTCAGAGGGTGAGGGTTCAACAGCAGTAGAGACAGAGCTTTCAGCTGCTACCTTGTTCTCTTCTTCAATGTCTACCAGAATGAGCTCATCCAGATCAGGCATGGGAGAATCATCCATGACAAAAATCTGGGACAGAGTAGATTTCTGGAATAGACACAGGAATTGGAACAGCAGTAGGAGCAGCAAAGGTGTCACAGAGTTGCTTGGCAACTGCTGGACTAGCTGGAGAGGTATACTGGACAATAGCCAAATATGGCTTAGCAACCTCTACTGAAGGAGGCTTCATATATACAGAATCAAAGGTATGAAGTATCTCAGATAAATTAACTGTGGGATTTATAAGAAAATCACCAGCAGTTGTTATTGTATCTACTGACTCATCAAAGCTAATGTCAATGTCCATAAATTGAATAAAATTAATTTTTTTCAGAATCAAAATCTATAGCTGTATCTGTAACTGCAACTGCATTATCAAGCACTGTATCAACTGTATCTGTATTATCAAAAACTGTATCTGCAGTATCAACTGTATCTGTATCAACTGTATTGTCAAAAACTGTATCAACCTCTGCAGCTGCTGCACCAGCTTCATCATGGAGCATCTCCCCCTGCCTGGGTTCAGGAGAACCTGGAGCCAGGCCCCTGAATGAAGAGGGGGCAGCAGAAAGGGCTGTGATTTGTGCAGATAAAGAATTAATGGAATTCACCAGAGGTGTAATGGCCTCTGTGATGAGTGATTGAATGAGAGGAGTCAGAAGAGAGATGATGGAGGGAATGGTGGAAGAGTCCAGAAGTGGAGAAAGAATGGTGGAGGGGATAGAAGCAGAGGAGGAAGGAAGAATATGTGGAGGGGATAATGGAGGGAGAACAGTTCGTGGTTCAGTGGGTATGCTGTAGGATGGAATAGTGGATAGGTGTGAGGGAAGAGGGGATTGAGGAGGTGAGGGAATATGTGTTTCAGTGGGGGAAACTGGAGGTGTAGGGATATGTGCAAGATCAAGCGGTGGAGATTGATGTTGAGGTGGAGTCAATTGAGGTGCAGGAGGAGTGGGAAGAGATTGGGTAGGTGGAATGGCCTCTTCAGTGTCAGGGTGGGGAGTGACCTTGACGGTCCTTGTGCTCTCAGAAGCGTTGATGGAGGAGGAGGAACCCTTGGAGGGTTTGGTGATTGTCCTCTCCCATCTACCAAACAAGGTGCAGATGAGGCGCTTGCTGGCATTGATGAATGTGGTCGGGGAGACCAAACATTCACTGGCCTTTTCCTGGAGGAAAATCCCCAGGATTCTGCCGTAGCAGACTTCCTTCTTGCTTGTTTTCTTCTTGATTAGGTCAAAGAAGACCATGCCCCAGTCGACCTGTCGTTTGTTGAGCACTGCGCACATAATCAGGAATTGATGGCGAGTGATATAGTCATGTGCCGAGTGCTTGCCCATCAGAATTTTTCCTACAATGTCGGCCAAAAATTGATAGGCGGCAGACAGTTGCTTCTTTATAAGCTTATTAGGGTTGCTGCCGGAGAAACCCATTACCTTCAACATATCAGAATATTCTTCAGCGCCCATTTCCAAGTTGTCTTCACCATTGATCAGTCCAAAAATTTCAGAAAGTACTGCTGGAGACAGGGAAACGGCAGTGTTTCCAATATGTCCTGTCAGATCTCCGTCTTCAGAAACGGTTGCAGTGTACACCCATTCTCTTATCTCGGTTGAGTGTAGCTTGATGCTGCGAGTCATGAAATCCTTGAGATGCAATTCTTCAAGTAATTCCAGGATATAAAGAAAGATTGGATCTGAATGTTGGAAAGACTCAAAATCCATGGAGAATGCTGCATCAAACTTCATCGCCGCAAGTGCTCCTGGAGGAATCACCATTGATGACCTGCAAAGAAAATCACAGAGAAAACGACGATCAAGAGCAAAGGAACTGAAAGCGCGGGACGGAGGTCGAAGAAAACCTAGATATAAGATTTTCGGAATATGAATCGACAAGCTCCGTTCCACGAAAAGAGACAGTTCTTCGAACTGAGGTCGACAAAATAAGTTAGAGGTGAGTAGTTCGTCGAACTCATTTAGAAGAATTGAAAACAGTTCGTCGAACTCCGTTCGACGAAATGGTTTCTGAAGCAAGGTTCGTCGATCTCCGGTCGACGAAAATTATTTCCACACAGAGAATTCGTCGATCTCCGTTCGACGAGAATCTCTCAAACTTTCCCTAATTCGTCGAACTCCGTTCGACGAACTCTGGAAAATTCGTCGAATGCAGGCAGAAAGTAATTTAACTCTTCTACATTAATCATTCCCAGTTGATTTATAAAGAACAGATGAGTTTTCTCATCTAAAAATTTGGTGAAAATATCTGCTCTCTGTAAATCAGTAGGAATATGAATCAAGTTAATCTTTTTTTGTCTACATTATCTCTAATGAAATGATGTCTTATTTCAATATGTTTAGTCCTAGAATGATGAACTGGATTCTGAGCTATAGCAATAGCACTTGTATTATCACAAAATAAGGTTGAATTATTTAAGTTGATACCATAATCTAGGAGCTGGTTTTGTATCCATAGCATCTGTGAACAGCAGCTGCCAGCAGCCATATACTCTGCCTCAGCAGTTGATGTAGACACAGATGTCTGCTTTTTGCAAAACCAAGAGACAAGTCTCATACCCAGTAACTGGCAAGTTCCAGAGATACTTTTCCTGTCCACTCTACATCCAGCATAGTCAGCATCTGAGTATCCAGTTAACTCAAATTCTGACTCTGCAGGATACCAGAGTCCTAAACTAGGACAACTCTTTATATATCTCAAAATCCTTTTTAGAAAAATAAGATGAGATTCTTTAGGATTCACTTGGAATCTAGCACAAAGGCATGTGGACAAACATTATGTCAGGCCTGCTAGCTGTTAAGTATAATAGGGATCCAACAATTGCCCTATAATGTTTCTGATCTACAGGTTTCCCTGCTGCATCAGAATCCACAACAGCATTGGTAGCCATAGGTGTTTTCATTCCTGAAGCATCACCCATCCCAAACTTTTTAATAAGCTCTTTAGCATACTTAGATTGGGAGAGGAAGATACCATCAGAGAGCTGCTTCACTTGGAGACCAAGGAAGTAGGAAAGCTCACCCATGCTACTCATCTCAAATTTGGAATGCATGAGGTCAGCAAACCTCTTGCACAATTTGGGATCAGTAGACCCAAAAATAATGTCATCCACATATATTTGTACCAATAAGATTTGGTCCTTATGATGTCTAGTGAAAAGGGTTCTATCAATGTTTCCTCTAGTAAATTTATGCTCTAAGAGAAAGCTAGCTAGGGTCTCATACCAAGCTCTTGGAGCTTGCTTTAAACCATAGAGAGCTTTATGCAATTTGTAAACATAAGAGGGTTGAGTTAGAGAGATAAAACCTGGAGGTTGTTCTACATAAACCTCTTCTTGAAGTACACCATTCAGAAAGGCACTCTTAACATCCATCTGGAATACTTTGAACTTTTTGTAGGCTGCATAGGCTAGGAATATTCTAATGGTCTCCAACCTTGTAACAGGGGCAAAGGTTTGGTCATAGTCTATTCCTTCCTCTTGCCTATAGCCTTGAGCAACAAGTCTAGCCTTGTTTCTTACTATGTTCCCTTGTGCATCCAATTTGTTCCTATAGACCCATTTGGTTCCAATAACTGGGTAGTTATGGGGTCTTGGAACCAAATCCCAAACTCTACATCTCTCAAATTGATTTAGTTCCTCTTGCATTGCAAGAATCCAGTGGGGATCTTGCTCAGCTTCATGGATGGTGAGAGGTTCAATTTGAGAGAGAGAGAACAGGCATGCATCAAGTCTTGATTGAGCTGATGTCTTGTCTGTACACCAACTGAAATGCCTCCAATCACTTGAGATCTGGGGTGATCTCTAAGTGTGACAAGATCAGTTGGTGGAGTTGGTTGAGTAACAGCTTATGTAAATAATTCCTCTTGAGGAATGGTACTGGCTGTTGATGGAAGTTCAGTTACTTCCTCTTGGACTTCTTCTTCACTATCTTCAGCAGCCTGTGGAGTGGGATGAGTTGGAACCTCTTGGGTAAGGTTTAGTCCATCCATAGACTCACACAGTGGTGAAACCTGCAAAAAACTATTGGTAGAAATGTCTTTCTCCTTATAAGACATGTTAGCTTCATCAAAAGACACATGGACAGATTCTTCAATTTTAAGGGATGATTTGTTGAAAACCCTATAGGCCTTGCTTACTTGGGAATATCCTAGAAAAATCCCTTCTTCAGCCTTAGCCTCAAATTTTCTAATGTACCTTTTGTTATTAGTGTGAATGTAACATATGCAACCAAAAACTTTAAAGTAAGTGATTTTAGGTTTCTTTTCTTTAAGTAATTCATAGGGGGTCTTATGTTTTAGTTTATGTATAAGACATCTATTCAGGACATAGTTAGCTGTGTTTACAGCTTCTGCCCAAAAGGATAGAGGCATGTAAGCATCTGCTAACAATGTACCTGTAGCTTCAATGAGTGTCCTATTTTTTCTTTCAGCAACCCCATTTTGTTGGGGAGTTCTAGGAGCTGAGAAGCACTGTCTGATACCTTCCTTCTCACAGAACTCATGCATAAGAAGAGACTCAAACTCTGTGCCATGATCACTTCTGATCAATGCAACATGAGTAGAGAACTCAATCTGTATGGTCCTGAGAAAATCTGTAAGAACTTTGAATGTATCTGACTTAGCTCTCAGAAAGGCTACCCAACTGAATCTGGAGAAATCATCAACAATGACTAAGGTGTAAGACTTCCCTCCTAGGCTTTGTACTGCAATGGATCCAAAAAGATCCACATGAAGCAGATACAATATCCTAGGTGAATCACTTTTATTAATGGATTTGAAACTAGTTTTAGTTTGCTTGCCTAGTTGACAAGCCCTGCATAGACTTTCCTTCTTGTAGGGACCAGAAGGTAAACCTCTAACAAGGTTGTCTTTAGATAACCTAGATATGTTCTTAAGGTTTACATGTCCTAGCCTTTTGTGCCATAACTCATTTTGGTTACTAGTGATATTGAGTAAACAAATATCAGTTGTGGCAGAAATGAAATCTACTAAATATATGTTTCCTTGTCTAAGTCCAATTAAAGCAGTTTGGTTTTTATCATTTATAATAGAGCAAGAGGTAGAGTTGAAATGTACTTGATAACGTTCATCACATAATTGACTTATGGATATAAGGTTATGTTTAAGTCCTCTTACATATGTCACCTTTTTGAAGGTCACTGCTCCAATGCTTACTCTTCCATATCCTTCTGACTGACCACTCTTTGAGTCTCCAAATATCACCTTTGGTCCTAGCTTGGACTTATAGCTAGAGAGATTTGCTTTGCTGCCAGTCATGTGCTTGGAGCAGCCACTATCCAGGTACCAGGTCTGACTTAACCTTGGACAGCTCTTCACCTGTACCTGCATTAAAAAAATAAAGCTCAATTGTTCTTGACCCAGGTTACCTTGGGTCCTTGGTTTGGCTGAAAAGTAAAACTAGAAATGACTGATAAGGCAGGTTGAGACTTATACCCTAGAGGGTGATATCTCCTAGGTGGGATTATCCAATCAGCTACTGGATTAAATGTCTTGTTAGCTGCTTTAAAATTTCTATAGGAGAAATGATTTATATTTGGTCGTTCTGGGATCGACAAATTATTGTGAGTTCGTCGACCAGAGTTCGACGAATGGGGATGAGATCGTCGACCTCCACTCAGAGAATGACCATGGTCATTTTCTGCGTCCCACGTTCGTCGACCTCTGCTCGACGAACCATACACAGTTCGTCGATCGCAGTTGGACGAATGATTATTTCTGAAGTTTGCGTTCAGCGTTCGTCGATTGGGGTTCGACGAACTTGTAGGATTTCGTCGATCTGAGTTCGACGAATTCTGCTGAACTTGGTTTTTAACAGCTTTCTTCTGTTTTCTGTTTCTATTGTCTAGGGGATTTGACTTGTTTTCTGACATGGGTTTTTCAATTAGTTTCTCTTTACCCTTAGCAGTGATAAACTTTATGGGAGTAGAAAGTATATTCTTCTTTATTATGGGGGGTAAACTTGATGAAGCACCCAAGCCCAGCCTGCCATTTAATTTGGCATTTACTGTGCTTGTGATATCCATCAGCTTGAGGCTTCTCCCATTGAGAGATTGCTCAAGTTGTTTTGCCTCACATAATTCAGATTTTAACTTGATTATCTGTTCATTAGCTAGTGTCAATTGATCAGTTAGTTTTCTATTTTCTGTGCTGACAGATTCAAAGTTTTCTAGTCTAGTCCTCAGGGTTTTTGTTTCTTTCTCTGAGTTTATTAGATCCATGCACATAGTTTTAAATTCTACTTTAAATAAGTCAGAATTGAAATCAAAACTAGAAATCACCTGATCAGCCTCTGAGTCTGAGGCACCTTCATCTTCAGAATCCTCTTCTGATCCACAGTTGCTTCTGGAGGCATCTATTGCCATTAGGCACACCTCCTTGGATCTGGCTTCTTCCTCTTCTTCACTGGAGCTGGAGGAGGATGTTTCCTCTTCTGTGTCACTCCAGGACTCAGTAACAAATCCTTTGTCTTTCCTTTTATATTTGTTGGAGGAGGGTCTGCTGCTTTGTTTTCTTCTGGAATCCTTGTCCCTGCCCTTGTCCTTTTTCTGATTCTCTGGGCATTCTGAAATATAGTGCCCAGGCTTTCTGCATCCAAAACACACAACCTCCTTAGTTGGTGTCTTGTCATATTTGGGCTTATCATCCTGCCTGGATGATTTTCTTCTAAAGTGCTTTCTTGCCATTTTGTAGAATCTTTTGGCAAAAAGACTCATTAACTCTTCATTGGATGTAGATGTTTCATTGTCTTCAGAAGATTTGAAGGCCAAGCTGTGCTCCTTCCTAACTGGGGTAGTAGCCTTCTGTTCTGCTGCCTCTCTTGATTTGACAAGCTGCTCATATGACTTCAGCTTGCCTAACAGAGATTCTGTTGAAATCTCATTGAGGCTTCTGGCTTCTTTGATTGGCCAGATTCTGGAATCCTATGAACTGGGGAAACACATCAGTATCTTGTCATTCACCTCAGTTAAGGTGATGTCCTTGTCAAGAGTCTTGAGTTCACTAATGATTGAACTTAATCTATTGTACATCTCAGCCACAGATTCTGTCTCATCCTTTTTGAAATTCTCATAGAGAGAAATGAGACTGGATCTCCTATCCTTTCTTTCATCAGCTGAGCCTGCTACCATTTGGTTGAGAGAGTCCCAAATGGCCTTGGCTGAGGTGCACTCAGCCACCTTCTGAAATATGTCACCTGACATTGTTTGGGCCAGAATATTCATAGCCTTTGCATCAGCCATCTTGGCTTTCTTATAGGCTTCAGTATTGTCTGGAGGTGGTACTGCACTCAGATTAGTTGATGTGCTGGCAAAAGTTGCAGGAGCTGGAGGAACACCTGTTGAAATGACAGAAAAAATATCCTCATCAATGGAGTTCATATATAATCTAATTCTTGCCTTCCAGATGGCAAACTTATTAAGATTGCACACTGGAGGTCTGATGCTTGTATAATCCTTGTTTTGGGCCATGTCTGTGAGAAGGATAAGTCCAATAACAGAATAAAAACAAACAGATCAAACTGAGGGATCTTTGGGTTCAGGTGTTAGCCTGTACAACCAATCAGGTATGGTATGTTAACCAACCTGGAGCACTGAATTAGTTGAATAGCAACCAACCTGTAAGGTCTGGTAATTTAACCAACCTGTAAGGTCTGGTAATTTAACCAACCTCGCTTTGATACCAATTGAAAGTTCAGGAGGTATGCTTGATACCACCTGAAGGTGTTAGTTAGATCAGATATACTCTAGAGGGGGGGGGGGTGAATAGAGTATGTTGGTGATTTTAAAACTTTTACAACTGTTGTTGTATTTTAGGTGTGTGTGCAGGGAAGCAAATACAATAAACCAAGATGCAGCAACTATCTAATCACAACACATTCACAGAGCAAGGCCAGAAAACAAAAAGAAAAGAAAGCAACCAGACGACACAAGAATTTTATAGTGGTTCCCAAATCTGGGTAGTCCACTCTTCTACCACCCTGGTAGGAATCCATTGCAGGAAGGGGTTGATCAGGTGTCCTGGCACCAATGGGGTTTTGATCAGGTTCCCAAAAACCAAACCCTCAAGTCTTTTGGAGGGAGACTTGCAACCAGAATAATTTTGAAGGGAATTAAAACCCTGTACGGAGGTGGAGTGAGAGGGTGATGAGGTCTTCTCTTTCTCAAGTCAAATGAGAAGACTTGTGGATTGTTGTTTAGCAGCTTTGCTCCCCCTGAGATGTAGAATGAATCAGGAAGAATGCTGGAGCACTGCTTCAGGGTGATAGGTTTTCAAAGACCTAGATTTCCTGGTCCAGAGAAAGTCTCCAGGAACTTCTTGTGACTGATATGAATGTATTGTCTTTGAAGTTATCCTGAGTAAAAGTAGATGAAGAAGACTCTTGATATTGATGTAGTGTTCTTCTTCTTCTTCTTCTTCTTGATCAGTTTCTCTCTGGGCCAAGAATGAATTCCTTTTTCTGTGTTGTCTGAATCACTGTCTGTCTTTTTGTTGTATATCACTGTATTACTGACTCTTTCTGTATATCTCAATGTCTCATAAGAAACATTCGAATTTTGAATATAGAGCAGTAATGGCAGACGGCCTGGAAAGGAAGCAGCAATTAATTATTTCCCCAACTGTTTCCATGGGAAAATGACATGTAATAATCCAGGATTAACTTTGCATTCTAACGGTAGTATTCTGGGAAGAACTGTCATTAAATGTTCAGGAATCAGCGCCATGGAATGAGACGGGAACGGAAGAAGACCTAGTCTGGAATCGTCGACCGAAGAACATAATTCATCGAACTGAGTTTTGAGTTCGTCGAGCTGAGCCTGAGTTCGTCGAGCTAAGCTGAGTTCGTCGAGCTGAGCTGAGTTCGTCGAGCTGACAGTCTTCATTCGTTGAACAGACAATCTTCAATATCAGACAATCTTTATTCGTTGAGCAAAGAACTAAATTCGTCGAGCTGAGAACTGAAGTCGTCGACCTGAGAATCTGAGAACTTGAGGTCCAAGTTCGTCGAGCTCAGAAAGTAATTCGTCGACCAAAGCTTGAAGTTGGACTTAGAGAAATTCTAAAGTAGTCCTGATAATGCTTGAAGTAGAATCCTGGTGTTCGTCGAACAAAGAACATAGTTCGTCGAGCTCAGCACTACGAATTGTCTCACGATCGTCGAGCGCAGAACTCCCTTCGTCGAGCTGAGTTCGACGAACGTCGAACTCATTTCACTTAGTATGAAAAACTGATAGATCTGGAGTTCTTGATGGTCTTGAGGAAGGATGGTCCATCTGAAGTTGAGATAGAGGACTGTCCTAGACTCTAAGACATAAACTTGACCCAGACTATACATGATGGGTCACATCCTAAGTCAGTGGACCTAGCCCAAATAAACTAGGGATCCAACAGGTTAGCTCAACCGAGCCACCTCCATATGACGTCAGCTCGTCAAAGACAACGTCTCTTGACACCACGAACTTTTCGTCACAGGGTCCATGCATTTCCATCCCTTCTTCCGCTCATCGTAGCCAACAAAGACAAGCTTCCTTGCCTTCGCATCCAGCTTAGTCCGTGAAGCATCCGGGACATGCACGTAGCAAGTTGAACCGAACACCCGAAGGTGTCCAACACTCGGCTTCTCCTTCAGCAACAGCTCAATAGGAGTCTTCATGTTGATAGGGCTGAGTGGCATCCAGTTGATGACATAAGCAGCACAAGACATCCCCTCCGCCCAAAAGGACCTTGGGATATCTTTCGCACGAAGCCAGCATTTGCAGGTCTCCGTCAGATGACGGATCTTTCGCTCCGCTACCCCATTTTGTTGTGGAGTGTGAGCACAAGTAAGCTCTCGTTGGATCCCGTGCTTCCTGCAGAAGTTAGAAAACTCGGAGGAGATAAACTCACCCCCATTATCAGTTCTAAGCTTCTTAATCCGCAAGCCAAGCCGGCCTTCTACCAACTCCTTAAACTCCACAAACAAACGGAAGGCTTCCGACTTCTCCTTTAAGAAGTACACCCAAGTATACCTTGAGTAGTCATCAACCAAGACAAGCATGTATCTGCTTCCACCAAGGCTGGCTGTAACTGTCGGTCCCATCAGGTCGCCATGAATGCACTCCAATGGTTTCTTGCTCCTTGTTTGTGACTTATCAAACGGAAGGCGATGTGCCTTACCGTATTGACATCCCGCGCAAACATGTCCGTCACCAAAGGAAGACAACTTAGGCAACCCTTTCACCAAACTTCTACTAGCCATCGCCTTCAGCTTGTCCATGCCAACATGCCTCAGCCTCTCATGCCAGATAGCAGCGCTATCATTGGCCCTCATCCTATCAACATATGAATTGGTGGCAAGAACAAACAATTTCTTCACCCTCCTCCGTACATGAGCAACATCAGCCTTCACCGCTGATACATTGCGAAAGAACCTCACGTCTGTTGGCCCAAACAGAACGTGATAACCAGCGTCCACCGCATTGGTCACCGAGAAGAGGTTCTTCTTCATGCCCGGCACGTGATACACACTCCTTAACGTGAGTGGCCCCTGATCACTACCCAAAGACACGACCCCCTCTTTCTTTACTGCATAAACAGTATTATCAGCAGTGATAATAGCTTCATTACCTGAGTAAGCATGCATGGAGGTGAACTTCGACTTGTCTCCGGTGAGGTGATGACCACACCCGGAGTCCACGATCCACTCGCCGTTGAAGTCCTCAGCAGACAAGGCACGAACACAAGTGCCCGTCATGAAAGCTCCGCCCCATTCTGCTTCTTCACTTCTCGAGCAAGCTTCCTCCTTTCCCGTAGCATGCCCAGGCTGCAGTTTGACCTTGCAGTCTCGCTTGAAGTGCCCTCGTTGATGACACCGGTAGCACTTCAGATTCTTCTTCCAGTCCTTAGGAGCATTGCTCCTCTACGGCTGATATGAAGTTGAAGTCTCCTTCTCACCAGCGACCTGCACATTCTTCTTCTTCTTCCCTTCCCATCCTTTCTTCTTGCCTGAGAAGAGAGCTTCACTGCCTTCCTGATTAAGATTAACTCCAGCCATCTGCCTTGCCAAGCTCTCCTGCGATGCAAGCAGATTCTCCAGCTCTAGCAAAGACGGCTGAGTAGCCCACCCTTGAAGAGATGTCACAAAGGCCACATACTCCTTCCGCAAGCCGCGGATAATGTGCCTTTTCATCTTTGCCTCAGAGATAGGCTCTTCAGGATCCAGAGCCGACAGCTCAGCACAGAAGCACTTCATCTTTAAGAAGTACTTCGAGATGGAAAGGTCTCCCTGAGTTGCCCTGGCCAACTCATTCTCCAGAAACTGAAGCCGCGCCACATTCTTCCTATTGAACAACTCATCAATGGTTGTCCAAATATCAGCAGCCGACTCACATCCAACGATGTGTTCAAACAGTTCCGGAGACACGGCCCTCTTGAGGATAAACTCCGCCTTAGCATTTGTTTTCCTCCAGAGCCTAACCTGCTCAGCAGTACCGAAAGCAGCAGTTACTTCCTGTCTGTCGTCACCACCGACGACTTCCCACAGCTCCTCGCCAAGAAGATAACTCTTCATGCACGACTTCCACTTCTTGAAGTTAGTCGGCGTTAAGAGTTCAATGCCAAGACCTCTTGCAAAGCTCCCTTCCATTGCAACACCTGTTGGCAACCTTTCAGAAGCTCCGAGCAACAACACAAGTTGATCACCACTCAAGCCCTGAGTCACAACACTGGTTGACTACCGCTCACGCAACTGAACCTCGCTCTGATACCATGTTAAATTTTCTCAAGCGTGGTCAGCAAGGTAGCCCAAACGCCAAATTAATATCTTCGGCACTACCCAGTTCTCACGTTGAACCAGCGGAAAACCAAGGAACAAGGTTAATCCCAACAAACAATGGAAGCACAAGCAGATCTTTTATTCATTCACTTCTTTACAACACGAGGCATACATAACGAGACATGATTTCGCTAGTATAACAGCTGTAAACAGAAAGCACCAAAACCCAAGCCGGGCGGACAGCACCGGAGTCCGCCGAGACCGCTGAGGTCGCCGAGGTCGCCGAGTCCGCTGAGATCGCCCGAGCTAAGCTGCAATCCGCCGAATAGCCACGGAGTCCGCCGAAGCCGCGAGGCCGCGTGGACACACCGTTATTCGTCTCCTGCTAAAGCTGAACTAAGGAACACCCCTACCCGCCTGAAGCTGGCGGACAGGTTATTGAAGCTGGCAAAGTTGAAACAGAGTTGACAAGCCGCAGAGCGACCTCCTACTGAATCCGCAGAGACCGCACAACTTCCAACTACTTGACTGAAGTCACAGCCAAACTCCTGGCTCCTTGAAGCTACCCGCGCGACCTGCACACAGCAAACTGTTAACTCTGAATCAATCCACGCGGACAGAAAAACTGAGACCGCAGCTCCTCGCTCAACCCAACTTACTGTTCACTCAAGTTACTGTAGATGTGCCAGGGGGTCCTATTTATAGGCGAGGTGAGGAGTGTGGTCACCGCCCTAGAGATAGCGACACCGCCCTAGCCCGCGCGATAGCAAAAAACCGTCCGCCGAGTCCGCAAGGACTTAGCCGGATACCAAGGAAAACCGCCAGGAGCAAGACAACATTGGCGAACCCTCATCAGTCCGCCCAAGCTATGCGGACAAGGCATCAGCCCGCAAAGCCTCCAACCACTGCAGGAATGCAACCCCCTTCAATGGCTGTCCGCACAAACCCGAGGCAGTCCGCAAGACTCAAGCCTCAATCCGCCACAAGTCCACGACCAAAGGTAGATAATGAGTCCGCCCGGTCAACCGCGGACTTGGCGGATACTGCGGACACCATGGTCTTGGCACAGAGTGTGACCAAGTACAAAATCATCAAAGGCCAATGCGAGCATGGCGGACATAAACTCTCGTCCGCCAAACACCCTAGCACAGACCGCCAGCAGTCCGTAGGCAACTCGCACACCTGCCCAACGCAGCAGCCACCTCCCGGACTCCAAACACCAGTCCGCCAGTGACCTCCACAGCAAACACCTGCTGTAACACCAAAGCTCGACAAGGCATCAGCCAAGCTCTAAGCCCAGTCCGCAACAACCCATACCGCGGACACGCGAGTCCGCAAGCTTCCCGCGAACATGAGCCAAACCACCATTGCACAAGCTTGCACCACGGCCACTGAGCAATGTACCAGTCTGCAAGCCTCTATCCGCTCAGGCCGTTCCTTGGCTAAACCTAACAGCCAACGCCTTATCCGCAGATACCAGGCCGCATAGTCCGCGGACTTCACCCGTACAACCCGCTCAGAAGACAGCCGGCTTCCACTAGACTTTTCACCAGGCCGCAAACAGCAGTCCGCCCAGTCCGCCTAGTCCTCCAAAGCTGTCCGCCCAGGCCGCCCGGCCTCTCCCGTCAACCACTTCCACTTCACAAATTTCAACATCGACCGGAGCTCTCATCGATATCGACCAGCTCTCTCGTCGATATCGACCAGAGCTCTAATTGATATCGGCTAGAGCTCTAATTGATATCGACTAGAGCTTAAGTCGATATTGTCTGGACCAGATAGTTGTGTCGTCGAGAGCTGTCGACGAGACATGATTTGTCGGTGAGATTGGTAGCTGACGAACCCAGTTCTATTAAATTCGTCATCGTGGCTGTTAGATCCCTTTGGATCTTGATTGAAGGGTCCATATCGGCTCGCCTTTTTGCCCTAAAGTGGTAGATGACTTCATTTCGAAGAGATTACGTTCATTACGGTTGAAAAGAGTTGCACAGTAGAAGTCTCATTGGAGAAGCCGCAAGGAGCACAAGGGGGTTTCACTATTCTTGGAGAGGAAGATGAGAATTTCTTGAGATATTGTGAGAGGAGTTCTCACTGTAAGTCTTGATTGTAAACTCATCTTTTCTTTCATAATACAGGTGAGGCGAAGGGAGAGAGGTCGTAGCCCGGATATGGGTGAACTTTTGTAAATCTGTTTTTTTATTTTTTGCGTTTGTGATTCTTCTTCTATTCTGCGATTATTTTCAAAAAAAAATATGTCCAAATAAATACGAGAGAGATCCGTAATATGTTTGGTAATTAGAAGAGTCAAAAATCATTTTCTGTAATGTTTCCATGATGAGATTATTTTGCCTCCTACTTTGATGGAATTACATGCAGAATGTGTAATCCTAAAGGATTTTGATGTGAGTTTGTACATGATTTTGATGTGAGTTTGTACATGATTTAACTATAGTTGAAACGGTTAGAGATGGAAAAAAAATTGATCCTAATGTATCACCCAATTTATTTAAATACCAAAGAGATTTTAACTGCAGTCACAAACGAAAAATTGAGTTCTAACAGTCATCACAGTTAGTTCCGTGTTACCAAAAAGATAAAAAAGCTTTCAAGTTCGTGAGAGCACCAAAACACAGTTTCACCAAACGGTGCAACTGCTTTCAAGTACATTTCCAATCACTGTGTTCATGGCCGTCACTGTCGACCGCTCCGTTTCTAACAGCAACCACCGTGCCAAGGAGACCCTAAATCACACCTCTAAAGTTGAAATTGCGCTGACAATGTCTTTGATATAATAACTCCTCAAGAAAATTTAAAATAATTAATCTACATCTTTTTGGCGCTGTTTAATAATAATTAACTGGCCTGACCAATGTGATCTTTTAAACCGAAGAAAAGTCTTTGGTCTTATACTCGATCTTCATCGATCACAACGTTAGCTAAATGATATATATATATATATATATATATGTATAGTTATTTAAATGAAATATGGATGCATGCTAATATGGAATAAGTCAAATAAAACATACATAAAAAGCTGTAGATGAGGACAAACTTGCAAGAAATCCTGGAATAAGTCAAATAAAACATACATAAAAAGCTGTAGATGAGGACAAACTTGCAAGAAATCCTCCATCAATGAAGCTGTCGATGAGGCAATTAAGCTAAGAAGAGTTTAACTAGCATGGAGGATGACAATGATGTGATGCAGGGGCGGTGAACGGAGGGTGCTTCGAAAGCAGAATAGATAACCTGAAATCTCCTTGTAACTACCATGTGTGCGAAAAAGCAGCGAGAAATTTTCCATGGTGCACCGCCCAAAACTTTGTGTGCAGCAGTCCGACAAAGTGCACTGCTCTGTATTGCACTGGCTTTGGTGTTGCCATGTGTGACTTTAGGCACTAATGCATGAGCAGCCTTCATGCTAATCATCACTATTGCCTCATCCACTAGAGTGGACCCTAGGGATATACAAATTGTTAATGTTATATGTATCTTTATGTTTGTTGTGCTTTCTCACTCTTTTTTCCTTGCAAAATTTGTTTGCCTTCTTTTTTTCGTACGTTGTCATGCTAATGTTGTTCTCGATCTGTGTGTTATGCAATAAATTCTCATTTATATTTAAATAATATCTATATCAAATTATGATTATATATATTTTCCATTGTCGTGCACTTGATGTTGCTATCTCAGGAGCAAAGCGACCGATTCTTCTTCTTCTTTTTTGAGTATTTTTGTTCATGCATGCATGAAGGCGACATATGACGAGTGTCGCCTTTGCCCTTCTGCAATTCTTTGGTTGAGCTACCAGCCGACAGATGCGCCTACATTCAATCGGGTGAGGTATTTTTTTTCCTACGTGTGAAATCGGCTAGCTATCTTTTGACAAGCTTTTCAAGCATGTGTTTCATGCCAAGTGTGAAAAGGAGTAGCTAGCCGTCTTTGATCATAAAATCTGACATGTGTTTCTGATCGAGGCAAGCTTCCAGGAAAGAGGCAAAGGAAACTTCATCCACATCTATCTTATGTCATCTACCACAACTAACTCCATGAATTTAGTCCTATAAATAGCCATGATGGAGGATGAGGAATGCATCCACTTCTCTCCAAATACAAACATTAGAAGATTTCGCTTAAGAGCCTTTTGTGAGAATTGTCTTAGTTTGACAGAGCTTTCAGACTTCGTTCTATGACGTTGATGGGAAATATTCTCCTACACGGATTGGATAAAGAGCCAATGTCTGTAACTTTTAATTTTCTTGCTACTATTTATTGTGTATATAGTGTGACGCGAAGTTGGTGAAGATCTTGTGTAGATTGAGAAAATAAAACCTTGTAATTGCCTATTTATTTTACATATGCTGAATAGCATCTTTCTGGGTTGGATTCTGATCATTCCATAGTTTTCACCTTATTAGGTTTCCCCGTTAATTCTGTGTGACACTTTTTACTATTGTTATTTTGTGTCATATTTTGGTTGTGTATTGACATACCACTAAGCGGTCGTGCGGACACTTGCTCAAACTAATTTCCCGGTATTCTAGTCGGGATTGCATGCTCTCTAGCCCAATAAGTGGTATCAGAGGTAGGTTCTTATCAGAGCAGGTATCTGTACAACCAGTATTCATCGAGGGTGGGTCCTACCACAGCCAGGTCAGCAGAAGTCAAAATCAACAAGTCAAGACAGGAGTCAAAGTCAACATACAAGATCGCGGAAGCCTGGGCGAGTATAGGCGAGCTCCCCTCGCATACTCACTAGGTAGGCGACTAGGCGAGATACTCGCCCAGCCCATGCAAGTTCCCCTGGAAGTCTCCTAGTCGCCAAGGGGTGGGGTATAAATATGAGCCCCCTCCTTGGATTTACCTATAAATAGCACCCCAGGGGTACGAGGCGAGGCACTGGAAATCCTCTACAAGATACTCGCGAGCTTCACTTTTGAGATACAAGCCGAGTCTTTGGATTCCCTTTCCTTAGAGATCAAGTCGCGACCTTGCGACTTCGTCATCAGCTAGTCTCCCTCGTACTCAGTTCGGCCATCTTTGGTTATGAAGGGACTGCTCCTTTTGAGCATCCGGATACGTGATGGGACCTTTCAGCCGCAACATCTGGGGTTCTCCTTGATTTGGTTCTCTGTCCTAGTCACTCTAGCCTTCTGATCTGACCTCTGAACCGGTAACCTTAGGCGGCTTTAATCCGAATTCGAGGTTAGGAATTTTCCTGGCTTCAACACTTGGTGCAGTGAGCGTGGATCGCAGCCAAGCAGGAATGTTTTGTGGTTGAGTAAGATGGCCAATGTTGGCGAGCATGGAGAGTTGGTCGGTACCTCGACAGGAGGAGGAGAAGTCGCGCGACGTGGCTAGTTTGTGACGGTTGCCGCGTTTGAAGAGTTTGCAAAGAGGATCGAGCAGACCATTCTCGCCGAGGAGGAGGAAGAAGGGAGACGATGGACATCACTCTCCAAGACAACAAACGACGTCGGAGGTGTTGAAACTTGTGAAGTGAAATTGGGTGAATGGAAGGCTTGGGCAACCTATCCGCGCGGACTACGCGGACAGGGTTTGCGGACTGCTAAGTCGGCAGGGATGTTGCAGGCGGTTTGATCTGTGGCGGCCTGGGCGGTCTGTTCGCACGGACTACGCGGACAACAGCGGCGGTCTGTCAGGCCGGGGATTACTCAGCAGGCAGTTGGTTCCCAGGAAGTAACCGGGCGGATAGAAATCCTATCCGCGAAGTCCGGCATGAAGCGGACTGACGAACTGGAGCTCGGCAGACCGGTTTGGCAGTTGCCTTGGTCTTGCTCTAGTGAAGCGGCAAGTGGAAGCCGCGGAGACCGCTGGTCTGTGCGGACAGAAGCTAGAGGTCGCCCGGTATGGCGGGCTAGATCCAGTGTCCGCCAGTAAGTGCGGACTGGCCCTCGTGGCCAGTGGACTGGACTTGGTGTGATCCGAACCAAGTCCAGGATGGCTCAGTCCGGGGAGATCGCGCAGTGGAGTGCGGGCTGCTTTCTCAGTCCGCTAAGCCTAGTAGAAGTGTTGTTGCCTTGTTTGCTAGCTTGGGGGTATGCGGACTGGAGGATTGCCTGGGCAAGAGCGTGCGGACTGGAGCTGGAGTCCGCTGAGTTTGGTTTAGCCTTGTGATGAGGTTATGAACTCAGGAATGCGGACTGGAGTTTGCTGCGAAAGCAGACTGAATCGGCATGTCCGCTGAGTCCGGCAGTGCCTTGGAGATTGAGGTAATGGACTCGGGAAGTGCGGACGGAAGCCGAGTGTCCGCTGAGTCTGGCAGGTGCCTTGATGACGAGGCTGCGGGCTCGGGTTATGCGGACTGGTGCTGTGTCCGCAGATTGGCAGACATAGCTGTTGTGGAGTCCGGCTGTGGTGGTCCTGGCTTGGCCTCTGGCGGTAAGACGGGCTGGATATTGGAGTCCGGCCTTGGAGAAGCTGGGGAGGACTGGCTATCTGCACAGGAGCGGCGAACTGGAATGTGTGTCCACGGGCTGGCGGACACACTTGTTCTTGCTGCGGGATGTGGCGGTGTTCCTATCGGCTAGGGCGGTGACCATACTCATCATCATGCCTATAAATAGGACCCATGTCACATCAGGAGTAGGCAACCTAAACCGAAGTAAGTGAACAGTAATTGAGCTCGCGTAAGTTGCTGCGGTCTGGACTTTGGTGTCCGCGCGGGTAGAGAGTTGACCCGGTTGTGCTGTGCAGGTTGTGCTGATAGCGCTGGAAAGCCAGGACTTGGCTCTGATTGCGGTCAGGGACAGTGCGGACTCTGCGGTTAAGCAACAGGCGGTAAACAGCAGGTCGCGGATAGCGACCAGGCGGTCTCCTCTTTGGCAACTTGGTTCGGGGTTCAGGAAGTCGCCTGCTTCAGGCGGACTGTTCCATTCGGTGACGCAGCTTGTGCGGTCTGGCGGCTAGGCGACCTCGCAGTCAGGCAGCCTGCAGATCGGCGGTGAAGAGCTAAGCATTGGAATAAGGGGTAGTCCGCACGGCTTGGGTTGCGGTCTGGCGACCTGGCGGACTGAGCGGACTCCACAGCAGTAGACCGGCGGCTTGGTAGTTGAGTCCGTGCGGCTTGGTTTTTGTTTCTTGTCTTTGTAACTATCTCTGCTCTCCTGGTTTGGGTTTTGGTGAAGCATGTCTCGCCATGTTTTTCTCGCCTTGTAAAGAAGTTTGCTCTTGATCAATAAGAAGCTTGTGCTGCATGTGTTGCTGGTTGTTACTGCGTTGTTGAGATAACCCCTGCTAACTCCACGATCCGGGAAAACTTTCAACAATATAAGTGGGGTGTTCTCCTCCGGTTTGTTGAGTTTCAACAGGGTATCCGAGGAGGCCTCTGCGGGTTTGTTGAATTTTAACATGGTATCAGAGCCAGGTTGTTGGAGTGGTCAAGCAGTGCTCAACGGAAGTAGTTGCTCTTCTGTAGAGGAAACCAGTGGTAGAACCATGACAGTGGAGGATGCAAGTTGTCTTGGAATTGATCTCCTTACAGAGACGAACTTTGAAAGGTGGAAGTCCTGTATGAAGAGCTTTCTTCTTGGCGAGGACCTTTGGGAGGTTGTATGCGGAGGAGGAAGACAAGAGGATACTGCTGGCAATGCTGAGGCGATGAGAGCTTGGAAGGAGACAAACGCGAAAGCGGAGTCTATTCTCAAGCAGGTGATCTCATCGGAGCTCTTGGACCACATCAGTGGATGTCGGTCAGCTGTGGAGGTTTGGACTTCCCTTGATGGGTTGTTCAGGAAGAAGGTGAAGGTTACTGCTGAAGATGGTCCCTCTACTTCATATCAGGAAGAAAGGAGTGTTTCTCCTAGGCGTGATAGGAAGAGGAAGGAAGGACCAAGGTGCTATAAATGCAAGCAGCATGATCATCTTCGGAAGGAGTGCAAGGTTGTCTTGCTCTCGGCGAACGTTGCTCAGGTAGGGAGGAAGGAGAAGAACCTTGTTGGGTTATCAACAAGTTCTGGATCTGATCGGAGGAATGCCAGTGATAGTGCTGCTATCTGGCATGAAAGACTGGGGCACGTAGGGATGGACAAGCTGAAAGCAATGGCGGAAATAAGACTCGTAAGAGGCTTGCCTAGATTGTCATCCTATGTCGATGGTCGGGGGTGTGCGGGATGTCAGGAAAGTGGAGCCTATCGCTTCATGGTTGATAAAGCACAATCCAGATGTAAAGCACCATTGGCGGTTGTCCATTGTGCTCTGGTGGGACCGACCGTCACGGCCAGTCTTGGAGGCAGCAGGTTCATGCTGATATTGGTTGATGACTATTCTAGGTATACATGAGTATACTTCATGAAGAAGAAGTCCAACATGGTACGCTTGTTTGTGGAGTTCAAGAAGCTTGTGGAAGGCCAGCTTGGCCGGAGGATCAAGGTGTTGAGGACAAGTATCGGTGGTGAGTTTGGCTCAACCGAGTTTTCACACTTTTGCAGGAAGCAAGGGATTCAGAAGGGGCTTTCTTGTGGACATACTTCACAACAAGGTAGTATTGCAGCTCGGATGATCCGTTGGTTAACGGAGACCTGCAAGTGTTGGCTTCAGAGTAAAGGCGCTCCAAAGGCCCTTTGGGCGGAAGGGATGGCCTGTGCTGCTCATGTCATCAATCAGATGCCTCTTAGTCCGATCATAGTGAAGACTCCTTATGAGCTGATGTTCAGAGTGAAGCCCTCAGTGAAGCACCTTCGGGTGTTTGGATCTACCTGCTATATACACTCTCCGGGTGCTCTCAAGACAAAGCTAGTCTTTGTTGGGTATGATGAGCAGAGAAGAAGATGGAGGTGTATGGATCCTGCGACGAAGAAACTCATAGTGTCGAGAGACATTGTCTTCGATGAGTTGACGTCGTTTTGGAGTAGCTCTCATGTGGAGCTAGAGATAAGCAGGTCAGATGGTGGGCTGAAGGAGGCTGCTGCTAAGGAAGTGGAGTTACCTGAGTCACCAGGTGTTCCAGGTTGTTCTAGCTTCGGGGCAAAGGCGTCAGAGTCGAGAAGAAGGGGGAGCGATGCTCCAGGATCTTTTGGCTCGAAGGCGGAGGCTTCCGGTTCAGGAAGCAAGGGGAGCGATGTTCCAGGTAGTTCTTGTTCAAGAGGGGAGTCTTCTGGTTCAGGTAGCAGGGGGAGCGTTGCTCCAGGTGCTCTTGGTTCCAGTGAGGAGGCGTCTTATTCAGGAAGCAAGGGGAGCATTGTTCCGGGTTTGCCCGGGAATGGAGCTGGTTCAGAAGCAGCGGAGGTGGTTAGCCATGATCAGGTTCTTCGGAGATCGAAGAGGATCAGTAAGCCACCAGCTCGATATAGCGAAGGGAACACGGCGGACTTGGTCTCGTGCTTCCTTGTTAGCCCTCAAGTCGAGCAAGGTACTTCTGGCTGTGATAACCCCACTAGAATCAAGGAGGTGGTTGACACCAAGGCTAAAGAGGTGACTTCTCTCAGAGGTAATAAGGCTTGGGCTTTTGTGCCCAAGAAAGTTGGTGATACTCCTATGATGCATGAGTGGAGGTTGAAGCTGAAGAAGGCAGAGGGAAGCATGGCTCCTTTCGGGAGATGCTGGAGGGCTCCCTCATGGTCCATGATATGCGGGGAGAGGACTATGTCTTGGACATTTCTTCGTAGATGTTATCGGAGGGACCAGGTGCAAGGTTACGGGAGCTGCTGGAGTTATTCACCACTTCTCACTTCAAGGGGGAGTGTTGAAACTTGTGAAGTGAAAGTGGGTGAATGGAAGGCTTGGGCAACCTATCCGCGCGGACTACGCAGACAGGGTTTGCGGACTGCTAAGTCGGCAGGGATGTTGCAGGCAGTTTGCTCTGTGGCGGCCTGGGCAGTCTGTTCGCGCGGACTACGCGGACAGCAGCGGCGGTCTGTCAGGCCGGGGATTACTCAGCAGGCAGTTGGTCCCCAGGAAGTAACCGGGCGGATAAAAATCCTATCCGCGGAGTCCGGCATGAAGCGGACTGATAAACTGGAGCTCAGCAGACCGGTTTGGCAGTTGCCTTGGTCTTGCTCTAGTGAAGCGGCAAGTGGAAGCCTCGGAGACCGCTGGTCTGTGCGGACAGAAGCTGGAGGTCGCCCGGTATGGCGGGCTAGATCCAGTGTCCGCCAGTAAGTGCGGACTGGCCCTCGTGGCCAGTGGACTGGACTTGGTGTGATCTGAACCAAGTCCGGGATGGCTCAGTCCGGGGAGATCGTGCAGTGGAGCGCGGGCTGCTTTCTCAGTCCGCTAAGCCTAGTAGAAGTGTTGTTGCCTTGTTTGCTAGCTTGGGGGTATGCGGACTGGAGGATTGCCTGGGCAAGAGCGTGCGGACTGGAGCTGGAGTCCGCTGAGTTCGGTTTAGCCTTGTGATGAGGTTATGAACTCAGGAATGCGGACTGGAGTTTGCTGCGAAAGCAGACTGAATCGGCGTGTCCGCTGAGTCCGGCGGTGCCTTGGAGATTGAGGCAATGGACTCGGGAAGTGCGGACGGAAGCCGAGTGTCCGCTAAGTCTGGCAGGTGCCTTGATGGCGAGGCTGCGGGCTCGGGTTATGCGGACTGGTGCTGTGTCCGTGGATTGGCGGACATAGCTGTTGTGGAGTCCGGCTGTGGTGATCCTGGCTTGGCCTCTGGCGGCAAGGCTGCCTGGATATTGGAGTCCGGCCTTGGAGAAGCTGGGGCGAACTGGCTATCTGCACAGGAGCGGAGAACTGGAATGTGTGTCCGCGGGCTGGCGGACACACTTGTTCTTGCTAAGGGATGTGGCGGTGTTCCTATCGGCTAGGGCGGTGACCATACTCATCATCGTGCCTATAAATAGGACCCATGTCACATTAGGAGTAGGCAACCTAAACTGAAGTAAGTGAACAGTAATTGAGCTCGCGTAAGTTGCTGCGGTCTGGACTTTGGTCTCCGCGCGGGTAGAGAGTTGACCCAGTTGTGTTGTGCAGGTTGTGCGGATAGCGCTGGAAAGCCAGGACTTGGCTCTGATTGCGGTCAGGGACAGTGCAGACTCTGCGGTTAAGCAACAGGCGGTAAACAGCAGGTCGCGGATAGCGACCAGGCGGTCTCCTCTTTGGCAACTTGGTTCAGGGTTCAGGAAGTCGCCTGCTTCAGGCGGACTGTTCCATTCGCTGACGCAGCTTGTGCGGTCTGGCGGCTAGGCGACCTCGCGGTCAAGCGGCCTGCAGATCGGCGGTGAAGAGCTAAGCATTGGAATAAGGGGTAGTCCGCGCGGCTTGGATTGCGGTCTGGCGACCTGGCGGACTGAGCGGACTCCACAGCAGTAGACCGGCGGCTTGGTAGTTGAGTCCGCGTGGCTTGGTTTTTGTTTCTTGTCTTTGTAACTGTCTCTGCTCTCCTGGTTTGGGTTTTGGTGAAGCATGTCTCGCCATGTTTTTCTCGCCTTGTAGAGAAGTTTGCTCTTGATCAATAAGAAGCTTGTGCTGCATGTGTTGCTGGTTGTTACTGCGTTGTTGAGATAACCCCTGCTAACTCCACGATCCGGGAAAACTTTCAACAATATAAGTGGGGTGTTCTCCTCCGGTTTGTTGAGTTTCAACAGGGTATCCGAGGAGGCCTCTGCAGGTTTGTTGAATTTTAACAGGAGGGAGCAGCGGGCAATGCGCCAGGAGGCGGAGATTCCCCTCTACTGCGATATCCATCGAGTAGAGGGGCACAAGACCTTGGCTTGCCCGGAGTTCTGGGAATCAAGGAGGAGGTTGGAAGCAGGAGTAGCGGAGAGAGAGCAGCAGAGGCAGGAGGCCCCGGTAGGGCAGGTGGCATTCCAAGCTCCAGCGAGGAGGAGGTATGAAGACTGAGTCGACCTGGGAGGTCATGGAGAAGTGATACATGGCCCAGGAGGCGGGCATGTAGGAGTGATCAACGGAGGGGCCGGACTCGGAGCTTCCCGCAAGGGGAGTCTCCACCGAATCTATCGGAAGAACGTCGCCTCGACGTCACAGAATTCGCCGTCGTTGGAAGAGATCACCTTCTCGGAGGAGGATATGCTGGGGAATGAGAACCCCTTACACGACGCCTTGGTGATTCAAGCTGTAATCGAAGACTTCACCGTCGACCGAATCCTCGCGGATAACGGGAGCTCGGTGAATGTCATTTTCAAGAGAACCATTATTGGGCTTCAGGTGGAAGCTTCCTGGGTCTAGGCTACAGATGGACCTCCCTTTGGCTTATTAGGAGAGAAGAAAGAGGTGGAGGGAGCGGTGGAGCTTCTGGTCACACTCTGCGGGACATCGATCCAATGTCGCTTCATTATTGTCGACGCACCGAGCGGATACAATGCCATCTTCGGACTGCCCCTCATCAACTATTTCAAGACTGTTTCATTGTCTTATCACCAGTGCCTGAAGTACTGCCGCGGAGATGTTCAGGTCAGGATCAGGGGAGATCCCAAGGCCTCCAGGGAATGCTACCTGAATGATGTCAACACCATCAGCTGGATGGGTGACGCAGAGAAGCTGGAGGAGCTGCTGGAGAAGTAGAAGGGGTTATGTACTGCTAAAGAGGTGGAGGAGGTGGAAGTGATCTCTCAGGGAGGAGAGCCGGGGATGCTAAAGGTTGGAGGATCCCTGCCGCTGGAAGGGAAGATAGAGATGGTTGCTTGCCTGCAGGACAATGTTGACGTCTTCGCATGGAGCGTCGTTGAGATGCCAGGGGTCGACGCCGATGTTGTCTGCCATTGCCTCAACCTGGATCCTGATGTGGCTCCTGTTTGTCAGAAGCAGAGGAAAAGCGCTGCCATGCTGGCCGGGCCGATTAGGGAGGAGGTAGAGAAGCTGCTGGAGGCAGGTTTTATCTCGGAGATCCAGTATTCAGGCTGGGTCTCCAATGTTGTAATGATGAAGAAGCCAGAAGGGGGCTGGAGTTTATGTATTGACTTTTCCATGTTGAATAAAGCTTGCCCAAAGGATTGCTACCCTTTGCCTCAAATCGACGCACTGGTTGATTCCGCCGTCGGGTTTCCTGTGATGAGTTTTCTTGATGCTTTTTCAGGGTATCACCAGATCCGGATGCATCCCCCCGACTGCCGCGACGTCTCCTTCATAACTAGCGATGGCTGCTATAGCGACAAGATGATGCCCTTCGGGCTCAAGAATGCAGGTGCGACTTACCAGAGAATGATGGATCAAATCTTCACGGGGCAGAAGGGGCGGAACTTGGAAGTATATGTGGATGATCTTCTTGTCAAGAGAAAAAGTATTGCGTAGCACATAACGGATCTGGTGGAGACTTTAGCTACCCTGAGGAAGTACAAGATGTGACTCAACCTGGCCAAGTGCGTATTCGGTGCAGGAAGAGGGAAGTTTTTAGGTCACCTCCTTACTCCCAGGGGGGTGGAACCTAATCCCGATAAAGTAAAGGTCATTCTGGAGGTGGGATCCAAAGGAGGTTCAAAGGTTGACAGGAAGGCTGGCAGGCCTTAGCTGTTTCTTGTCCAAGGCAGGGGAGAAGTGCTCTCCATTCTTCAAAACTATTCGGGGGAATTAGAAGTTCGAGTGGACCGCGGAGTGCGAGGAGGCCTTCGGAAAGCTCAAGCAACAGCTAACTCATGCTCCTCTCCTCCAAGGCCCGCAGGGTAACGAAGATCTCTTTCTCTATTTGGGAATCGGAGCAGAGGCAGTTAGCTAGGTGTTGGTCCGAGAGGAAGGTAAGAGGCAGCTCCCTGCCTACTATGTGAGTAGAGTGCTGGGCAGGCGGAAACGAGATATCCTATCCTGAAGAAGTTGGTGTTTGCTTTGGCAGTTTCAGCGCGGAGGCTCCGTCCATATTTTTAGGCTCACTCCATCAGGGTCACCTCCGGTCATCCTCTACGGAGTATCCTGGATGGAGTGGAGCATTCTGGCAGGTTATTAAAGTGGGTGATGGAGCTTAGCGAGTTCGATATCTCTTACTCTCCAAGGGTAGCGATCAAGGCGCAGACAGTGGCAGATTTCCTTACCGAATTCTCAGCCGAGGTTGAAGGAGAGGAAGGCTCTTCTAGCCCAGTTTCATGGAAGATGTTTGTGGATGGGGCTTCGGGAAGATACTCTGTGGGAGCCGGAGTCGTGCAGGTGAGCCCCCAGGGAACTAGGATCGAGCAAGCAGTCGAGATCCTCTTCCCAGTTACGAACAATCAGGCGGAGTACGAAACCATGGTGGCTGGCTTGTGTCTCGCCAAGGAGTTGGCAATTCGAGATATCAGGGCCTTCACCGACTCGATGGTAGTCGCATCTCAGATCAAAGGCGAGTTCGAGGTGAATGATCTGATCCTGCATAGATACTTAGTCAAAGTGAAAGGTCTGATCGGGGGTTTTCAATCTTTCTTCGTCGAGCACGTACCCCGAGAAAAGAATTCAGAAGCTGACTACCTTACCAAGGCTGGCGGGACCGTGACTGAACTGTTTTGATCGTCCATCGAAGAGGGGGAGATGATGGAGATCGAGCAGAGGACATCCTGGAGGGATCCGTTCGTCTCTTTCTCACCATCGTCACTGACAATGGGCCACAGTTCGCAAGTTTGGAGCTAGAGGACTTCTGCAAGCAGCTAGGGACGAATCTTTGATTCGCCTCTGTGCATCATCCTCGCAGCAACGGATAAGTGGAAGCCGCCAATAAGTTGATCATCAACCTCCTTAAGAAGAAAGTCACCAACTTGAAAGGCAATTGGGCAGATCAGCTCCCCTCAGTCCTTTGGGCTCTGAGAATAACTCCAAACCCGACCACGGGGGAAACTCCCTTCAACTTGTCCCACGGGTCTGAGGCACTCATCCCAGTGGAGTTTGAGATTCGAAGCCCGAGAGTCATAGCAACTGGAGAGGGCAGCAAAGAATGGCGCTTGGAGAATGGAGACACTCAAAGACGCTCACTGGATTTCATTGAAGAGCTTCGAGACTTGGCCTCCTTCTGCCAAGAGGAGATCAAGCGGCGCATGGCAAAGCACTTTGACAAGAATGTCCGCCTAAAGCATTTCCTCGCAGGAGATCTGGACATGAAGAAGGTGGACGCCGCGGGAAGAGGGGCAATAGTTGGCAAGCTGCATCCTAATTGAGAAGGTCCCTTCATCGTCCAAGAAGCCTTGGCCACCGGAGGCTATTATCTCCAGGATCAGGTTGGAGAGCAGCCGGGAGGTACTTGGAGCGGGGATGACCTGAAAAGGTTCTATCCCTAGCGGTTAGAGATGTATTTCATTTGTATATGTTTTCATACATAAATACAAACAGTGGCAACTGCTTGGCTTCTCTTTATGCTGTTTCATCTCAAGATTTCTGAGGCCTTAAGGTTCTGCTCCGAGATTGATCCGAGAAACTGGTCGTCGACACGTTCATCCTAGATTGCCCAGTGCGGACAATGGGACGATGCCTTGGGATATAAGCGTCCTTGTAAGACCGAGTCTCTGCATTGATGACCGAGATCAGCTCCCCCCTTGCATGTCAGCCTAGCTACCCCTGATTGCATCTCTCCTTCGACTGGAGGAACTAGCAGGAATAGGTTTGGACTCCAACCTCTTGGATTCGAGGAAGGATCAACCTTTTCGAGCTCTCATTTGGGCAACAGCCCCTCGTTATTTTCAAAGGCAGGATAACCAGCCAAAGGGCAAAGACAGGCCCAAGGGAAGATGTTAGTCGCGAGTGCGTCCTGGAGGACCCTCGAAAAAACATTACCCCTCGCTCGTGCATGTAGGCTCGTAGTCGGGTGGCAGAGCTGGCATGATCCCCGCAGTGGGATTGGGGAGCGGGCCTTCGACCTGTTCCTCCTAGATAGCCCAGTACGGACGATGGAACGATGCTTCGAGATATAAGCACCCTTATAAGACCGGACCCATGCATTGACGGCCGAGATCAGATCCCCCCTTGCATGTCGGCCTAGCTACCCCCGATTGCATCTCTCCTTCGACTGGAGGAACTATCAGGAACAGGGTTGGTCGCAAATCTCCCAGCTCGACGGCGGCGAGATCATCAATCTCTTTATACTTTCTTCGTCCTCAAAGATATTGATGCACTTGATTCATTGTCAATCTCTTAAAGCAGCAGGAAAAATGACTTCGATAATGTTTCAAGTCCTCAAGTGGGAGTGTCGTCGTAAGTCCAAGACCCTGCACGAGGTGCATATTGGCCAAGGACCTCCTCGAGAGAGATCAAGTTCCTCGTTGGAGTGATACTGTCGTCCGAGATCTCTGTACGAGTTCCTCTCCTGCATACCGACTACTTGCCTCCCCGAGTCGACTTACACCACTCTAGTTGAGCAGGGCTCCTGAGAGCTGTCGACTCCAACATTCGAAATCCTCGAGTGGCAGTGTCTTCGTAAGTCCAAGTCCCTGCACGAGCTGCATAAGGGCCAAGGACCTCCTCAAGTGAGATCAACTTCCTCGTTGGAGTGATGTCGTAGTTCGAGATCTCTGTACGAGCTCCTCTCCTGCAGACCGACTACTTGCCTCCCCAAGTCGACTTACACCACTCTAGTTGAGCAGGGCTCCTGAGAGCTGTCGACTCCAGCATTAGAAATCCTCGAGTGGCAGTGTCACCGTAAGTCCAAGTCCCTGCACGTGCTGCATATTGGACAAGGACCACCTCGAGTGAGATCAAGTTCCTCGTTGGAGTGATGACGTAGTCCGAGATATCTATACGAGCTCCTCTCCTGCAGACCGACTACTTGCCTCCCCGAGTCGACTTACACCACTCTAGTTGAGCAGGGCTCCTGAGAGCTGTTGACTATAGCATTTGAAGTCCTCGAGTGGCAGTGTCGCCATAAGTCCAAGTCCCTGCACGAGGTGCATATTGGCCGAGGACCACCTCGAGTGAGATCAAGTTCCTCGTTGGAGTGATGTCGTAGTCCGAGATCTCTGTACAAGCTCCTCTCCTGCAGACCGACTACTTGCCTCCCCGAGTCGACTCGCACCACCCTCAGTTGAGCTTGGCTCCTGCTGGGTATCGATTATTTCCCACCCCCAGTTGAACTTGGCTCCTGTTGGGTGTCGACTACTCCCAACCACCGACCAAGCTCAGCTCCTCATAGGGTGTAGGCTCTGGTCTTCGAACCAGTCAGAATTAACTCCGGAAACATAAATGAATTGTGCAGGTGGAAGCAGACCAGGGCGAGCATACGAGTAGGTATTGGCGAGTATGCGGGCACGACATAGCAAGCACGCGAGTATATTACGGTGACTATATGTTCAGGATGCGGGCGAGTAGCGGAATGCGAGTTGTGGGAACGACTACGATCGTGCGAATGACAACTATGCGACTATGAATGATGTCGAAGTGCGGGTAAATCGTCACAAACACTCATCCTCCCCGAGCCTATGAGCCTAGCGAGCATCATCAAACAACACATGAAAGTAAAGAGCGACAATGCGGTAATTTAAACTTGTATCAATATATATTTCAAAAGTTTTACAAGTTACAAAAGTCGGCGGTTACAAAATTTTGTTAATTGCTATATGCGAGTATGACAAATATCGGCGAGCAACTACGACTCATCGTCGCCAGTATCAGGCTGATATTCCTCATCTACAATATCATCATCCTCCTCTTCCTCGTCGTCATCCTCGCTCTCTTCCTCGTCGCTGCTACTGCTGCCGCTGTTGCTACTACCACTGCCGCTACTGCTGGAGCCCGATGACGGAGAAGGCAGGCGATCTGGTGAGGTTGATTCATCAGCGAGCTGTTCAGGGAGAAGCTCAGCGACAGTGAGCTCCTTATCCCCCTCGGCGATCTGGTCTTTGGGCCTTAGCCTCACGAGCATGACATTCCCTACCGCGTGCACTATCTCGCGGCAGACAGACGACCTCTCCTCCCAGAGAACGCGAGATCTCTTGATCGCGTAGTGAGTATCGTCCTCTGGTCGCGGCGCTTCTGGCTGAGGAGCTGAAGAACTAGCGCGGCCCTCTAAGGCAGTTAGGCGACTCTCCATCTCGGCGGCGCGGACTTGGGCCGCCTCCAACTCTGCCTGAGACTTGGCGAGTTTTGCCTCACACTCAAAGAGCTTCTTGGCGGCGTCGATCTCGGCAGCCTGCGACAAAGAACAGAAAGTCAGCGAAATGAATCCAAGTCCAACACAAGCAAGGTAGCGCGCAAGAAGCGACTTACTTCATAATCCATCCAGCGTACAGACTCCATGCCGAGATCGATCGCCTTCTTGGAGATGACTTGCAGGGCCTTAGTCATCTCCAGCAGTTTTCTTACTGAGTAGTGGCTCAGCTCGACAGCTCGTGCAAGCGAGCATGATGCCTGTCGGGAGAGATCCTCCGCGCTGAGGTCCAGCATCAACTCGGCATCACCTCGCCCGTATAGCGCGTGAAGGATGGCGAAGGCCTCCCCCTTATTCTCCCAGTCCGCCTACCAGGAGGGGACGTTGATGCTCAGTGTTACCAAGTGCTCATCCTCCGACCAAGTCACCAGTTGGCAACCATAGGCGTCCACCGCCCCCAGCCCCAAGTTGAAGTTGGAGTGTAAGTGAGGAAGCCGAGCATCTGGCGGTGATTCGTGGTCATCAGGTCGCAGAGGTGACACCTTCGCCTTCTTGGTCACGGGGCCCGGCGACCTGGCCTTCCCCTTTCCCTTGGCGAGCCTCTTCTTCTTGCCGACATCAGCCAGAGGGTTGGGTTCATGAAGCGAGGTGGCGACTTCCTTCGCCGGAGGGAGCGGCTTCTCCGGGGACTCGCACGCCACTACAAAATGCCGAGCGAATATCAATATCAAGCTATAACTAGCGAGGCGAGTATGCAAGAGATGATTCTCGCCCAAAACTTACCCTCGTTGGGATGGATCTTCAGCAGAGTGTTGACGTTTAGTCGCCAGAAAATAACGTCGAACCGGCGACCACGGAACGACTCTACCACCTGCTCGCGGAAGCCCTCCAATATTGGCGGAAGGAAGGCAACATCGGCAGGTTGATGCGGCCTCCCCAGGACGCCCGCGAAGTCTCCTTGGATGACGACTAGCAGCTCGCTCCAGTGATGGACCTTGTTCACCGTCCCCACCAAAGTGCAGACGTGGCTGCTGAAGTATATGACCCCCTCGGCGGTCGCGGAGAAGGCAAAGATCTTGCGGAAGACGAAAAGGTTGAAGGCAACCCTCTCCTCCCGCAAGTAGCAGAGGAACCCCATAATGATCGCCATACCATTAGGATTTTTCTGCGTGGGGACGATGTCGAAGTATCGCAGGATCTCGCAATACTCCGACAATAGGGGAAGTCACAGGCCAACATCAATGTGGCGGAGCGGCAGGACTAGCGCACCCTCTATGTAGGTGTTAAGTCGCTCGCTGCGACTAGGGAGCCTTGCCGAGTAACCTTTGGGCAAAAGCCTCTCCCTGAAGCTCTCCAAATCTCACTTTGTTGTTATCGACTTTTTGAAAACCGCGTCGGCGAAGTTTACAGAATAGGCTTATCGGCGAGCACTAGCATAGTCTCCTACCATGTCTACGAGATTGGCGAGCTGAGAAAAGAAGTAAGGCGAGAAAGGAAGATAGGTTGAAGTGCGCGAGCAGAGAAAGATACTTGCGAGCTAGGGATCGAAATTCGCAACAACGTACTTACGTCCTACCTACCCCCTCTATTTATAGGCGAAGAAAAAGGGGGGAGGTAAATCCCTGCCATGGCGAGTATTGTCCTAAGTCGCCCTCTGGGCGAGCGAGTGGATCTCGGCATCTACATAGCGCGGCGCAGAGAAAGGATATCGCGATGATGATCAAAACCTGCATAACAAACTCAGCACATCGCAGATAAGATATTGCAAAGACATCAACAAGAAAGCAGAAGAAACGAATCAAGCGCGAGATACAAACTCGCTTATTAGAGTAACCAATGATTGTTCATTACAACAAGTCGCACAAGGCGAGCTTCAAATAAAAGGAAAGAAAAACTAAGTCCTAGGAGGTCTCTCTGGAGGATGAGGATGTCGCCCAGCCCAGCCCATCTCGCGCGCCCGCCGATAGTGCTCTGTCGCCACCGACATCGCATCGTTGACAAGTCGCAGCTGCTCCTCCATCCTCTCAGCCGCCCGACGGAGCCCATACTCGCGCGGATGCCGGCCAACTCATCGCTGATGAGCTAGAGGCGATGATTGTTGATCGCCAGCCGGCGATCATTCTCCTTCACCATATTGAAGCGGGCTTCATAGCTCTCCAGAGTACTCCAGAGCTCTTCAATCTTCGCCACCCGCACTTCCAGAGATGATATCCATCGGTGGGGTTCGCAGATCGCCAGCTGGTCGAACTTGCTCTCCTGCTCCAGGTAGGCGCGAGCAGCGGCGTGGTGATACTCGCTGCCTGACAACCAGATGGTGTCGATGAAGGCCGCCCCAGGAGTCGTCGGTCGATCTGTTAGAACAAGAAAATCGCCAGATTAGTAATAGGATACTTAGTTGCCAAATGTAGCACCAGTGATAGTAATTACCGCGGCGAGGAGATCTTGATCGACAAGGAGAAGGGCCGCGAGTTGGGGCATCTCGCCGGTCAGAAGATGGGCCACCAGCGTGCTCGGCCGCCTTGCCCTACCCGCGACCTCCATGAACGGAATCCCCCACTCTCGGCGGGAAGCAGCTCGGCCGGAGCTTGACCGGCTTCCCGACCACATGCTGCGATGAAGGCGGCAGGGGTTGCGACGAACTCGCCGACTGGGGCGGAGTCTTTAGCGGAGGAGGCGGAGGAAGTCGCGTCGTAGCAGTTTGTGGAGGCACGACAAGAGGCGGCGGTGGCGACAAAGATACAGTCACCGCCAGGATGGCAGCGACGTTCGGAGGAGGAGACGGCAGCAGCACAGAACTCGCCGACGGCAGCATAGAATCTCACGCAGGGGCGGGCGGGGCCTTACTCGCCGGAAGGTCCTTGCTCGCTGGCGCCACCTTCTTTGGCGGAGGATCCTTCAGCGACGTCTCCTTGCTCGTCGGTGCCACCTTTGGCAGAAGATCCTTCAGCAACAGTTCCTTGCTCGTCGCAGGAACCGAGGCCTCAGGTGCCCTCTTGGCGCCAACATGGATCCAGACCATGTGCGCGGTCCTGACTGGTCTCTCGGCCAAGAGGGCGAGCAACGGCGCGGAGTTCAGCGGGGCGACATTCAAAACCACGTCAGCGCCCCCAGCGTGGGGAATCTGCGAATATAGGAATAGAGTCAGCGAGAAGTTCAACAACGGCCGGCATGTAGAAAAGAGTATCTCGGCAACATGGCGACCTGACAGGGAGACGACTTTGACCTGCTGCGGTGCCGAAGTGGTGGCGAGTTCTGGGATGTCTGGCGAGCCGAGGAGGCTCGCGTCAGGGGCGACTACATTGGGAATGTCATCCAGCCCAAGGTCGCTGAGCAGCTTCAGAGTGCTGGCAGAGCGTGCAGGGTTATTTGTCACAGCCGCGACTTGCGCAGGAGGAGGCGGCGAATCAACCACGTCAGAGGCGGGTTTCTTCTTGGGCTTCTTGGTCTTCTTCTTCTTGAGGGGGGGTAAGTCAGCGACGGCGTCTTCATCGCATGGCCTTTTGGGCTTAGCAATGCCGAGAATGTCAGTTAGCGCGACAAGGCTGTCTTGAAGAGGTTTCTCGACACCCGACATTGTACGCAAGCTCTGGCGACCCTTTTGAAGAGCCAGCCCCCCTATTTATAGAGATCGGCAGGCAGTCATCAGTTGCGAGCAAGTTTGATACTCGGTATAGCAGCTCGCTGAATAAGTGTTGTATGATTCTTTTCGAGCTCCTACGTCGCTCAGAAAGAGCGGGGATTGCGTACAACTCGTATTCGTCGAGGGTGGGTCCTACCACAGCCAGGTCAGCAGAAGTCAAAGTCAACAAGTCAAGATAGGAGTCAAAGTCAGTATACAAGATCGCGGAAGGCCTGGTGAGTATAGGTGAGCTCCCCTCGCATACTCGCCAGGTAGGCGACTAGGCGAGATACTCGCCCAACCCATACGATTTCCCCTGGAAGTTGTCTAGTCGCCAGGAGGGTGGGGTATAAATATGACCCCCCCCCCCCTTGGATTTGCCTATAAATAGGACCCTAGGGGTATGGAGCGAGACACTGGAAATCCTCTGCAAGATACTCGTGAGCTTCACTTTTGAGATACTAGCCGAGTCTTTGGATTCCCTTTCCGTAGAGATCAAGTCGCGACCTTGCGACTTCGTCATCAGCTAGTCTCCCTCGTAATCAGTTTGGCCATCTTTGGTTGAGAAGGGGCTGCTCCTTTTGAGCATCCGGGTACGTGGTGGGACCTTCCTGCAGCAACATCTGGGGTCCTGTTTGATTTGGTTCTCTGTCCTAGTCACCCTAGCCTTCTGATCTGACCTCTGAAACGGTAACCTTAGGCGGCTTTGATCCGAATTTGAGGTTAAGAATTTTCCTGGCTTCAACAGTATCAGGCTGACCTATTTGAGATTTAAGATAAGCTGATCAGATATTTTGTGCTGGTTGTCAAGTGTGGTAGTTGACGATTATTGATCCGATCATTATCCTCTTTGATTGTTTTCTTTGAAAGCCGACTCAGGGAATTGAGAGCAATCAGACTAGTGACAGAGCACTATGAAGTGTACTTTAGGTTCAAGTTTCGAATAAATGGTGAAATTGAACGGTACGAACAGCCACCATGACACTTACTGATGAGAGATCTAATCAACAAAAAGGGTTGATATGTTATTATCTTTGAGGAGATGCCTAAAGACATGATCCAAATAAGTAAAAATTTGAGCACCAAAAGTTATATATGTGGATTCATCAGATGGTTCCTAGATCCAAATGTCTACAATAAATTTGTCAGTATCATTGATGTAACAATACTTTCGAAAACTCTCGAGATGTTGTATGTCATGAGTACTAACATCAACAAGCTATATCTATCGAAAAAGCAGGGGGAGTTCAAATACAGAGAGAGATTACCTATGCTGGATCATGTGAATGAGTTCTAGGATGCCATTGATTGCACCGCTGCTATGAAGGTCACCTTTAATGACGAGGTCAACACAATGTGGTTGTTGAAGTCTCTTCTAAACTCTTGTTAGATGATTAAAGTTTCTCTAGAGCGGATATAGCTGGATTTGTAGAATTATGCACACGAATGATAATAGAGCAGATATACTTACGAAGACCATGTCGAGGGGGAAGTTTGAATATTATGTGAGGATTGCCAACATGCTGATCTTTTCCATATAGGAGCAAAGGGAAATAATTTATTGGGTACAGTTCCCGTTCTTTGTGGAGAAAATGATGGGTTCGAGTCTTATCAAACTCGAATTTTATGGTGTTAGATCTATTGACCAAATGTGGAGATATATTGATGAAGGACCTAACGAGAGGCAAATCATCAGAAGAACAAATTCCTTCACTTATTTAAAAAGAGGGTATTTGATGAGATATTTTTTCTTCTAAGTGTGATAGCGGCTAGATATATTTATATTATACTTTATAAGTATGTGTTTCATACCAAGTGGGAAAAGAGAATCTAGCTTTGACCCTAAAACATGACGTGTTTTTGACTGAGAGAAGCTTACAGGAAAGACACCAAGAGAAGCTTCATCGACATTAATCTTATGTCATCTACCACAACTACCTACATGAATTTGGCCATATAAATATTCATGATGGAGGATGAGGAAGGCATTCATTTCTCTCCAAACACTAGCGTTGGAAGATTTCTCTTGAGAGGCTATTGTGACAATTGTCTTAGTTTAGGAGAGGTTTCAATTGTCATTCTGTGATGCTATTTGTGTAATCCGTCTCATCTGTCACTATCGGTAACTTGCAATTTTTCTGCTATGACTTATTGTGTATTATTGTGTGATGTGAAGATCCTGCGTGGAGTCTTGTAATTATCTATTTATTTTACACATACTTTGTGGTGGCTTTTCGGGTTGGATTCATATTGTCATATGGTTTTAACCCTATTAGGTTTTCATGTTAAATATGTGTCACTTTTTGTTATTTTTATTTTGTATTGTGTTTTGATTGTATATCAGCATATCGCTAAGTGATCGTATAGGTACTTGCTCAAACTAATTTGTAGATGTTCTGGTTAAACTTGTGTGCTCTATAGCCTAATAGTATCAACTATGATCCTCAATTACATGTGTTCCATGTTTGTTTGCATACAAAAAAATTAAAAAATGAGAAAAATTTCAATGCCTGATTTAAATCAAAATTATCATTGGCGTTAATGTTGTAGATCGACTAATGCTTGTGACGGCACCGTACAGATGGGACATGAGAAAGCATAAATATTAAAGGCAGCTGATAGATAATATTCACTCCAGCAATCTGAGGCTCAGTTAATCCAATGAATCTCATCATGTATAGATGAAATAATCCATGCATTGTACCTTTAGTGTACAACCTGCATTCACCGAGGGTGGGCCTGTTTAGTCGTCGTAAGCAGAAGATGTTAAAGTCAAAGATTGGGGGTAACCCGAGTAAGAGGCGAGTATCGCTTGGTAGGGGGGCATCCCTTAAAACTCGTCACCAGTAAGACATTCAAAAATCATTATAGGGAGAGTGTTTGCTATATTAGCTATCGACGAGTAACTACACATTGTCGCAGAGTGGGCGAGCATCTTCCTTAAGTTGCAAGTGAGGTATTTTGCAAGGGGAGGTTATTCTCTTATCAATACCCCTCCCTCATAGGATTTGTCTACAAAAAAGACCCTAGAGGTACCAAGAATGATACCTTGAATCACCTCATAAGTTCTCTACTCATCAATTTGCACCTTCCTAATGCCTAGCATAACCCTTTGGTTTTTGAGGGAAATCTCTTTTTGACTTTGGGGTATGTTGCGGGACCTTCTCACTGTAGCACCCAAGTCATATTTATAGATAGTTCAATTCTTTCTCTTTCTTTAGCCATCAAATCAGTGACATTCGACTGCGAGATTAGTAACCTTAGGCTACACCTTGGTTCAAACATTTGGAACTAGGAGTTTATTGGTTCCAACACTTTAATGCAATGAGCATGGACCATAGCTCGAGGAGGAAAGTCTAGTGAGAAGGTGACATAGATTAAGAAGGCAAGTAGTCTTCGCAGTGGTTTTATTAGAGTAAGCGTCATCTTGCGCAAACCTGTAAAAGGGCACACCGAAGAAGGAACCAATCTCTATTTATAAGCTTTAAAGGAACTCATAACGTATCCCCAGGTGAGGTAGGTCCCTCTGTTAGGGTTTGAGCCGCTCAAAGTATTCTACCATACCCCATCTAAGTATGGAATATGGTATATATAGTACTTCCAGCATAAGGCCAAACCCTAGAATGACACGAAACCTGTTATCCTATTCCGAGTCAGCCTCAACACGCGCGGACATATTATTATATAAATCTAACAATCTCCTCCTATGTCCGCCGTGAACCCAGACTTTGGATAGAGGGTGGTTTGTGCAAAGTTCAACCAACTGTGAATCATACACAACCGTGTCCAGCACCTATTTCAAACAAAATTAGACTTGAGCACAAAATAGTATGCATGTATAAGTAAAATGGAACTCAGCTGCAACACAGAATAGTCTCAGGTACAACGAGACACAGGCCCAATACACATGGTGTCCCAAACAAACAGAGAGCTAATAGTCCAATCAAACAGTGCATAAAAGAAGAGCTAAAACAATGCTCTGAACAGAAGTAGCAAAAGATAAACTAAAAACACTCTAAAACTCATCATCCAAAAGATCATCGTGATCTGGATTCCAGTCAATCAGTGATCCTCCTATCCCAGCAACCCCTGCAATTTCAACAGAGAATTTCATTTCATAATGAATTCTATCCTTTGCAAATTTGCAAATATCTAGTTCTACAAAAAAAGAACTTAGTATTAATCATTTCAATTTGGCTAGGAGGACACGTTAACAAAGTATTATAGTTTTACCTCAGAACCTGATATCTGTTTCAACTGAAACGATTCCAGACTTCTAGACACCGCAGCTATATCTGTGATCCTGTATGGAATGTCACAGTTACTGCTCTTCTAAAGTTAATTGGAACTCATCAAGTTTGGAATGGAACCAATCTTCCAAAAGAAGAGACAAGGCCAAGTCAGATTGTGTTATCTAGTTGGAATAACACTCTCCTACAAGACAAAAGCCGAATCCAGGTGAAGTTGTTAGCATCAAGTTTGGAATGAAACAACTTACCAGATCCGAGCTCAGCAACCAAGAGCATCAACGGAACACAACATGCTTGCTTTGATAAAGGAAATCGGAATAATCAAAACTTCTGGACAAAGGCTGAACTAAATCGCCTATTACTGAACTAAGGCCGAACTAAATCGCCTTTAGTCTCATTTCCCCCACAGTTTTGATTAGACGGTCTTTTGTTATTCCTTTTGTCAATGGATCAGCCATGTTAACCTTTGAGCGTACATCGATCAAAGTGATAATTCCTTGTTCTTTCAGATAATTCAACAAGGCTTTTCTCAGTCGTGCATGTCTCCTTTTAGTATTATAGAGGGTATTCTTAACGACTTGAACTGCTGCTTGATTATCACAATACAAGCTCAACGAGTTGACTTGCAACTTAGACAAGGGAATGTCTAAAATTAAGTTCTTGATCCAATCTGCCTCTTCACCGACCAAGGCTAAGGCAAACAACTCGGCTTCCATAGACGACAATGCTATACAGGTCTGTCTTTTAGATTTCCAAGTGATAGCAGCTCCACCCAAAGTGAATATATATCCACTGGTGGACTTGTTGTTCCCGACTTCTAAACACCATGACGCATCAGAATGTCCCTCCACAGAAGGTGGGTAACCAGTATAGAACAGAGCATGATCTTTAGTACCTTTCAGGTACCTCAACAGCCTATCTAGGGCTTCCCAATGCACTTTGCCTGGATTACTGGTAAAACGACTCAGCATGCTAACCGAAAAAGCAATGTCTGGTCTAGTACAACTTGTGGTATACATGAGACTATCAATTATTTTGGAATATTTGACTTGATCAATGCTGGTCTCTACGTTAGGACTCAACTTAACATTATGATCAAATGGCGTCTCAATCGGCATATAGTTATCATATCCCCAGGTAGAAAGAAGTTGCTCAATATAATGAGTCTGACTAAGAGTAACTTGACCCTTGTCAACTCTAACCTTCATACCTAACAGGGTATCTACAGGACCAAGGTCCTTCATATCAAAAACTTTTGCCAGAGTGGATTTAATATCTCTAACTGCAGCAAGATTATACCCCAAAATCAACATGTCATCCACATATAAGCATATAATAACTGTCTGAAAAGAAGACAAAACAAGTCGATGACTCCGGCCTTAGATCGGTGTGGGGAGATTGCACAGAGAACAGAAGAAAAACAGCGATGTATTTCCTCCAGGCGGCGCGACAGATCTCGCGAAGAAGAGCGGCGGACTCGCGTCACTGCTGCGAACGGCGGCGGCGGAAGCACCAGATTCGTTGCAGATCTGGGTTTCCCGTACGGGATCTGGCTTTTCCTTCTCGATCGAGTGTCGGCCAACCTTTCCCAAATGCTGAACGGCAACGGGAGAAGAGCGGCGCACATGAGATAGTTTCCTCTTCCCGACTGAGAGCTGCGAGCTGCGGCAGATTCACAAATCACGAAGAAGAATGTGACGGCGGAAGAAGCCGCCTCTTCTGATTCTCTGGCGAAGCAAACTGCCGGATCAGAAGGAATGTCGTTGTTCTTCCTTCTCTCGATGGATTTTAGCGGCGCGACAGATCTCGCGAAGATGAACGGCGGAATTGAGAACAACAGGAGTGGAAAAAACCCTAGAGGTGTTACTTTACTTTGAGAATGTTAGGGTTTGAGCCGCTCAAAGTATTCTACCATACCCCATCTAAGTATGGAATAGGGTATATATAATACTTCCAGCATAGGGCCAAATCCTAGAATGACATGAAACCCGTTATCCTATTCCGAGTCGGCCTCAACACGCGCGGACATATTATTATATAAATCTAACACCCTCGCTAAAATAGCTCGCCAAATAATGGGCTTGATGTATCTTTCCGAGCTCTCAAAGAACTCGCAAAGTGTGAGAATTGTGAACAACCCGTATTCGCCGATGTTAGGTCCATTTAGGCCACGTAAGCATAAGAGGCAAAGATAAAGATCGAGAATAACTCGAGTCAAGAGACTAGTATCGCTTGTTACTTGCCAGGTAGGCAGACATCCCTTGAAACTTACCAATAGTAAGACATATTTGAAGAGCATCAGAGGGAGAGTACTTGCGATATTATCTATAGGCGAGTAGCTGCCCATAGTCGCAGAGAGGGCGAGTATCTTCCTCAAGTCGCAAGTCATGTATTTTGCGGGGAGGGGGGAAGGGGGGGTTATTCTCTCATCAATACTCCCCATGATTTGCTTATAAATAAGACCTTAGAGGTACCATGAATGACACCATGAATCCCCGCATAAGTTCTCTACTCATCAATTTGTGCATTCCTAGTACCCAGCTCAGCTCTTTAGTCTTGAAGGGAAAACACTTTTTGAATTCTAGGAACATAGCAGGACATTATTGCAGCACTTATCAGGTCGTATTTATAGAAAGCTGACAGTAGTATTGAGTGGTACAAGCTTGACATATAGCTTGAGGGTTCTCTCAGTAATATGAATAAGACTACAGGGAGATTTTTAGTCATGTGGCCAAGATGACTTCAGTATGGGTGGTGATTGCCTTGACGTTTGCCAAAGATAGAAGATTTGGCAACTCAATGTGAAGAATACATTTCTTTACGGGGAGATTGACAATGATATCTTCATGGTTCATCCACCTGGTTATGTCTATGAAAATTATCCAGGACATGTCTGCAAGCTCAAGAAGGCCCTCTATTGCTTGAAGCAGGCGCCTCAGGACTGGTATAGGAAGTTCGCAAAGTATCTTCAGTTCTGCGAATATTTTACATCTGACTCAGACCTGAGATTATTCATCAAGAAGAAGGGGGACTTCAAGTCTTGGTATTGTTATACGTTGACGACATGATCATCACAAAGAACTCTAAAGAAGAGGTAGTGAGATTCAGGGCAGAGCTAGCTATCTGATTCGAGATGAAGGATCTTGGTGAGCTGCACCATTTCTTTGGTCTGGAAGCGGAGAAGAAGAAAAGCGATGTGCTCGTCTCCCAGAAAGGTTATGTGGAGTGAATCGTGAAGCGGTTTGACATGAGGGAGAGGAAGAACAGCTCTACTCCACTTGAGGTTAGTCTTAAACTTCGATGAGATGAATGAATGGTTTTACCAGATCCCTTAGTCTTCTGGGCTCTGGTTAGGAGTTTGATATATTTGACGATTACAAGGATGGATATTGCTTATGTCGTTAGCCGAGTAAGTCAGTATATGTAGGAGCCTTGGAAGCCACATCTAGTGGAGATAAAGAGTATTATGAAGTACGTGAAGTCCACCTCAAACATGAGTCTCTTTTTTGAGAGGGACACGAGCTTCAACCTTCACGGATTCACGGATGCTGACTATGAGGGAGATACCGATGATCAGAAGTCGACGTCTGGATACATCTTCATGTGAATCAGTAGTTATCTCATGGTGCAGTAGGAAGCAGGATTCTGTGTTTGTTTCCACTACTGAAATAGAATACAAGGCATTGGCCTTTGCATCCCAGGAGGCTATCTAGCTGCGCATGTTAGTGGAGGACAACCATGAGGAGGTGCAAGGTCCTACTCTGATATGTAGTGATAATGAGAGTGCTCTCAAGCTGGTTACAAATCCAGTTTACCGTGCGAGGACAAAGCACATCGAGATCAAGCATCACTTCATTAAAGAGAAGGTGATGGAGGGATCTCTAATGGTGGAGTATGTGCAGAGCCAATACAATGTCGTAAATATCTTCACACAGCCACTGTTGAAGGGACCATTTGAGCAGTTACGTAGACTGTTTGGTTTGACTTCCACTTCCCACTTCAATGGGGAGTGTTAAAAATGTTGAAGTTAGAAATGAGCGGTCAGAAGAGTGCTAACCGCTCAGACCACAGAGACCGCGTGGCTAGTGCAAATAGATTCTGGAGAATGGCATATTCCTTGGCCATCTTTGTTCTCACCGTATGTTTCAGCAGAGCCCCTGTGGTGTTAACTGTGCGGTTAGATTTTATCTAACTGCAAATTGCGCGATATGGTTTGGAGACCGCAGAGAGAAGCAGACTGCTTTGTGCGGGGTTGGGTTTCAGTCAACGTGGTCGATACTTGGCCAGTTGTGGTCCACACAGACTGAGTCTGCTATTTATATAGCTGTGCAGATTGATGGTATTAACCGAACGCGGTCTGGTGATTGGTAGTTTGCATGTTGGGTGGACTTGTAATGCCCCGAAACTCAAAGGAGCGACGGGGGACGTTTTGGGCCAGTTTTGGGTTCTGGCTGCAGGCACACGGCCTGTGACACAGGCGTGTCCCAGGACGTGTCAAGCTTGTGTCGACACTTAGTCGGGAAGTCAACACTTTGGTCTCAACAATGTGTCGAGACTGGGCACACGGCCTGCGACACGGGCGTGTCGCAGGGCGTGTCGACCCGTGTCGACACTTAGCCGTGAAGTCGACACTCTGCATTCGACGAAGTGTCAAGACATGGCACACGGCCTGCGACACGGGCGTGTCGCAGGGCGTGTCAACCCGTGTCGACACTCGTCCCGGGAAGTCGACACTTTGGTCTCGACATTGTGTCGAGACAAGGCACACGGCCTAGGACACGGGCGTGTCCAAGGCCGTGTCATCAGGTCGGCAATCTTCGCTCGACGAAGTGTCGAGTGTCGAGACCGTGTACACGGCCTGGGGTCCAGGCGTGTTGAGGTGACAGGGGTAAGGACACGGTCGTGTCCTAGAACCCGTGCAGTGCTCGGGTTGATTTCGGGGAAAAATGATAAGGGTACACGGCCGGCCACACGGCCGTGTCACATGGAACACGGGCGTGTCAGCTCGAACACGGGCGTGTTCGATACCCGTGTGAGGTTCCAGGCGAGCCGATTTTGACGGCGAATGAGGCACACGACCCTGGACACGGGCGTGTGTCAGGCCGTGTTCGGTCCAGATTGGGCATTTCAGTCCCAAATCAAAGCCGTTCGTTTCTTTATTTTGGGATCCAACGGCTGGGGGTTGTTCCTGAAGGGATATACCCGGGATTGGACTTAGAAACCCTCACTTTTCTTAAGTTGTTATCTTTCTAAAACCTTAGAGAGAGAGAGGAGAGCCAAGGAAGGAAGAAGGAGCTAGATCCGGCCATTGGAGTAGCTTCGAAGCTCCGAATCGTGAGCCGACTCCGGATCTACGGAGGCAAAGCTAGTGCGGTGCTTTTCATCCGTTTAATTTTCAATGGAGTCAAAGAGGAACGCTAGGGTAACGATCCTCATCTTGATCATGAGTAGCTCTCTTTCTTTGCATAGGAAGCCCGCTCTCGCGAGTTTGCGGAGAGTTGGAGGCGTTCCTTCGGGTAGATATGTGAAGTCCCCGTTGTTTAGAGTCCGTAAGAGAGAACGGACATAGGCATGATGTGTGAAGCCTACCCGGACATGTTGGTCTGGATTGGTGATGTTGCATTGCTTAATGCCGGAGAAGACTCCGTGTTATTGGTTGTTTTTCGGGTTTTCTACGCGGTAGATTGCAGCAGGGAGCCTTGGGGACTAACCCAAAGGTGCACCCGAAAAACTGGGCGGATACGAGATCTTGCCAACTTGGTGGCCTGAGAGCCAACTTGAACATAACCGGGTTATGTGACTTGTGATGGAAATGGGACTCGGTGGAAGTTTGACCCACGCATATGGTTTAAATTGTCGTTGCGATGTGAGCACGGGTTAGATGGAACCGTACCCGTTCTATGTCGTTCGGTTAAAGAGACCTAAAGGCACGTAGCACTTGCCGTTGGCATAGATTAGGGTCTTAGGCGGTCAATGGCTTAAATTGTCGTGACCCAGGCCAAGAAGACAAATTGCTCATAGGTTTGGCTGTCTTAGTGGCGGTTGTGAGTCCGGAATGTCTATGGCTTTAATTGACGTGACATCGACCGGTTCACCAAGAATGTGCCCTGAGAGCACGGGGCGTGTGGCCGTGCGAGCCAACGTCTGTGATGAAATGGCTATATTTGCTCGCTTATGCTAATGGAATGCAGGGAAGGAGCATCGCTGCCCCGAGTTGGGGGCGGGATCGTTATAATTTGGTCAGCATTGCTGACCGTTGCCTTGTTTTGCCACCGTGCGGTGGTTTGTTGCTTGCAGGTGCTGCGGGACCAAGCGGTCAATAGCGGGCTAAAGCCCTTGTTGCGAAGCCGGCCCTCGAAGGCCCAAATGGAAGTGTTTACTGTTTTATTCATGTATGACCGGCCTGCGTGCCGTGGTTTGTAAATCATGTAATATCAAGTGAAACATTTTGTAAGGCCTTAAGGCTTATGTTGGTATTTTGTATACATTCCTATTTTGGTTAGTGGACATTCATGCTTTAGTGCTGGGTTCTTATTTGCAACTTTTATAAACTGCTTCTACTAGAATGCTCTGTGTAGGACGTTGATTGGTTGGATGGTTTCCATGAGTAACCACCCAGTCTGTCTGTGCCATACGGCGTCGGGCCCCGGCCGGACCTACTGATATATGCTATGTGACGGATAGGGGGTGTTACAATTTGGTATCAGACTACTGGTTTTGGTCGGTCTTAAAGTGAATTCGTGGGCGAATTCTTTTTAAGGGGTGGTGAGCACATTGTGTGCGTCATCGTTATAACGGTAAAAGAACCCATGAATGTCCACTTAGGAATGAAAATACTCGTGTTTGAGGAACTTGTGTGTTCCTATAATTGCTGTTTGCAATTTTATTGGGTCGCTTAACGGTGTTTTGTACCACTATAGGTGACCAGAAGTGGTGTTGGGCCGTCAGAACGCCGAGTTTCTGAGGCCAGTAGTACACCGGATGTTGCTCCTGCAACACCTCTGTCGGCTGAGAACATACGATTGGTGGCTGAAGCGGTGTTGGCCGTGATAAATGTGCAGCCTGCAAGGCAAACGCAGCAGCCCTCTCTTGTGATGGAGCAGGTACCTCTTCAAGAGGCTGAGCCGAGGAGAGTGGAGCAAGTGGTTGTGGAACCGGTGGTGCCAAGGAGGGCAACCGAGAGGCTGCTTAAGCATGTTATGAGCTTTAACCCTCCGTTATTCTCGGGGTTGGGAACCCCATCTCAGGCTGAAGACTGGCTCTCCAGGGTGAAGAGAGTCATGACAGCAACGGAGACGGAGGAGTGGCAAATGACCACCATCGTTACGTTCCTTTTGGACGGTGAAGCGAGGATGTGGTGGGAAGGTTTGGAACTGTATCATTTGAGAGGTAGACAACTTATAGACGTTCCGATGGAAGAGTTCTCAGGATTGTTCTTAGCAAGATACCTCCCTTCTACTCAGAGGATTTCGATGGAGAACGAATTTCTGAAGTTAGTTCAGGGTGAGAAGAGCGTGGATGAATATCTCCATGAGTTCACTCGTTTGAGTCGTTATGCTAGCTCCACTATTGTGGATGAGGAGCGCAAGACTAATCGCTTCTATGAAGGGTTGAGAGATGAGTTGAGATTACTACTGTCGGGGCCGATGACGCAGGGTTTCTTAACCTTGGTCAATACTGCCCGGTCCTTGGAGAAGGACATGAAGAATGTGCAAGCAAAGAAAAGCTTGGGTGATAGGAAATCTGAATTTAAAGTGCCGACTACTTCAAAGTCCGGCTATCGGAGGTCTTTCAAGAAGCATAGGACTTCGGGTCCAGTTCCTTCTGGTGCTTCTGGGGCGACTACGAGTCGGACCCCGGGCGCGTGTTTTACTTGTGGAAAGACGGGGCACTTTGCCCGTGACTGTTGGAGCGGACGTCCTAAGTCCGAGATAAGGTCGGGAGCTACTTATGAAGAGAAGGGAAAGGCGGTGGAGTCGACCGCATCCCATTATGCTCCGGCCCAACCAAGGGTCTACAATCTTGGCCAACAGGAGGCCATCAAACAGGCTGATGTGGTGACAGGTACGGTTTAATTTATAGCAAGTCAATTTCTTTAAATACTTGTTATGCACATGTTACCTTACCACTGCCTGTTTAGGATTTGTATTGATTTATAAAAATCCGGCACGAGCACTCTTCGATACGGGAGCTTCACACTCCTTCTTGTCCGAAGGATTTATATCACGTATCGGAGTCCCTTCTTCGATGGCGAAGGATAAGTTGGATGTGTTGTTGCCCAATGGGTGTTCGATGCGAGCGGATAGGATCTGCGATGTTAAGATTCGTATTGGGGAGCAGGAGTTCGACCTGCGGGCGTCTTTACTTCCGTTGGTGGAGTTCGACGTCATATTTGGCATGGACTGGCTCTCGGAGCAGCAGGCCCATATAGATTGCGGTAGCAAGGAAGTCAAGCTGGGAGCAAGTCGTGAGATGACTTTTACGGGCTTAAAGGGGTCGAGCAAGACGTTGATGTCTGCTCTTCAGGTGGTGAAGGCGGTTCGTGCCGGAGCAGAATTGTTCTTTACACTAGTGGAGGTTGCAAAGCCGAAGCCCACATTGGATTGTATTTCAGTGGTATCGGAATACCCTGATGTGTTCCCCGCAGATCTTCCTGGAGCCTCGCCTCAGCGGGAGATAGATTTTATGATTGAGCTAGTGCTAGGTGCAAAGCCTGTGTCACGATCTCCTTATCGGCTAGCGCCTAAGGAAATGGCGGAGCTGAAAGTTCAACTACAAGAACTGTTGGAGCAAGGGTATGTGCGCCCGAGTTCTTCGCCTTGGAGCGCACCGGTCCTCTTTGTTAAGAAGAAGGACGGAAGCTTGAGGCTATGTATTGATTATCGGGAGCTCAACAAGCTGACTGAGAAGAACAAGTACCCGATCCCCCGGATTGATGATCTTTTTGATCAGTTAGTCGGGTCGACGGTGTACTCGAAGTTAGATCTCAAGGCTGGGTACTATCAGCTGTGCATAAGGGAGAGTGATATCCCGAAGACAGCGTTTAGTACGAGATACGGGCATTATGAGTTTACGGTCATGCCGTTTGGACTGACTAATGCGCCGTCGATGTTCATGGATTTGATGAACAGGACGTTCAGGGAGTACTTGGACCATTTGGTGATCGTCTTCATCGACGATATTTTGGTGTACTCGCAAAGTGAGGAAGATCACTTCAAGCATCTTCATTTGGTGTTGGAGACGCTAAGGAGAAATCAGTTGTATGCCAAGTTCTCGAAGTGCGAGTTTTGGCTATCCTCAGTGGCGTTCCTTGGGCATATAGTGAGTGGAGAGGGTATTGATGTGGATCCGATGAAGATCGTTGCGATACGGGAGTGGCCTGAGCTTGTTACGGTAGCGGAAGTACGGAGTTTTCTGGGGCTTGCCGGCTATTATAGGCGCTTCGTAGAGAACTTCTCGCGGATAGCGTTGCCTCTCACTACTTTGACGAGGAAGGAGCATAAGTTCGTTTGGACACCGGAGTGCGCGCGAGCTTTTGAGGAGTTGAAGTGTCGGTTGACCACGGTGCCTGTGCTGAGTTCGCCATGTGGGACCGAAGGCTATGAGATTTATAGTGATGCTTCGGGCAGCGGTTTGGTTTGCGTGCTACTGCAACACGGAAGTGTAATAGCTTATGGCTCGAGACAGCTAAAAGTGCATGAAAGGAACTATCCGGTCGATGACTTGGAGTTAGTGGCCGTGATTTTTGCCTTGAAGTTGTGGAGACACTACTTGTACGGTGTGAAGATTGATATCTACACCGATCACAAGAGCCTGAAGTATCTTATTGATCAGAAAGATCTGAATATGCGGCAGCGTAGATGGATGGAGTTCCTGGGGGACTATACATTCACGATCCACTACGTGCCTGGCAAAGGGAATGCGGTTGCGGACGCGCTGAGTCGCCGAGCCCCAGCTCAAGCCAATTGGCTATCAGTGCATGATGAGCGGTTGGTGCGGGAGTTGGAGGCGTTGGAGATTGTTTGTGTGGACAAGCAATCAAGTGCTGAAGCAGTTCTGAATTGGACTGAAGTCCAATATGACCTGGCTGATCGTATTCGGCAGGCTTTGGATATGGATGCTCATATGAAGTAGTTCATGGTAGAGGCTCTGGATGGGTCAAATTCCCAATTCGTCGTGGAGGACGGATTGCTTTGGAAAGACGGTCGTATGTGCGTCCCAAGTGTGGGTCATTTGCGGGTGGAGTTGTTGTACGAGGAACACCATACCAAGTACTCGATTCACCCGGGGAGCACGAAGATGTACCGTGATGTGAAGAAACTGTTTTGGTGGCCGGGTTTGAAAAAGGATGTGGCGCTCTACGTAGCGAAGTGCCGAACTTGCGCCTTGGTGAAGGCGGAGTGCCAAATGCCGGGAGGATTTCTTAAGTCCTTGCCTATTCCGGAGTGGAAATTCGACGACATCTCTATGGACTTTGTGCACGGTTTGCCAAGGTCGCAAAAGGGGAACGACGCTATTTGGGTGGTCGTGGATCGGTTAACGAAGGTATCACATTTCATTCCGCATAGGAAGGATGATCCGGTGGAGAAGTTGGCAAAGCTTTATGTGGATAACATAGTACGGCTTCATGGTGTGCCCCGCAACATCGTGAGTGACCGAGATGGGCGGTTCACGTCCAATGATTGGAGGCTTGTGCAGCAAATGTTGGGAACAAAGCTGAAATTCAGCACAGCCTTCCATCCGCAAATGGATGGGCATACCGAGAGGGTCAATAGAACCATGGAAGACATGCTCCGCATGTGTGTCTTGGATTTTGGAAAGCAATGGGAAGACCATCTTTATTTGGTGGAGTTCGCATACAATAATAGCTACCAAGCGAGTATTTTGATGGCGCCCTTCGAGGCCCTATATGGTAGAAAATGTCGCACGTCGTTGTCTTGGTTAGAAACGGGTGAGTCAAAGTTGTATAAGCGATCAGAAGTGGAGGATGCTACTTCTTTGGTGAGAACCATTCAGGAGAGGTTGCTTATCGCTCAGGACCGGCAAGCAAAGTACTATAATGCCAAGCACAGGAACGTTGAGTTCGCTGTGGGCGATTATGTATACTTAAATATCAAGCCGTTCAAGGGTGTCTCGCGGGTGCGGCGATTGAAAAAGCTAAGCCCGAGGTACCTTGGGCCGTTTGAGGTTCTGGAGCGAGTTGGTGAAGCGGCCTATCGGTTGAAGCTTTCAGTAGAGCTTAGTGGTTTACGTGATGTATTCCATATTTCGGTGCTCCGGAAGGCAGTGCAAGAGCCTACGTAAGTGATCGCGGTTGATCAAGTGCCGGTGGATAGTGGGCTGACGACAAAGGTCAAGCCCATACGGATTGAGGACTCGGAGGTCAAGCGGCTACGCAATAAAGAGATCAGGATGGTCAAGGTCCGGTGGGACAATTGCGGTCGTGAGGAGCTCTCTTGGGAGAGAGAGCAGACTATGCTTGACGAGTATCCGGATTTGTTCCGCTCAGGTACAAATTTTGGTTTTGTACATGTCTTTCCTTTATATAATTTCGAGGATGAAATTCTTTTAAGAGGGGGAGAGTTGTAACGCCCCGAAACTCAAAGGAGCGACGGGGGACGTTTTGGGCTAGTTTTGGGTTCTAGCTGCAGGCACACGGCCTGGGACACGGGCGTGTCCCAGGGCGTGTCAAGCTTGTGTCGACACTCAGTCGGGAAGTCGACACTTTGGTCTCGACAATGTGTCGAGACTGGGCACACGGCCTGTGACACGGGCGTGTCGCAGGGCGTGTCGACCCGTGTCAACACTTAGCCGCGAAGTCGACACTCTGCATTCGACGAAGTGTCGAGACATGGCACACGGCCTGTGACACGGGCGTGTCGCAGGGCGTGTCAACCCGTGTCGACACTCGTCCCGGGAAGTCGACACTTTGGTCTCGACATTGTGTCGAGACAAGACACACGGCCTAGGACATGGGCGTGTCCAAGGCCGTGTCATCAGGTCGACGATCTTCGCTCGACGAAGTGTCGAGTGTCGAGACTGTATACACGGCCTGGGGTCCAGGCGTGTTGAGGTGACACGGGTAAGGACACGGGCGTGTCCTAGAACCCGTGCAGTGCTCGGGTTGATTTCGGGGAAAAATGATAGGGGTACACGGCCGGCCACACGGCCGTGTCACATGGAACACGGGCGTGTCAGCTCGAACACGGGCGTGTTCGATACCCGTGTGAGGTTCCAGGCGAGCCGATTTTGACGGCGAATGAGGCACACGGCCCTGGACACGGGCGTGTGCCAGGCCGTGTTCGGTCCAGATTGGGCATTTCAGTCCCAAATCAAAGCCGTTCGTTTCTTTATTTTGGGATCCAACGGCTGGGGGTTGTTCCTGAAGGGATATACCCGGGATTGGACTTAGAAACCCTCACTTTTCTTAAGTTGTTATCTTTCTAAAACCTTAGAGAGAGAGGAGAGCCAAGGAAGGAAGAAGGAGCTAGATCCGGCCATTGGAGGAGCTTCGAAGCTCTGAATCGCGAGCCGACTCCGGATCCACGGAGGCAAAGCTAGTGCGGTGCTTTTCATCCGTTTACTTTTCAATGGCGCCAAAGAGTAACGCTAGGGTAACGATCCTCATCTTGAGCATGAGTAGCTCTCTTTCTTTGTATAGGAAGCCCGCTCTCGCGAGTTTGTGGAGAGTTGGAGGCGTTCCTTCGGGTAGATATGTGAAGTCTCCGTTGTTTAGAATCCGTAAGCGAGAACGGACATAGGCATGATGTGTGAAGCCTACCCGGACATGTTGGTCTGGATCGGTGATGTTGCATTGCTTAATGCCGGAGAAGACTCCGTGCTATTGGTTGTTTTTCGGGTTTTCTACGCGGTAGATTGCAACAGGGAGCCTTGGGGACTAACCCAAAGGTGCACCCGAAAAACTAGGCGGATACGAGATCTTGCCAACTTGGTGGCCTGAGAGCCAACTTGAACATAACCGGGTTATGTGACTTGTGATGGAAATGGGACTCGGTGGAAGTTTGACCGGCGCATATGGCTTAAATTGTCGTTGCGATTTGAGCACGGGTTAGATGGAACCGTACCTGTTCTATGTCGTTCGGTTAAAGAGACCTAAAGGCACGTGGCACTTGCCGTTGGCATAGATTAGGGTCTTCGGCGGTCAATGGCTTAAATTGTCGTGACCCAGGCCAAGAAGACAAATTGCTCATAGGTTTGGCCGTCTTAGTGGCGGTGGTGAGTCCGGAATGTCTATGGCTTTAATTGACGTGGCATCGACCGGTTCACCAAGAATGTGCCCTGAGAGCACGGGGCGTGTGGCCGTGCGAGCCAACGTCTGTGATGAAATGACTATATATATATTGCTCGCTTATGCTAATGAAATGCAGGGAAGGAGCATCACCGCCCCGAGTTGGGGGCGGGATCGTTATAATTTGGTCAGCATTGCTGACCGTTGCCTTGTTTTACCACCGTGCGGTGGTTTGTTGCTTGCAGGTGCTGCGGGACCAAGCGGTCAATAGCGGGCTAAAGCCCTTGTTGCGAAGCCGGCCCTCGAAGGCCCAAATGGAAGTGTTTACTGTTTTATTCATGTATGACCGGCCTGCGTGCCGTGGTTTGTAAATCATGTAATATCAAGTGAAACATTTTGTAAGGCCTTAAGGCTTATGTTGGTATTTTGTATACATTCCTATTTTGGTTAGTGGACATTCATGCTTTAGTGTTGGGTTCTTATTTGCAACTTTTATAAACTGCTTCCGCTAGAATGCTCTATGTAGGACGTTGATTGGTTGGATGGTTTCCATGAGTAACCACCCGGTCTGTCTGTGGCATACGTCGTCGGGCCCCGGCCGGACCTACTGATATATGCTATGTGACGGATAGGGGGTGTTACAGGACTGGTGCTGCTAACTGCCATGTCACTGGCGGTTATTCTATCCCACTGGGCGGTGACGGTATCTATTTGTCCGCCTATAAATAGGGGTGCTGACCTCGTCATTATTAAGAACTGTAGCTTGAGTTAAACTCGACGGTTAATCTTTTATAACCGCGCGGTAAGTAGAAGTGACCTGATCTATTGTTGTGTCGACAGATTGTGCGGCTAGCACTGCACAACCAGGAAACCAGTTCTGATGGTGAAGTCGGGGGAGCTAGTGCGGATAACGGGTAGAAATCAGAGGTTAGCAGCAAATCGCGGATTTGGAGACTAGACGGTCTACTTCCTAGGCAGTTTTCCTAGCTTGGATAAATCAGTTTGCCTCTAGAGGGCTGACTAGCAGTTCAAATAAAGGTTGTTTGCAGTGACTTTGGCAGTCAAGTGATCCTTGCTGTCAGGCGACCTGAAGTGCAGACAGTTGATAGTTCAGTTCAAGTTCAGTAGAACTGTGTCTGTTCACTGTTGTACAACCTCGTGTTCGCCGAGTGGGTCCACCAGGCCAAGCGAGCGGACCAAAGCGACCTGTCCGCGCCAGAACAACATGTGGGCGAACTCAGAATGACCAGCCTGCTCTCGCCAAAGCTAGGCATGCGAGCTGCGCGGGCTGGCCCACCCAACCAGCGTCCGCCTGGAGTTCGTCGAACTGAGTCGGGCTTTCACCGAACTAGGCTTCTGAGTTGAGATCAGAGTTCGTCGAACGGAACTCGGCGTTCGTCGAACTAAGCTCGGCATTCGTCAAACTCAATTTCACTGTAATTCCGGTGGTGATAGCCACAGATCGGCCAGCTCGCTCTCGCTAAAGCTAAGCGGGCAAGCTGCGCAAGCTGGCCAATCCAGCCCACTCTCCCATAGGCGACTTGGTCGCCAGCCCGCTTCATAACAAGAGCTAGCGGGCTGCAGCTGCCTGGATTGCGCTCGCTTGAGGAGGTAAGGCGAGTTGTGGGAGCCAGGTCGCGTCCGCCTCAACATTGTGGCGAGTTGAGGCGAGCCGACCTCCAGATCCTTGGAACCTGCCCAGTGGGGCCCAGAGGTAAAATTACCTGGGTGCCCTTGCCATGGGTGCGAATAGCTTATTAAAACAACAGAGTTACGCTGTTGGCAGACTCATTTGGGTTGTACATAGCTGTTCAAAATAGCGGAGGTTGGTTATTTGCAGGTCGATTTCAGAAAACTATAAATAGGACCAAAGGGGCACATCAGAAGGCAGGCTTACTAGTGTTCTGATCTTCTTGCGCTTTCTGAGGTAGCTTTAGCTCGGCCTTTGGCTAAGGAGGGGAAGCGCTCTAATGTCTTCTGGGTGTGTAGTAGGACCTCTACGCCGAGTCCTTGGGTCAGTTCCCTTTTCTTTTTGTTATTTGGCTTGCAGGAGAGAAGTAGGTGTGTGATCACCCCTTTCCCAAGGGTGAACTCCACTAGAGACCGAATTTTTGGTTTCAACATTTTTTGTGTGGTGAGCGTGGAGAGTGGTCAGCCCAAAAAATCTTGGGCGAGCTCGATGACATGAGGATCTGGGCAAGGCTCGGACATGTCCAACTCGCCACCCCCACCCCCTCTGGCCATGGTGGGGATGTTTGAAGACTTCAGGAAGGAGGTGCTCAACCTCGTCAAGTGAGCACTCGGCGCACAGGCCGAGTGCTCGACTCCAGCATTCCAGTCATAACTGCCCCGTCTCTGGGCGAGGACACTCCAGGCAGGTGAGTTGGGAAGGAGGTCACCGAGGAGGGGAAAGGATGCGAGCTCCCCGGGTGAGTACTCTTCCCGGGCTCGTCAAGTGGGGGCCGGTTTTGCGAGATAGGGGTACGTGACCCTCCGGCTCGCCCAATAGGGGGAGGCAACCCCTTCAGTGAGTTGGTTTCTTTTGCCCCAGTTCCAGAGGGGTTCAGGGAGCCAGAGATGTCCTACTACACCGAGAAGGGGGACCCGATCTAGCGCATCCAGTGGTTTGAGGACATGGTCTTGATTCGACAGATGTTGGATGGGTTTAAGTGCAGACTCTTCGCCATCACCCTCAAGGAGAAGGCGAGAGAGTGGTTCCACCAGCTGCCGACCAACTCCATCTATTGCTTCGAGGACCTATGTCAGGGGTTCATGCTGAGGTTCACCACCTCCAAGAGGAGGAAGAAGGAGTCAGAGTCCCTGCTCCACATAAGGTAGGGGGTGAACGAGACCTTGGGGAGTTACATAGAACGGTTCCAGGATGAGGTCACCCAGGTCCAAGAAATGTCAGGGCATAGCCTGATGATGGCCTTTACCTTGGGGCTGCAACAAGGTTTCTTTAGGATGGAACTAAAGAGAGTGTCGCCCCTCTCCTACGAAGTGCTGGTGGAGAGGGAGGCAAGAGAAGTCGATGGGGAGGCGTCGAACCCGGAGTTTGCTCGAAAGCTGTCCAGGTGGGCCACAGAGGAGGAGAAGGAGCCAAGGGGTGGCAGAGGTCTGGAGGAAAGGAGAGTTGAACCTTAGCAGAGGGAACAGCGGTAGCAGCAGCAACAGTAACAGCCCAGGTGGGGGCGTCAGGAGCCGGACCGTCGGCTGGGCTGGAGGCCAGAGTGGCAAGACTAGGGGTCGCATAGAGGTTACCATGGAGGGGACAACCGCCAGGGAGGGGCAGGATCGGTTCCATCCTCCAGGTTGGAGGCAGGCCCAAAGACCTCCCCTCTCTGACCAAAATCAGGCTATGACTATAGCCATGGGGGAGAGGAGGATAGCAGCATGGAGGAGGAGAAGGGAAGTCAGGGTGGAGTTGCCCTACTACGACTTCCACCAAGAGGAAGGGCATGCTACGACAACGTGCCCGGAGTTCCTCGAGATGAGAGGAAACAGGGAGCAGTGTCAGCAGCAAAGTTACTAGGAGTGTGGATTGAGGAGGTCTTGCCTCAGGTGGAGGAGGATAGGTGCGAAGATCGGGTGGATGTTGGAACCTGGGGAGGGATCAGAGTGATCCATGGGGGGATAGAGGCATCCCAGAAGGCAAGCCTCCATACTATATACCGTCGTAGCATTGGCTCCACATCTCAGACCCCACCCCCAGAGGTGAAGATTACCTTATTGAGGAAGGATATGTCGGATCATGAGGATCCCTTTTGCGATGCGCTGGTCATCCAGACAGACATCGAGAATTTCCCCAGGATCCTTATTGACAATGGGAGCTCCATCAACGTCATGTTCAAGAAGGCATTCGATGCGATGAAAGTGGAGGCAAAGAGGGTGCTGCCCTTGGATGGGCCCCTGTTTGGAATTTTGGTGGAGAGGAAGGAGGTTGAAGGTGGAGTGGGGCTCCATGTCACTCTGGGGGGGGGCAGTCCCAGAACTGCAGATTTGTCATCGTGGATGCCCCCAGTAGCTATAACGCCATCTTCAGGCGGCTCCTCATTAGAGCCTTCCGCTGCGTCCCCTTATCCTTCCACCAATGCCTGAAGTTCAGCGTCGAGGGGATCCAGGTCCGGGTTCGGGGTGACCCTAAGGTGGCAAGGGAGTGCTACATCACCGCCGTGAACTCTATCTCCTGGCAGGAGGGGCAGAGGATATGGAGCGGAGGATGGAGGAGGCGGAGCAGGAGGCCTGTGAAGAGGAGATGGAGGTGGATGAGAGCTACGCCTAGGAGGAGGTGGCAGGATTCCAGGAAGAGTTGGATGAGGCAATGACTGTGGAGGAAGTCATGGAAGCTGAGGAGGTTCTTATTCCGGAGGAGAGGGATGTTGGAGAATGGGGGAGCAGTCCAGGCTGGAGGCTGCGGAAGAGGTCGTAGAGATAGAGATTCTCACCCTTGGAGACAAGGTGGAGAAGGTTCGCATCAGCATGTGGCTGACCCCGAAGGCTCAGGGTAGGATTCTGGCATACCTCCAGAAGAACGTGGACATCTTCGCATGGAGCGCAGCGGAGATGCCAGGAATTGACGTGGACATGGCCTGCCATCACCTCAACCTGGACCCGAGAGCTCACCCCGTCCAACAGAAGAAGAGGTCCACCACAAATAAGCTGGTCGAGCCCATCAGGGAGGAGGTGGTCAAGCTCCTCAAGGCCGGCTTTGTATCTGAAATACAATACCCTGTCTGGGTCTCCAATGTAGTTATGGTTAAAAAAGGAGACGGTCGGTGGCGTATGTGTATTGATTTTTCCTTGCTTAATAAATCATGTCCTAAGGACTGTTATCCTTTGCCTTGGATCGACGTGTTGGTTGAGTCAGTTGTTGATTTTCCTGTAATGAGCTTTTTAGATGCATTTTCAGGTTATCACCAGATCAGGATGCACCCCCCCCCCCATCTCAAAGATGTCTCATTCATTACAGGGATGGGTGCTACTGCTATAAGATGATGCCCTTTGGGCTGAAGAATGCAGGGGCGACATACCAGAAGATGATGGATAGGGTCTTTCGAGAGCAGAAGGGGAGGAACCTGGAGGTGTATGTAGATGACCTCATGATCAAGAGTCGAGATGTGGACTCTCACCTCCAGGACCTAGAGGAGACCTTCACCACCCTGCGCAGATACAAGATGAGATTAAGCCCCTTGAAGTGTGTCTTCGGGGCCAGCAGGGGCAAGTTCCTGGGCCACCTTCTCACCCCCCCCCCCCCCGGGGGGGGGGGGGGGGGGGGGGGGGGGTCGAGCCAAATACCGACAAGGTCAAAGCCATCATGGAGCTAGGGTCTCCTCGGAATGCTAAAGAGGTGTAGCGATTGATAGGGAAGCTGACAGGATTGAGCAGGTTCCTCTCCCGGGCCAGGGAGAAGTGTTCCCCCTTCTTCAAGACATTGAGGGGAGGCCAAAAATTCGAGTGAACCAAGGATTACAAGGAGGCATTCCAAGCCCTGAAGAAGCAGTTGAGCCAGGCTCTGCTGCTCCAACGGCCGAAGGAGGTGGAGGACCTATATTTGTATCTCGGGGTCGGAGTAGAGGCCTTGAGTTTCATCCAGGTTCGAAAAGAGGGGAAGAAGCAGCTCCCGATATATTATATGAGTCTGGTCCTGAGGAAGGCCGAGCTTCGATATCCTATCTTGGAAAAGCTGGCCTTTGCTCTGGTCATCTCAGCTCGGAGGGTTCGACCCTACTTCTAGTCACACTCCATCCGAGTGGTGACTGACCATCTCCTCCATAACATATTTGAGGGGGTGGAGCATTCGGACAGGTTGGATAAGTGGTCGGTGGAATTGAGTGAGTTCGACATCTCCTTCGTCCCCCGCCTCTCGATCAAGGCCCAAGCAATGGCCGAATTTTTGGCTGACTACGTAGTCGAAGTGGCGGAAGAAGAACTCACTCATCCGGCTTCGTGGAAGATGAAGGTAGACGATGCTTTGTTGAAACATTCCTTGGGGGTAGGGATAATCTTGGAAAGCCCCCTGGGAACAAGAATCAAACAAATAGTGGTGGTGCACTTTCCCATCACTAACAATCAGGCCGAGTATGAGGCAATAATAGTAGGGTTGAGCCTGGCCAGGGAGATGGGGGTGCTTGACGTGGAGGTCCTCATTGACTCCATGGTGGTGGATTCCCAGATCAACGGGGAGTTCGAAGCAAGGGAACCTACCCTCCGGTTATACTTAGCAAAGGTGAAGGGGGTCATCGGCATGTTCCAAACCTTCTCCATTCAACACGTGCCCATGGAGGAAAACGAGCAGGTAGATTAACTGGCAAAGCATAGTCCCCGGGTGGGGGTGTCATCACTGATCTATTCTGCCCTTCCATTGAAGAGGGAGAGCTGATGGAGGTGGATCAACACCCCTCGTGGATGGACCCGTTCACGACCTTCCTTTCCACAGAAGAGTATCCGGAGGGGATGGACAAGAAAAAGTTCAAATACAAGTCGACATACTATCTCCTCCGGGACGGACAATTGTATCAGAAGACTCTCTTGAGGATGCTGGCTTGTTGTGTGGCCGAGAGGGAGGTTCAGAGGATCTTAGAAGAATTCCACTCTGGGGGAGTGTGGAAATTACTCCGAGAGTCGGACCCTAGAAGGAAGGATTGTCAGACAGGGGTATTTCTGGCCTACCTTGGGCCACGACGCTGCAGAATTCACGAGAAAATGCCACAAGTGAAAATTATTTGCCCCCCTCCAGCTATAACCAGCTCAGCGCCTCAGGAGCATCACAACCACCTGGCCCTTTGCTATATGGGGGATGGATTTGTTTGGACCCTTCCCCCAGTCCAGCGGGCAGAGGAGGTTCCTATTGGTAATGATAGATTACTTCTCTAAGTGGTTGGAGGTGAAGGTGCTGGCTAAGGTGACCTCCCAGGTCATCAGAAATTTTGTTTGGGGGCAGATCATCTGCCGGCACGGGTTGCCATAGGCCATCCCACGGACAATGGGCCTCAGTTCGCCAGCGCGGGATTCATTAGCTTTTGTGAGCAGCTCGGAATTGACCTCAGATTCACGTCGGTCCATCACCCCAGGAGCAACGCGCAGGTGGAGACGGCAAACAAGATCATTGTGAACCTCCTGAAGAAGAAGGTCAAAAACCTGAAGGGGAGCTGGGTGGAGCAGCTTCCCTCGGTCCGCTGGGCTTTAAGTACCACCCCCAACACAACCACAAGGGAGAACCCCTTCAAGCTCTCCCATGGCAGCGAAGCAGTACTTCCTATAGAATTTGAAGTCCAGACGCCTCGGGTGGTCGCGGCGGAGGAAAGCAGAGAAGAATGGCCGGCTGAAAACGAGGAGCTGCGGCTCTCCCTTGACAAAGTGGAGGAGCTGCGTTGTACAACCATGTGTTCGCCGAGTGGGCCCCCCAAGCTAGGCAGGCGGACCAAGGTGCCCCGTCCGCGCTAGAACAACATACGAGCGAACTCAGAGTGGCCAGCTCGCTCTCGCCAAAGCCAGACGGGCGAGCTGCGTGAGCTGGCCCATCCATCCCATGCTCGTCTTAAGTTCGTCAAGTAGAGGTTTGAGCTCGGCATTCATCGAGCAGAGGTTTGAGCTCGGCATTCGTCGAGCAGAGGTTTCAGCTCGGCATTCATCGAGCAGAGATCTGAGCTCGGCATTCGTCGAGCATAGGTCGGAGCTCGACATTCATCAAGCAGAGGTCGGAGCTCGGCATTCGTCGAGCAGAGGTCGGAGCTCGGCATTCGTCGAGCAGAGGTTGGAGCTTGGCGATAGTCAAGCGGAGCTCGGTGATAATCGAGCGAAGCTCGGCAATAGTCGAGCGGAGCTTGGAATACTTCGAACTAACCTCTGGGGGTGAGGCTCCGCACTCGTCGAGCCTAGAACAGCGAGCTCCTCTGGAGCTTCCGTAGTGATAGTCTCAGAGCTGACCGGCCCGCTCTCCAATACGCGGCCCGACCTCCAACACCGCTCTAAAGCGAGCACCGGTGTGCCATACTGGCCTGGCTCACGCTCTTCATAGGAGAGAAGGTGAGCTGCATGAGCCAGGTCGCACCTGCCCTGTGGGGATAGAGAGTAGTGGCGAGCTGACCTTCAGATCCTTGGGATCCGCCCAGTGGGGCCCATAGGCAAAATTACCTGAATGCCCTTCTCAAGGGTGCGAATAGCTTGCTAGAACAACGGAGTTACGCTGTTGGTAGACCCAGGTGGGCTGCCCATAGCTGTTCAAAACAGCGGAGGTTGACTATTTGCAGGCCTTTTTCAGAAATTTATAAATAAGACCCAAGAGGCACCTCAGAAGGCACGCTTAGTAGCATTGAGATCTTCTAGCGCATTCTGAGGTAGCCTTAGCTCGGCCTTTTGGCTAAGGATGGGAAGCACTCTAAGATCTTTCGGGTGTGCGGTGGGACCTCCACGCCAAGTCCTTGGGTCAGTTCTCATTTCTCTTGTTGTTTGGCTTGCAGGAGAGAAGTAGGTGTGCGATTGCCCCTTCCCCAAGGGTGAACTCCACAAGAGACCGAGTTTTTGGTTTCAACATTTTGGTGCGGTGAGCGTGGAGAGTGGTTAGCATAGAAAATTTTCAGCAGGCTAGATGGTAGGAGGAGAAGGACAAGGCTCAGACAGGTACGACTTGCCACCCCCACTCCCTCTGGCTATGGTGGGGATGTTTGAAGATTTCAGGCAGGAGTTGATCAACCTCGTCAAGTTCACACTCGACGCGTGGGTTGAGTGCTCGACTCCAGCAGTCCCAGTCTTGGCCTCCCCGTCTTTGGGCGAGGATGCCCCCGACAGGCGAGCTAGGAAGGAAGTCATCTAGGAAGGAAGGGTATGCGAGCTCCCCGGGCACGTGCTCTTCCCCGGCTCGGCAAGCGGAGGCCGATTCGGTGATGTGAGTGCGCGAGATCCTCCGGCTCGCCTGACGGGGAGAGGCGGCCTCTTTAGCGAGCTGGTTTCCTTCGCCCCAGTTCCAGAGAGGTTCAGGGAACCCGAATGGTCTTACTACACCGCGAAGGGAGACCCGGTCCAGCACGTCCAGTGGTTCAAGGACGTGGTGTAGATCCGGCAGATGTCGGATGGCTTCAAGTGTCGGCTCGTCACCATCACCCTCAAGGAGAAGGCGGGGGAGTGGTTTCACGAGCTGCCGGCCAGCTCCATTTACTGCTTCGAGGACCTGCGTCGGGGGTTCATGTTAAGGTTCACCACCTCCAAGCAGGGGGTGAACGAGACATTGGGGAGTCCCTGTTCCACATCAAGCAGGGGGTGAACGAGACGTTGGGGAGTTATGTCGACCGCTTTCAGGAGGAGGTCACCCAAGTCCAGGAGATGCCAGGCCATAGCCTGATGATGGCCTTCATCCTGGGGTTGCAATAGGGTTTCTTCAGGATGGAGCTGAAGAGAGTGCCACCCCTCTCCTACGAAGAGATGATGGAGAGGGCGGTGAGAGAAATCGGCAAGGAGGCGTCGAATCCGGAGTTTGCCCGGAAGTTGGCCAGGTGGGCCACTGAGGAGGAGAAGGAGCCAAGGGGTGGCAGAGGTCAGGAGGAGAGGAGAGCGGAGTCCCGACAGAGGGAGCAGTGGCAACTGCAGCAACAACATCAATAGCCAGGTGGGGGCGTCAGGAGCCGGACCGCCGGCTGGGCTGGAGGCCCGAGTGACAGGATCAGGGGCCACAGAGAGGTTACCTAGGAAGGGACAACTGCCAAGTGGGCCAGGATCAGTTCCATCCCCCAGGACGGAGGCAGGCCCAGAGACTTCCCCTCCCCGATCAAAATTAGGTTATGGTCATAGCCATGGGAGAGAGGAGGAGAGCAGTGTGGAGGAGGAGGAGAGAATTCAGAGTGGAGTTGCCCTACTGTGACTTCCATCAGGAGGAAGGGCACGCCACGACCACATGCCCGGAGTTCCTCGAGATGAGAGGAAATAGGGAGTAGTATCAGCAGCAGGGTCGCTATGAGGTGAGGATCGAGGAAGTCCTATCTCGGGCGAAGGAGGATCGATGTGAAGACCGGACGGACGTCGGGACACGGTGAGGGATCAAAGTGATCCATGGGGAGTGGGGATTGAGGCTTCCCGGAAGGCGAGCCTCCACACCATGTACCGTCGGAGTGTTGGCTCCACATCCCAGACCCCACCCCCAGAAGAGAAGATTACATTCTCGAGGAAGGATATGTCGGATCATGAGGATCCCTTCTGCGATGCACTGGTCATCCAGACGGCCATCGAGAATTTCATCATCTCTAGGATCCTCATTGATAATGGGAGATCCGTCAATGTCATCTTCAAGAAGGCGTTCGATATGATGAATGTGGAGGCGAAGAGGGTGTTAGCTTCAGATGGCCGCTTGTTTGGGTTCTCGGGGGAGAGGAAGGAGGTAGAAGGAGGAGTGGGGCTCCACGTCATTCTGGGGGGGGGGGGGGCAGTCCCGGAACTGCCGGTTTGTCATCGTGGAAGCCCCAGTAGCTACAATGCCATCTTCGGAAGGCCCCTCATCAGTGTCTTCTGCTGCGTCCCCTCGTCCTTCCACCAATGCCTGAAGTTCAACGCCGAGGGGATCTAGGTCCGGGTTCGGAGTGATCCCAAAGTAGCAAGGGAGTGCTACGTCACTGCCGTAAACCCTATCTCCTGGCAGGAGGGGGCCAAGGATATGGGGCGGAGAATGGAGGAGGCGGAGCAAGATGCGGGAGGAGAAGAGATGGAGGTGGAGAGCTGCACTGAGGTGGAGGTGTCAGGAGGAGCCCAGGAAGAGTCGGCTGAGGCAATGGCCGTGGAAGAAGCAGTGGAAGCTAAGGAGACCCAAGTCCCGGAGGAAAGGGACGCCGAAGAATGGGGAGAGCAGTCCAGGCTGGAGGCTGCGGAGGAGGTCGAGGAGATGGAGGTTCTCACCCTTGGAGGCAGGGTGGAGAAGGTTCACATCAGCAGGGGGCTGACCTCGGAGGCTCAGGGCAGGATGCTGGCATGCATCCAAAAGAATCTGAACATCTTCGCATGGAGCGCAGCGGAGATGCCGGAGATTGACGCGGACGTGGCTTTATACCGCCTCAACCTGGACCTGGGAGCTTTCCCCATCCAGCAGAAGAAGAGGTCAAGCGCGGACAAGCTTGTCGAGCCCATCAGGGAGGAGGTGGCGAAACTCCTCAAAGACGGCTTTGTATCCGAAATACAGTACCCCGGCTTTGTCTCCAATGTATTCATGGTTAAAAAGGAGACGGTCGGTGGCATATGTGTGTTGATTTTTCTTTGCTTAATAAATCATGCCCTAAGGACTGTTATCCCTTGCCTCGGATCGATGAGCTGGTTGACTCAGCCATCGGTTTCTCTGTAATGAGCTTCTTAGATGCATTTTTAGGTTACCACCAGATCAGGATACACCCCCCGGACATCAAGGATGTCTCATTCATCACGGGAGATGGATGCAACTGCTACAAGATGATGCCCTTTGGGCTGAAGAATGCAGGGGCGACATACCAGAAGATGATGGATAGGGTCTTCTGGGAACAGAAGGGGAGGAACTTGGAGGTATATGTAGACGACCTCATGATCAAGAGTCGGGATGTGGACTCTCACCTCCAGGACCTGGAGGAAACCTTCGCCACCCTGCGCAAATATAAGATGCGGCTGGATCCCCTGAAGTGCATTTTCGGGGCCAGCTGGGGGAAGTTCCAGGGACATCTCCTCACCCTCGCCGGGGTCGAGCCAAATCTTGATAAGTTCAAAGCCATCATGGAGCCGGGGTCACCTTAGAATGCTAAAGAGGTGCAGCGGTTGACGGGAAAGCTAGCAAGATTGAGCTGGTTCCTCTCCCGGGCCGGGGAGAAGTGCTCCCCCTTCTTCAATACACTAGGGGCAAAAGTTCGAGTGGACGATTGAGTGCGAGGAGTCATTCCAGTCCCTAAAGAGGCAGTTGACCCAGGCTCCACTGCTCCAGGGGCCGAAGGAGGGGGAGGATCTATATTTGTATCGCGGGGTCAGAGCGGAGGCCTCAAGCTCAGTCCTGGTTCGAGGAGAGGAGAAGAAGCAGCTCCCTATATACTACGTGAGCCGGGTCCTTAGGAAGGCCGAACTTCTGAAAGAAAACTGTTGTCGACCTAAATCACCTAGAGGGGGGTGAATAGGTGGTTTGTGTGTCTTTTGCGGAATAAAAATTAATTAGAGCGCAGCACAAAAATATCTACCAATATCACAGACGACACAAGATGTATAGTGGTTCCCCAACCTTGGGTACATCCACTTTCCCTCACCGATCTAGCAATTAACTAGACTCGGCTACTCCACTATCTCGGATCAAAAATCGATCCTACCCTCGGAACAAAGTTCCTACAAACTCGATCCAAACAAAACGGATCTACACCTCGGAAGATAGCACTTCCTACAAACTCGGAGTGAAAAACTCCTACACTCGGAGAAGATTTCTCCTACAAGATTAATAAAGAGTTTACAAGAATAGAAACAGTAAATCACTCAGATCTGAAGGAAATGGCCAGGATCTTCTTCTTTTCAACTTTGAAGCTTTTTCAGAAATCGGTGAAGAAGGTCTCAGCCTCGATCTGGATCTACTTCCTTTTACAGAAATCGAGAGAGAATGTGATCAGTGAAGTCGATCTCGATCTGTAGCTTTTCTTCAAAAATTAATCCTCTGAAAGTAGAAGCTTTGGCCGGAGAAGAAGGCGGCGGCGGCGGCTTCCGTTTCGCGAAAGTCAGAGAGGAGGTGGCGAAGAATATTTCTCGAAAAAGAGATTACAAGAAAGCTTTGAGAAAAACTTAGGGTTTGTCATTTTCTGATAAGACCTTATATAGGAGAGACTAACGGTCATAATCGGTCTTAATGATGTACACGTGGACCAATCATGTCGCGTGATTTGAAAAATCCCGTCAGAAAAATGACTTAGAAAAATTTTCGGAAATATATGGCCAACTACACGAGTAAGTCAATAACTACTCGAGTAGTTGAATAGCTACTCGAGTATATGATGGGAAACATACTCGGGTAAGTATAAACAGACTACTCGAGTATATAGAGATCAACTACTCGAGTATATAGACAGAACTACTCGAGTATACTAAGAGACCTACTCGAGTATATAGAGAATCTACTCGAGTACTGGAAGAGCTACTCGAGTATATTACATAACCTACTCGAGTACATGAAGTCCTACTCGAGTGGAATACTTAGAAAAATTCTGAAGAGGTCTGCTGGCAACTACTCGAGTATTTTAATTAAACTACTCGAGAGAAAGTAACCTACTCTAGTAGGTGAAGGTTCTACTCGAGTAAAAGACTTAGAAAAATTCTGGAGTAGGGAAATTGCAAGGTACACGGGTAACACAAGAACTACTCGAGTAGGTAAAGTGAACTACTCGAGTATGTTTCTATCTACTCGAGTATGGGAGTAAACTTACTCGAGTATATGACTTAGTCTACTCGAGTAGATGACTTAGCTACTCGAGTATATGACTATGTCTACTCGAGTACAAGATTCCTTTACTCGAGTAACTTATACCCAGACTACTCGAGTAGGTGAAAGCACTACTCGAGTAAAACACTTAGAATTTTTCTGATGTTGGAAAAATTGATTCTTATAGAGTAGCCAACTCCCAATGCCTTTCCCATAGTCCAATAGCTTGAATATGAAGTGTATCCCAATAGAGAGACCACACATGAGTCAACACTTTGGAATATGCAATGAGGGATTACATTGCACAGTTCCTGTGTTTGGTGACCCACTGTGGGCTGACATTGGCCTACACTTCCCAGTGAAACTCCTGCAAACATATAGCTCAAACCAAGCATCAAATACAACTTAATTCATCTTAGTTCCAGGGTGACTTCATCAAATCTGGGTTCATGTGGATGAAATACCCAACAACTTCGATATCTGATCTTGGAAAAGCTGGCCTTCTCTCTAATCATCTCGGCCCGGAGGCTCCGGCTCTACTTCCAAGCACACTCCATCCGAGTGGTGACTGACCATCTCCTCTGCAACAACTTTGAGGGGGTGGAGCATTCGAACAGGCTTGCCAAATGGTCGGTAGAGTTGAGTGAGTTCGACATCTCCTTCGTCCATGACGTTGCCAATACTAGTGATAGTATGGTCAAGAGCTTTACCACCAAGTTGGAACAGGTACTTTAGCTTGTCAGTGTTATGCTGAATTTCAGCAAAACCTCTGCTCATCTCAGTTTCAAGAGCAGTGACCTTGTCAGTGACCACCTTTAGAGAGGTGTCAAAATAATGTCTTTGTTCTTGAAGAAGAATGGTAATACTTTGCAGCAAATTTGAGGAGGAGGAAACTGTAGCAGCAGCAGTAGAGGGAGCAGCAGTAGGGATAGGAGGAGTGACCCAAGGAGCTATTTCTTCAATAACCACTAAGCTGAGAGCTCTGGTGGTAGGAATGACAGCATCCAATTCTTCTGTCCCATGGGGAATGGAGAAATCAAGGTTTCTGAGAGGGGCTTCAGCTGGCTCAGGAGAAGGCTCATCAGAAATGAGGATGGTGTCTGGCTCAACTGCTGGAGGAGGAGGAGCAGGTGTTGGAGTTCTGGCTAGAGAATGGGCAGGAGACCGTGCTGGAGACAAGTCTTTGTGAATTTCAGTGGTTGGAGTTGGAGGAGATAGAGAAGGAGGGGGAAGCACATCTTCAGTGAGCTCTGCAATCATGGCATCTATGGCAGCAGCTGTGGACATAAGAGTGTCTTGAGGGACTTGATCTGAGGAAATGGCTGGACTCTTTGGAGTATGAGGTAGGGATGGAATCTCTGACTGAGGAGAGGGTTGCCTGAATGGGCTAGAAGGAGCAGGCTCCCCCTCACTTGGTGTACCAGAGGAGCTGGCCACATGATGAGGAGAGGGAGATGGAGTCCTGTCCTTTGCAGCTGGAACTTCTGGAATTTTTGGAACCTTTGCAGCTTGGGCAGAGTTCTTGAGCTTGAGATCCCATCTCTGAATTGAAGAGATGGAGACCTTCTTCATGTGGTGAAGCGGAGTCACTTTTGAGAAGTTGAATACTTCAGGATTGGTGGCATGAAGGAGCAGAGATATGATTCTTGCGTAGTTGGGGGATTTGATGCTATCCTTTATCTTGTCCAGAATCAACATACCAAATTGGTACTTTTTGCGGCATACAATGGCTTGCATTATATCGAAGAAATATAGGGGAATTTCTCTGATGGAGTGAGTCTTGCACAGGAGAATCTTGCCAATGATATCAACAAGGAATTTTCCTTCAGCATTCATGTCTGACCTCTTAATATACTGAGCGTCAGGAGAGATGCCACAGAAGAGTGATGTGCGGTCAGAATCTTCATCATCCAGATCATCTTCTTCATCAACTATAGGTAAACGGAGAAGTTGAGAGACAGAGGTCTTGGTGAACTTGAGTTTCAACCCCTGTACTGTAGATTTGAGAACTTGGCCATTCCGTCGAACCTTGAGATTGGTGAAGAATTCTGCAATAGCGGGGAAGAGGACGCGACAGGGTTCTTGGAGTATGAAAGAGGGGCCGGCGGTGTCGAGGAGGATGAGGAGGTTGTGGAAATCATCGGAAAGCTCTGCAATACAGTCTGTGACGAGTTCGGAGCCGACGCCGATCTTGTGAGAAGTCGCCATGGATGCCACTGTCTAGAGGAAATTAGAGAGAGGGAGAGCTCTACAACTTCGGCGGAGGCGAGTCGGCAGGGTAGGCGAAGAGACAGGGTACTCGAGAGATAGAAAGATGTCGAGTAGGTTTGATGTTTTCGAAATTTCATATATATATATATAACTCTTCAATTTCCGCTAATTAATTTAAATAAAGAGGCGGCATATAGCCTTGGGTGGCGAATAGAACAAATTTTGAAAAACTGGAAATCAGGACACGAGAGAGAGACAGGCTACTCGAGTAGATAAAGGAGCTACTCGAGTAGGTCGACTGGGGATACTCGAGTATGTAGGAGAAGCTACTCGAGTAGATAAGGACTTACTCGAGTAGGTGAGAGACTTACTCGAGTAGATCTGGACTTACTCGAGTAGGTCAGAAACTCACTCGAGTAGATCTTTAGGTACTCGAGTAGGTCAGTACACATACTCGAGTAGGTTCTTTCATATACTCGAGTAGGTCTTTAGATACTCGAGTATATCTCATACTTCTCGAGTGTAATTTCGAGAGAGAGAAAAGAGAGAAAAAAAGTTGAGTAGATTTTGACTAACCCTTTTCAATTACTTGCTACTTAGTCATTCAGCCTTCTTTAGTCCTCCTTGTTGAGCATCCCAAGCTCTGTCTTGAAGAACGAGAACTTGGTCTCGTCCAGTGGCTTTGTGAAGATATCTGCAACTTGCCTATCGGTAGGCACATATTGGAGATCTATGTCTCCATGCTCCACATGTTCCCGGATGAAGTGGTACCTTAGCTCAATGTGCTTTGTCCGGCTGTGAGAGACTGGATTGTTGGCTATTGCAATTGCGCTGGAGGAGTCACAGTACAAGGGTATATCCTTGAACTGCAGGTTGTAGTCCTCGAACTAATTCTTTATCCATAGCAACTGTGCGCAACAACTGCCTGCAGAGATATACTCTGACTCGGCCATTGAGATTGCGACACAGTTCTGCTTCTTGCTACTCCAGGAAATTAGCCTTCTTCCGAAGAATTAGCAAGTCCCTGAGGTGCTTTTCCGGTCGTCTTTGCTACCTGCAAAATCTGCATCTGAAAATCCAATTAGTTCGCTGTCATTACTTCTTGGGTACCATAAGCCAAGATTTGGTGTGCCTTTAAGGTATCTCAGGATCCGCTTTGCAGCAGTGTAATGAGATTCCTTAGAGTTCACCTGAAATCTAGCACAGACACATGTTGAGAACATTATGTCAGGCCTACTGGCAGTAAGGTAAAGCAAGGATCCAATTATGTTTCTGTACTTGGTTTCATCAAAAGGTTTCCCTTTTTCATCTTTGTCCAGATACATAGTTGAGCCCATTGGAGTCCTCATGGAGGTTGCGTTCTCCATTCCGAATTTCTTAATTAGCTCTTTGGTGAATTTGGTCTGTGAGATGAAAATTCCATCTTCATATTGTTTCACTTGAAGCCCTAAGAAGTACTTCAGCTCGCCCATACTACTCATTTCAAACTTCTCTTGCATAAGTTTTGAGAACTTTTTGCAGAGGTTGTTGTCTGTAGAGCCAAAGATAATGTCGTCGACATAGATTTGCACTAGCAAAATCTTGTCTTTTATTTCCCTAAGAAATAATGTCTTGTCTATCTTTCCCATTGTGAACTTGTTCTCAAGTAGAAAGGTAGACACCGTTTCATACCAAGCTCGAGGAGCTTGTTTCAGACCATATAGGGCCTTGTGCAGAAAATAGACATGATCGGGAAAGTTAGGATCAACGAAACCTGGAGGTTGTTCCACATACACTTTCTCCTTTAAGTTACCATTTAGGAAGGCCGACTTCACGTCCATCTGATAGACGGTGAAGCCTTTGAAGGCAGCATATGCAAGGAACAACCTTATTGCCTCCAGCCTGGCCACTGGAGCATATGTCTGGTCGAAGTCGATTCCTTCTTCTTGACGATAGCCTTTAGCGACGAGTCTGGCCTTGTTCTTTATGATAGTCCCGTCTTCATCCATCTTGTTCCTGAAGACCCATTTTGTTCCAATGATGTTCTTTCCCTTGGGTCTTGGAACCAGCATCCACATATTGCAGCGCTTGAACTGATTTAGTTCTTCTTCCATTGCCATTATCCACGATGCATCTGAGTTTGCTTCCTCAAATTTCTTTGGTTCAACCTGCGAGAGAAAACTCAAATGAAGATTCTCATTAGTTGTACCTCTCCGAGTTCTGACACCATCTCGGGGATCTCCTATGATCTGGTCCATGGTGTGATCCTTCAGATGTCTGAGCTCTAGAGTTCTTGCATCTGGATTATCTTCAAGCGCCAGAGTGATTTCATCATCCTGGATGACTTCTTCATTTTGATCATCAGCCTCTCCAATAGGAGTGGGAGTGGTGATCTTAATGAACTTCTCGCCTTCTTCTTCGGACGGATCATCCAAGCTGGTTTCTTTCAGCTTTTCACCTGCATCTTCAATGAGCACACTAGATGGATTGCTTTGCAGCAAGCTCGTCTCATCAAATACAACATGTATCTATTCTTCCACCACCAGGGTTTTTCTATTAAAAATCCTATATGCCTTACTATGGCTACTATATCCTACAAAAGTACCTTCAAAGCTCTTTTCGCTGAACTTGATGGTATGATACTTCCCATTGTTAAGTACGAAGCATTTGCAGCCAAAGATTCTAAAGTAAGAGACTGTTGGTTTTCTTCCTTTCAGAAGTTCGTAAGGAGTCTTATTGTGGTCTTTGTTTATGAGTGCTCGATTTTGCACGTGGCATGCAGCGTTGACGGCCTCGGCCCAGAAGTACTCCGGTAGTGAAGCATCACTCAACATGGTCCTGCATGCCTCTATGAGTGTTCTGTTCCTTCTCTCAGCCACTCCATTTTGTTGTGGAGTACGAGGAGAGGAAAACTCATGAAAGATACCTAAGCTTTCACAGAATTCTGTCATGGCCCCAGATTTGAACTCTGTTCCGTTGTCACTTCTGATTTTGACTATGGAGCAGTTGTATTCATTCTGGTCTTGCCTGACAAAATTGGTAAAGATATTGAAGGTATCTGACTTGTGTTTTAGAAAGAACACCCACGCAAAGCGCGAGTAGTCATCAACAATTACCAATGTATATTCCTTGCCTCCCAAACTTCTAATCTGCAGTGGACCAAACAAGTCCATGTGCAATAGATGGAGACATCTGTTAGAGTCTTTGCCAATAGTGCTTTTAAAGGTAGCCCTTGTTTGCTTGCCTTTTACGCATGCATGACAAGGTCTGTCTTTGACGCATTTGACATTTGGGGCATCACGTACCAAGTTCATTGAAAATAGTTTATTGATGGTTTTGAAATTGATATGTGCTAGTCTCTTGTGTCATTGGTCACCAAGAGACGCACTATCTTTTGCCAAAAGACACACTGGTGTGGAGGAATCTATACAGATGAAATTTAAACAGAAAATATTCCTGCTTCGAGTGCCGGATAGAATCGTTTCCATATTGTCAACGGATTTTATCAAGCACTTATCAGCATGGAACTCAACTATGTATCCTTTGTCACAGAGTTGGCTTATGCTAATGAGATTGTGTTCCAATCCTTCAACATAGGCCACATCTGAGAAGGATACATTGCCGTTAGTAATCATACCATAGCCTCTAGTAATTCCACGGTCTGAACCTCCAAAGATGACCTTTGGTCCGTTCACGACTGGAGTAAAGTTCTGAATGAGGCTTCTCGTCCCGGTCATATGCCGAGAGCATCCGCTGTCCAAATACCAGATAGGCATTTTGTTGGCCTTTGGACATCCCTGCAATCACAATCAATTCGCCTTAGGAACCCAAACACGTTTGGGTCCTTGGTCTCGGGTTAGAGTGCTCCCCCTACGAGTGTTGGCATTATGAGCAGTCTTTCTCATATTGCTGACATGAGGGGTTGCAGCGTTTCTGGAATTGAACCAGCAATCTATGGCGAAGTGACCAACCTTGCCACAGCACCAACAGTCAAATCTGTTGTACCTTTGCCTCAAGATCTCCTGCTTGACCTTCTGGAGCTTTGGTCTAGCAGAGGTAGCATTTTTGGAGGAAGATGCCTCATGATGATGGCAATCACATGGCTTCTTCTCCTTTGTGGGCTTCTCTACAACAGGCTTTGTTTTTGGTGCGTTTTTGAAGTTATGCCCATGATTGAAAGGGCCATAGCTCTGAAGAACAACGTCTTCATAAGGTGCCTTAAAGACACTTTCGCCAAAGTTTCGGGGTCGAGCCCATCCTTGATAGCGGGACTTTGGCTCTACATGAGTAGGCCTAGCAAAGTGCCCGTATGATGAGTCAAAATCAAACTCATTTGTTGGAAAGATGACATTTCTGAATGTGGTTTGATTTTGAGGGGCTTTTCCTTTTTCTTCGGCTGAGGCCTTTTTGGTGGCCTGATTTTTCCGTTGATTCTTGTTTCTCCTAGAGGATTTACTAGGAGCTTCTTCATGGCCTAGTCCAGCTCCCTTGGCCTTTGCTGAGAATTCAGCAACGAATGGAAGAACCGTCTTGGGCTTAGAGAAACTCTCAACAAGTTTCCTTTCAGCCGCAAGTTCGGCTTCCAAACCTTTGATGATCTTCTCCTTCAGGTCAAGGTGCTCGAGAGCCTTGTTGTATTCTTCAATAGCATTATTGAAGTTTTCTTCGAGGGAGTCAGTCTTTGCGACTTTCTCTCTCAAGTTGCTCTCTTCAGCTTTTAGAGATTTGATCTCTTTAGCCTGAGTCTTCACGACTCGACGACATTTGTCGTAAGCCATGATTAACTCCTTATACTGGGTCATCAATTCTGACTCATCGTCAGAGGAGCTGCTCTCGCAATCATGTTCAGAGACTTCAGACTCTGAGAGAGGGGTGTGAGAGTTTACCTTCCCAGTGAACTGGGGATATTGGTCATCATCTGTTTGAGCCATTAGCCCAAAGTAAGCTTCTTCTTCTTCGCTTGACTCTGAGGAGTCGGAGTCGCTAAGAGTCTTGCTCCTTTTGGCCATGAGGCTCTTCTCTTTACTCTTTCTATTGTGTGAGGATTTCTTGTCTTCCCTTCTGCCACCCTCCTTCTTCTTGTGAGGGCAGTCAGCAATGACGTGACCTGGCTTATTGCAACAATAGCAAATGATGTCAGTTGAAACATATTTGTTCTGTTTAGTGTTATACCTGTCGTGGCTGCTTGAGCCTTTTCTTTGTCGATCGTCATCGCGCCGCGATCTTCTGTGTGAGGCATCCTTGCCTTTCCATTGTTTCTTTTTGTTAAGAAACTTCTTGAATTGCCTTGAGAGCAAGGAGAACTCTCCTTCAGATAGTTCAGAGCCTGAGGTGCTAGGCTCTGATGTTTCTTCTTCTTCATCAACTTCTGGAGCTGGAGCAGGGGAGGCAGCATTAGTCTTTCTGGAGGTGTCTGCCTTCAGAGCGACAGATTTCTCCTTTAGAGCAGACCTGCCCTTCTCTTCTTCAGCTTTTCTTGTATTGATTTGGAGTTCATAGGACATAAGCTTTCCAAAGAGATTTTGCGGGTCCGTTTCAGCTAGCTTCCCGAACTCCCTGATGGCACATACCTTGTTATCCCATTCCTTGGTTAGGGATCTCAAGAATTTGTCGTTCAGTTCTCCGTTTGTGAAGACACGGCCATACACCCTTAGGCCATTTACAATCTTGAAGAAGTTCTCGAAGGTGTCGGCAATTGTTTCCTTGTTCCCTTGTCGGAACGCTTCATATTTTTGATTGAGGAGGGATCTCCGATCATCCCTTACTTCTTCAGTCCCTTCCATCAAAGTTACTAAGGAGTGCCACATCTCCTTAGCTGATTGACAGTGAATCAAATTCTGCAGCATCGAGTCATCGACTGCACTTGCTATGATGTTCTTAGCTTTCTTGTCGAGAGAGACAAGTGCAATCTTGTCTTTGTCGAGATCCATTAGCTTTTTGGGAACTTTCTTGGTAGGGTCGATAGTGGACACAGTCATGGGAACGTAAGGACCTTCTTCAACGATCATGAAGATCCTTGGATCCACAGCTTCCATGAAAAATTTTATCCTTTCTTTCCACATGGGAAAGTTGTTTTTGTTGCACAGAGGAAGCTTGGCGAAATCTTTGCTCTTGTCCATTTTATGGTAGAATCTTTCAGACAACAGATCTGGATCTGATCAAGGTGTTAACCTTTTAACGATCAACCTGGCTCTGATACCAATTGAAAGAAAACTGTTGTCGACCTAAATCACCTAGAGGGGGGTGAATAGGTGGTTTGTGCGTATTTTGCGGAATAAAAATTAATTAGAGCGCAGCACAGAAATATCTACCAATATCACAGACGACACAAGATGTATAGTGGTTCCCCAACCTTGGGTACATCCAATTTCCCTCACCGATCTAGCAATTAACTAGACTCGGCTACTCCACTATCTCGGATCAAAAATCGATCCTACCCTCGGAACAAAGTTCCTACAAACTCGATCCAAACAAAACGGATCTACACCTCGGAAGATAGCACTTCCTACAAACTCGGAGTGAAAAACTCCTACACTCGGAGAAGATTTCTCCTACAAGATTAATAAAGAGTTTACAAGAATACAAACAGTAAATCACTCAGATCTGAAGGAAATGACCAGGATCTTCTTCTTTTCAACTTTGAAGCTTTTTCAGAAATCGGTGAAGAAGGTCTCAGCCTCGATCTGGATGTACTTCCTTTTACAGAAATCCAGAGAGAATGTGATCAGTGAAGTCGATCTCGATCTGTAGCTTTTCTTCAAAAATTAATCCTCTGAAAGTAGAAGCTTTGGCCAGAGAAGAAGGCGGCGGCGGCGGCTTCCGTTTTGCGAAAGTCAGAGAGGAGGCGGCGAAGAATATTTCTCGAAAAAGAGATTACAAGAAAGCTTTGAGAAAAACTTAGGGTTTGTCATTTTCGTATAAGACCTTATATAGGAGAGACTAACGGTCATAATCGGTCTTAATGATGTACACGGGGACCAATCATGTCGCGTGATTTGAAAAATCCCGTCAGAAAAATGACTTAGAAAAATTTTCGGAAATATATGGCCAACTACACGAGTAAGTCAATAACTACTCGAGTAGTTGAATAGCTACTCGAGTATATGATGGGAAACATACTCGGGTAAGTATAAACAGACTACTCGAGTATATAGAGATCAACTACTCGAGTATATAGACAGAATTACTCGAGTATACTAAGAGACCTACTCGAGTATATAGAGGATCTACTCGAGTACTGGAAGAGCTACTCGAGTATATTACATAACCTACTCGAGTACATGAAGTCCTACTCGAGTGGAATACTTAGAAAAATTCTGAAGAGGTCTGCTGGCAACTACTCGAGTATTTTAATTAAACTACTCGAGAGGAAGTAACCTACTCGAGTAGGTGAAGGTTCTACTCGAGTAAAAGACTTAGAAAAATTCTGGAGTAGGGAAATTGCAAGGTACACGGGTAACACAAGAACTACTCGAGTAGGTAAAGTGAACTACTCGAGTATGTTTCTATCTACTCGAGTATGTGAGTAAACTTACTCGAGTATATGACTTAGTCTACTCGAGTAGATGACTTAGCTACTCGAGTATATGACTATGTCTACTCGAGTACAAGATTCCTTTACTCGAGTAACTTATACCCAGACTACTCGAGTAGGTAAAAGCACTACTCGAGTAAAACACTTAGAATTTTTCTGATGTTGGAAAAATTGATTCTTCTAGAGTAGCCAACTCCCAATGCCTTTCCCATAGTCCAATAGCTTGAATATGAAGTGTATCCCAATAGAGAGACCACACATGAGTCAACACTTTGGAATATGCAATGAGGGATTACATTGCACAGTTCCTGTGTTTGGTGACCCACTGTGGGCTGACATTGGCCTACACTTCCCAGTGAAACTCCTGCAAACATATAGCTCAAACCAAGCATCAAATACAACTTAATTCATCTTAGTTCCAGGGTGACTTCATCAAATCTGGGTTCATGTGGATGAAATACCCAACAATCTCCCCCTATTTGTTGAAGTCAGAACCCTTTACACTAAGGTGAATTATGGACATAAAAGAGACTAAGTAGAAAAAATATGAGCAGGTAAGCAAATTAAGGATAATGAAAAAGATAATTAGACAGAATGAAGAATTGTATATATATATAAGTTTCCAAAAAAAACATCAAGTCTACAATTGTCATTTCAATTTCTCATCATCTTTTTAGGTTTGGGCTTGGGATTGCTGCTTATCCATCTTCTCTTGTTGTCTCCTTAGGTAGCTGAAAGGCTTAGGAAAGTACTTAGGAGGCCTTGGAGGAGCAGCAGGGTTGTTTCTCCCAAACTCTCTATCATGGATCTTCCTTTTCAGCATAGACTTCTCATATAACTCCCATTCTTGGGAACTGTAGTGCATGTTCCTGTTCTCATTGTGATCCATGACCAACCTGAGTGTGTCCAAGATGAGAGACTTTGAAATTGGAGACCAGGCTTCAGCATGTTCAGGGGCCTTAGAAGGAGTTGTCCTGCTGGCAGAGGGGCCTTCACCATATTTCCTTTTCTTCTTAGTTCTGATCTCCGGAGGAGCTTGAAGGAATATATCAGCAGGATCGTCTTCCCAGCCTGGAACATAAGTATCTGGTGGAGCAACTAAGTCTCCAGGCCTGGGAGAGAAGGTGGGTTGAGGAGGAACAGCTGGAGCAGTAACATCTGTGGCCAGAGGGTTGAGATGATGGGGAATGATGTTTGGGTCAACTGCAAGATCTGGCAAGGTTTGGTTGTGCATCCAGACAGCAGTGTCATAGGTGTGAAATTTGACACTCTGTATCTGGGCAAGCACATCATCATGAATGGTCTTTATATGAGCTTCCCATTCAACTGTCTTCTGAGCATTAGATTTTTCTACCTGTTCTTTGAGTTCTTTTATCAAGCCCTCCCCCTTTCTGATTTCAACAGATACTTTCTCTATGGTGTCATCTTTGAAGGTCTCAACTTCTTCACAGATTGTCATCTTGTTGGCTTCAGTCCTCTTGTCTAGCTCAATCTGATTGTTTGCCAAGGTTACACCTTGTTCCATGACGTTGCCAATACTAGTGATAGTATGGTCAAGAGCTTTACCACCAAGTTGGAACAGGTACTTTAGCTTGTCAGTGTTATGCTGAATTTCAGCAAAACCTCTGGTCATCTCAGTTTCAAGAGCAGTGACCTTGTTAGTGACCACCTTTAGAGAGGTGTCAAAATAATGTCTTTGTTCTTGAAGAAGAATGGTAATACTTTGCAGCAAATCTGAGGAGGAGGAAACTGTAGCAGCAGTAGTAGAGGGAGTAGCAGTAGGGATAGGAGGAGTGACCCAAGGAGCTATTTCTTCAATAACCACTAAGCTGAGAGCTCTGGTGGTAGGAATGACAGCATCCAATTCTTCTGTCCCATGGGGAATGGAGAAATCAAGGTTTCTGAGAGGGGCCTCAGCTGGCTCAGGAGAAGGCTCATCAGAAATGAGGATGGTGTCTGGCTCATCTGCTGGAGGAGGAGGAGCAGGTGTTGGAGTTCTGGCTGGAGAATGGGCAGGAGACCGTGCTGGAGACAAGTCTTTGTGAAGTTCAGTGGTTGGAGTTGGAGGAGATAGAGGAGGAGGGGGAAGCACATCTTCAGTGAGCTCTGCAATCATGGCATCTATGGCAGCAGCTATGGACAGAAGAGTGTCTTGAGGGACTTGATCTGAGGAAATGGCTGGACTCTTTGGAGTATGAGGTAGGGATGGAATCTCTGACTGAGGAGAGGGTTGCCTGAATAGGCTAGAAGGAGCAGGCTCCCCCTCACTTGGTGCACCAGAGGAGCTGGCCACATGATGAGAAGAGGGAGATGGAGTCCTGTCCTTTGCAGCTGGAACTTCTGGAATTTCTGGAACCTTTGCAGCTTGGGCAGAGTTCTTGAGCTTGAGATCCCATCTCTGAATTGAAGAGATGGAGACCTTCTTCATGTGGTGAAGCGGAGTCCCTTTTGAGAAGTTGAATACTTCAGGATTGGTGGCATGAAGGAGCAGAGATATGATTCTTGCATAGTTGGGGGATTTGATGCTATCCTTTATCTTGTCCAGAATCAACATACCAAATTGGTACTTTTTGCGGCATACAATGGCTTGCATTATATCGAAGAAATATAGGGGAATTTCTCTGATGGAGTGAGTCTTGCACAAGAGAATCTTGCCAATGATATCAACAAGGAATTTTCCTTCAGCATTCATGTCTGACCTCTTAATATACTGAGCGTCAGGAGAGATGCCACAGAAGAGTGCCGTGCGGTCAGAATCTTCATCATCCAGATCATCTTCTTCATCAACTATAGGTAAACGGAGAAGTTGAGAGACAGAGGTCTTGGTGAACTTGAGTTTCAACCTCTGTACTGTAGATTTGAGAACTTGGCCATTCCGTCGAACCTTGAGATTGGTGAAGAATTCTGCAACAGCGGGGAAGTGGACGCGACAGGGTTCTTGGAGTATGAAAGAGAGGCCGGCGGTGTCGAGGAGGATGAGGAGGTTGTGGAAATCGTCGGAAAGCTCTGCAATATCGTCTGTGACGAGTTCGGAGCCGACGCCGATCTTGTGAGAAGTCGCCATGGATGCCACTGTCTGGAGGAAATTAGAGAGAGGGAGAGCTCTGCAACTTCGGCGGAGGCGAGTCGGCAGGGTAGGCGAAGAGACAGGGTACTCGAGAGACAGAAAGATGTCGAGTAGGTTTGATGTTTTCGGAATTTCATATATATATATAACTCTTCAATTTCCGCTAATTAATTTAAATAAAGAGGCGGCATATAGCCTTGGGTGGCGAATAGAACAAATTTTGAAAAACTGGAAATCAGGACACGAGAGAGAGACAGGCTACTCGAGTAGATAAAGGAGCTACTCGAGTAGGTCGACTGGGGCTACTCGAGTATGTAGGAGAAGCTACTCGAGTAGATAAGGACTTACTCGAGTAGGTGAGAGACTTACTCGAGTAGATCTGGACTTACTCGAGTAGGTCAGAAACTCACTCGAGTAGATCTTTAGGTACTCGAGTAGGTCAGTACACATACTCGAGTAGGTTCTTTCATATACTCGAGTAGGTCTTTAGATACTCGAGTATGTCTCATACTTCTCGAGTGTAATTTCGAGAGAGAGAAAAGAGAGAAAAAAGTTGAGTAGATTTTGACTAACCCTTTTCAATTACTTGCTACTTAGTCATTCAGCCTTCTTTAGTCCTCCTTGTTGAGCATCCCAAGCTCTGTCTTGAAGAACGAGAACTTGGTCTCGTCCAGTGGCTTTGTGAAGATATCTGCAACTTGCCTATCGGTAGGCACATATTGGAGATCTATGTCTCCATGCTCCACATGTTCCCGGATGAAGTGGTTCCTTAGCTCAATGTGCTTTGTCCGGCTGTGAGAGACTGGATTGTTGGCTATTGCAATTGCGCTGGAGGAGTCACAGTACAAGGGTATATCCTTGAACTGCAGGTTGTAGTCCTCGAACTAATTCTTTATCCATAGCAATTGTGCGCAACAGCTGCCTGCAGAGATATACTCTGACTCGGCCGTTGAGATTGCGACACAGTTCTGCTTCTTGCTACTCCAGGAAATTAGCCTTCTTCCGAAGAATTAGCAAGTCCCTGAGGTGTTTTTCCGGTCGTCTTTGCTACCTGCAAAATCTGCATCTGAAAATCCAATTAGTTCGCTGTCATTACTTCTTGGGTACCATAAGCCAAGATTTGGTGTGCCTTTAAGGTATCTCAGGATCCGCTTTGCAGCAGCGTAATGAGATTCCTTAGAGTTCACCTGAAATCTAGCACAGACACATGTTGAGAACATTATGTCAGGCCTACTGGCAGTAAGGTAGAGCAAGGATCCAATTATGCTTCTGTACTTGGTTTCATCAAAAGGTTTCCCTTTTTCATCTTTGTCCAGAGACATAGTTGAGCCCATTGGAGTCCTCATGGAGGTTGCGTTCTCCATTCCGAATTTCTTAATTAGCTCTTTGGTGAATTTGGTCTGTGAGATGAAAATTCCATCTTCAGATTGTTTCACTTGAAGCCCTAAGAAGTACTTCAGCTCGCTCATACTACTCATTTCAAACTTCCGTTGCATAAGTTTTGAGAACTTTTTGTAGAGGTTGTTGTCTGTAGAGCCAAAGATAATGTCGTCGACATAGATTTGCACTAGCAAAATCTTGCCTTTTATTTCCCTAAGAAATAATGTCTTGTCTATCTTTCCCCTTGTGAACTTGTTCTCAAGTAGAAATGTAGACAGCGTTTCATACCAAGCTCGAGGAGCTTGTTTCAGACCATATAGGGCCTTGTGCAGAAAATAGACATGATCGGGAAAGTTAGGATCAACGAAACTGGAGGTTGTTCCACATACACTTCCTCCTTTAAGTTGCCATTTAGGAAGGCCAACTTCACGTCCATCTGATAGACGGTGAAGCCTTTGAAGGCAGCATATGCTAGGAACAACCTTATTGCCTCCAACCTGGCCACTGGAGCATATGTCTGGTCGAAGTCGATTCCTTCTTCTTGATGATAGCCTTTAGCGACGAGTCTGGCCTTGTTCTTTATGATAGTCCCGTCTTCATCCATCTTGTTCCTGAAGACCCATTTTGTTCCAATGATGTTCTTTCCCTTGGGTCTTGGAACCAGCATCCACACATTGCAGCGCTTGAACTGATTTAGTTCTTCTTCCATTGTCATTATCCACGATGCGTCTGAGTTTGCTTCCTCAAATTTCTTTGGTTCAACCTGCGAGAGAAAACTCAAATGAAGATTCTCATTAGTTGTACCTCTCCGAGTTCTGACACCATCCCGGGGATCTCCTATGATCTGGTCCATGGGGTGATCCTTCAGATGTCTGAGCTCTAGAGTCCTTGCATCTGGATTATCTTCAAGCGCCGGAGTGATTTCCTCATCCTGGATGACTTCTTCATTTTGATCATCAGCCTCTCCAATAGGAGTGGGAGTGGTGATCTTAATGAACTTCTCGCCTTCTTCTTCGGACGGATCATCCAAGCTGGTTTCTTTCAGCTTTTCACCTGCATCTTCAATGAGCACACCAGACGAATTGCTTTGCAGCAAGCTCGTCTCATCAAATACAACATGTATCGATTCTTCCACCACCAGGGTTTTTCTATTAAAAATCATATATGCCTTACTATGACTACTATATCCTACAAAAGTACCTTCAAAGCTCTTTTCGCTGAACTTGGTGGTATGATATTTCCCATTGTTAAGTACGAAGCATTTGCAGCCAAAGATTCTAAAGTAAGAGACTGTTGGTTTTCTTCCTTTCAGAAGTTCGTAAGGAGTCTTATTGTGGTCTTTGTTTATGAGTGCTCGATTTTGCACGTGGCATGCAGCGTTGACGGCCTCGGCCCAGAAGTACTCCGGTAGTGAAGCATCACTCAACATGATCCTACATGCCTCTATGAGTGTTCTGTTCCTTCTCTCAGCCACTCAATTTTGTTGTGGAGTACGAGGAGAGGAAAACTCATGAAAGATACCTAAGCTTTCATAGAATTCTGTCATGGCCCCAGATTTGAACTCTGTTCCGTTCTCACTTCTGATTTTGACTATGGAGCAGTTGTATTCATTCTGGACTTGCCTGACAAAATTGGTAAAGATATCGAAGGTATCTGACTTGTGTTTCAGAAAGAACACCCACGCAAAGCGCGAGTAGTCATCAACAATTACCAATGTATATTCCTTGCCTCCCAAACTTCTAATCTGCAGTGGACCAAACAAGTCCATGTGCAATAGATGGAGACATCTGTTAGAGTCTTTGCCAACAGTGCTTTTAAAGGTAGCCCTTATTTGCTTGCCTTTTACGCATGCATGACAAGGTCTGTCTTTGACGCATTTGACATTTGGGGCATCACGTACCAAGTTCATTGAAAATAGTTTATTGATGGTTTTGAAATTGATATGTGCTAGTCTCTTGTGTCATTGGTCACCAAGAGACGCACTATCTTTTGCCAAAAGACACACTGGTGTGGAGGAATCTATACAGATGAAATTTAAACAGAAAATATTCCTGCTTCAAGTGCCGGATAGAATCGTTTCCATATTGTCAACGGATTTTATCAAACACTTATCAGCATGGAACTCAACTATGTATCCTTTGTCACAGAGTTGGCTTATGCTAATGAGATTGTGTTCCAATCCTTCAACATAGGTCACATCCGAGAAGGATACATTGCCGTTAGTAATCATACCATAGACTCTAGTAATTCCACGGTCTGAACCTCCAAAGATGACCTTTGGTCCGTTCACGACTGGAGTAAAGTTCTGAATGAGGCTTCTCGTCCCGGTCATATGCCGAGAGCATCCGCTGTCCAAATACCAGATAGGCATTTTGTTGGCCTTTGGACATCCCTGCAATCACAATCAATTCGCCTTAGGAACCCAAACACGTTTGGGTCCTTGGTCTCGGGTTAGAGTGCTCCCCCTACGAGTGTTGGCATTATGAGCGGTCTTTCTCATATTGCTGACATGAGGGGTTGCAGTATTTCTGGAATTGAACCAGCAATCTATGGCGAAGTGACCAACCTTGCCACAGCACCAACAGTCAAATCTGTTGTACCTTTGCCTCAAGATCTCCTGCTTGACCTTCTGGAGCTTTGGTCTAGCAAAGGTAGCATTTTTGGAGGAAGATGCCTCATGATGATGGCAATCACATGGCTTCTTCTCCTTTGTGGGCTTCTCTACAACAGGCTTTGTTTTTGGTGCGTTTTTGAAGTTATGCCCATGATTGAAAGGGCCATAGCTCTGAAGAACAACTTCTTCATAAGGTGCCTTAAAGACACTTTCGCCAAAGTTTCGGGGTCGAGCCCATCCTTGATAGCGGGACTTTGGCTCTACATGAGTAGGCCTAGCAAAGTGCCCGTATGATGAGTCAAAATCAAACTCATTTGTTGGAAAGATGACCTTTCTGAATGTGGTTTGATTTTGAGGGGCTTTTCCTTTTTCTTCGGCTGAGGCCTTTTTGGCGGCCTTATTTTTACGTTGATTCTTGTTTCTCCTAGAGGATTTACTAGGAGCTTCTTCATGGCCTAGTCCAGCTCTCTTGGCCTTTGCTGAGAATTCAGCAACGAATGGAAGAACCGTCTTGGGCTTAGAGAAACTCTCAACAAGTTTCCTTTCAGCCGCAAGTTCGGCTTCCAAACCTTTGATGATCTTCTCCTTCAGGTCAAGGTGCTCGAGAGCCTTGTTGTATTCTTCAATAGCATTATTGAAGTTTTCTTCGAGGGAGTCAGTCTTTGCGACTTTCTCTCTCAAGTTGCTCTCTTCAGCTTTTAGAGATTTGATCTCTTTAGCCTGAGTCTTCACGACTCGACGACATTTGTCGTAAGCCATGATTAACTCCTTATACTAGGCCATCAATTCTGACTCATCGTCAGAGGAGCTGCTCTCGCAATCATGTTCAGAGACTTCAGACTCTGAGAGAGGGGTGTGAGAGTTTACCTTCCCAGTGAACTGGGGCTCTTGTTCATCATCTGTTTGAGCCATTAGCCCAAAGTAAGCTTCTTCTTCTTCGCTTGACTCTGAGGAGTCGGAGTCGCTAAGAGTCTTGCTCCTTTTGGCCATGAGGCTCTTCTCTTTACTCTTTCTGTTGTGTGGGGATTTCTTGTCTTCCCTTCTGCCACCCTCCTTCTTCTTGTGAGGGCAGTCAGCAATGACGTGACCTGTCTTATTGCAACAATAGCAAATGATGTCAGTTGAAACATATTTGTTTTGTTTAGTGTTATACCTGTCGTGGCTGCTTGAGCCTTTTCTTTGTCGATCGTCATCGCGCTGCGATCTTCTGTGTGAGGCATCCTTGCCTTTCCATTGTTTCTTTTTGTTAAGAAACTTCTTGAATTGCCTTGAGAGCAAGGAGAACTCTCCTTCAGATAGTTCAGAGCCTGAGGTGCTGGGCTCTGATGTTTCTTCTTCTTCATCAACTTCTGGAGCTGGAGCGGGGGAGGCAGCCTTAGTCTTTCTGGAGGTGTCTGCCTTCAGAGCGATAGATTTCTCCTTTAGAGCAGACCTGCCCTTCTCTTCTTCAGCTTTTCTTGTATTGATTTGGAGTTCATAGGACATAAGCTTTCCAAAGAGATTTTGCGGGTCCGTTTCAGCTAGCTTCCCGAACTCCCTGATGGCGCATACCTTGTTATCTCATTCCTTGGTTAGGGATCTCAAGAATTTGTCGTTCAGTTCTCCGTTTGTGAAGACACGGCCATACACCCTTAGGCCATTTACAATCTTGAAGAAGTTCTCGAAGGTGTCGGCAATTGTTTCCTTGTTCCCTTGTCGGAACGCTTCATATTTTTGATTGAGGAGGGATCTCCGATCATCCCTTACTTCTTCAGTCCCTTCCATCAAAGTGACTAAGGAGTGCCACATCTCCTTAGCTGATTGACAGTGAATCAAATTCTGCAGCATCGAGTCATCGACTGCACTTGCTATGATGTTCTTAGCTTTCTTGTCGAGAGAGACAAGTGCAATCTTGTCTTTGTCGAGATCCATTAGCTTTTTGGGAACTTTCTTGGTAGGGTCGATAGTGGACACAGTCATGGGAACGTAAGGACCTTCTTCAACGATCATGAAGATCTTTGGATCCACAGCTTTCATGAAAAATTTTATCCTTTCTTTCCACATGGTAAAGTTGTTTTTGTTGCACAGAGGAAGCTTGGCGAAATCTTTGCCCTTGTCCATTTTATGGTAGAATCTTTCAGACAACAGATCTGGATCTGATCAAGGTGTTAACCTTTTAACGATCAACCTGGCTCTGATACCAATTGAAAGAAAACTGTTGTCGACCTAAATCACCTAGAGGGGGGTGAATAGGTGGTTTGTGCGTATTTTGCGGAATAAAAATTAATTAGAGCGCAGCACAGAAATATCTACCAATATCACAGACGACACAAGATGTATAGTGGTTCCCCAACCTTGGGTACATCCACTTTCCCTCACCGATCTAGCAATTAACTAGACTCGGCTACTCCACTATCTCGGATCAAAAATCGATCCTACCCTCGGAACAAAGTTCCTACAAACTCGATCCAAACAAAACGGATCTACACCTCGGAAGATAGCACTTCCTACAAACTCGGAGTGAAAAACTCCTACACTCAGAGAAGATTTCTCCTACAAGATTAATAAAGAGTTTACAAGAATACAAACAGTAAATCACTCAGATCTGAAGGAAATGGCCAGGATCTTCTTCTTTTCAACTTTGAAGCTTTTTCAGAAATCGGTGAAGAAGGTCTCAGCCTCGATCTGGATGTACTTCCTTTTACAGAAATCGAGAGAGAATGTGATCAGTGAAGTCGATCTCGATCTGTAGCTTTTCTTCAAAAATTAATCCTCTGAAAGTAGAAGCTTTGGCCGGAGAAGAAGGCGGCGGCGGCGGCTTCCGTTTCGCGAAAGTCAGAGAGGAGGCGGAGAAGAATATTTCTCGAAAAAGAGATTACAAGAAAGCTTTGAGAAAAACTTAGGCTTTGTCATTTTCTGATAAGACCTTATATAGGAGAGACTAACGGTCATAATCGGTCTTAATGATGTACACGGGGACCAATCATGTCGCGTGATTTGAAAAATCCCGTCAGAAAAATGACTTAGAAAAATTTTCGGAAATATATGGCCAACTACACGAGTAAGTCAATAACTACTCGAGTAGTTGAATAGCTACTCGAGTATATGATGGGAAACATACTCGGGTAAGTATAAACAGACTACTCGAGTATATAGAGATCAACTACTCGAGTATATAGACAGAACTACTCGAGTATACTAAGAGACCTACTCGAGTATATAGAGGATCTACTCGAGTACTGGAAGAGCTACTCGAGTATATTACATAACCTACTCGAGTACATGAAGTCCTACTCGAGTGGAATACTTAGAAAAATTCTGAAGAGGTCTGCTGGCAACTACTCGAGTATTTTAATTAAACTACTCGAGAGGAAGTAACCTACTCGAGTAGGTGAAGGTTCTACTCGAGTAAAAGACTTAGAAAAATTCTGGAGTAGGGAAATTGCAAGGTACACGGGTAACACAAGAACTACTCGAGTAGGTAAAGTGAACTACTCGAGTATGTTTCTATCTACTCGAGTATGTGAGTAAACTTACTCGAGTATATGACTTAGTCTACTCGAGTAGATGACTTAGCTACTCGAGTATATGACCATGTCTACTCGAGTACAAGATTCCTTTACTCGAGTAACTTATACCCAGACTACTCGAGTAGGTGAAAGCACTACTCGAGTAAAACACTTAGAATTTTTCTGATGTTGGAAAAATTGATTCTTCTAGAGTAGCCAACTCCCAATGCCTTTCCCATAGTCCAATAGCTTGAGTATGAAGTTTATCCCAATAGAGAGACCACACATGAGTCAACACTTTGGAATATGCAATGAGGGATTACATTGCACAGTTCCTGTGTTTGGTGACCCACTGTGGGCTGACATTGGCCTACACTTCCCAGTGAAACTCCTGCAAACATATAGCTCAAACCAAGCATCAAATACAACTTAATTCATCTTAGTTCCAGGGTGACTTCATCAAATCTGGGTTCATGTGGATGAAATACCCAACAACTTCGATATCTGATCTTGGAAAAGCTGGCCTTCTCTCTAATCATCTCGGCCCAGAGGCTCTGGCTCTACTTCCAAGCACACTCCATCCGAGTGGTGACTGACCATCTCCTCTGCAACAACTTTGAGGGGGTGGAGCATTCGAACAGGCTTGCCAAATGGTCGGTAGAGTTGAGTGAGTTCGAAATCTCCTTCGTCCCCCGTCTCTCGATTAAGGCCCAGGCAATGGCCTACTTTTTGGCCGACTATGTGCTCGAGGTGGCGAAGGAAGAGCTCACTCGTCTGACTTCATGGAAGGTGAAGGTAGATGGTGCTTCGGGAAGAAATTCCTTGGGAGTGGGAGTAATCTTGGAAAGTCCCCAGGGGACTAGGATTGAGCAAATGGTAGTGGTGCATTTCCCCATCACCAATAACCAGGTCGAGTACGAGGCCGTAATAGCGAGATTGCGCCTAGCCAGGGAGCTGGGGGTGCTCGACGTAGAGGTCCTCACTGACTTCATGGTGGTGGCATCTCAGATCAACGGGGAGTTTGAGGCGAGAGAGCTTACCCTCCGGCTATACTTAGCCAAAGTGAAGGGGGTCATCAGCACATTTCAAACCTTCTCCATCTGACACGTGCCCAGGGAGGAAAATGAGCAGGTCGATCATCTGGCAAAGCACAGTCCCCGGGTAGGGGGCACCATGATCGATCTATTACGCCCTTCCATCGAGGAGGAAGAGCTGATGGAGGTGGATCAACACCCCTCGTGGATGGATCCGTTCACGACCTTCCTTTTCATAGGGGAGTGTCTGGAGGGGATGGACAAGAAGAAGTTCAGATACAAGTCAGCATGCTATCTCCTACAGGATGGGCAATTATATCGGAAGACTCTCTCGGGGATGTTGGCCCGTTGCGTGGCCGAGAGGGAAGTGTGGAGGATCTTGGAAGAAGTCCACTCCGGGGAGTGTGGAAGCCACTCTGGGAGTCGGACCCTGGAAGGGAGGATTGTCCAACAAGGATACTTCTGGCCTACTCCGGGCCACGGCGCTGCGGAATTCACAAAAAAGTGCCATAAGTGCCAGTTGTGTGCCCCTCCAACTACAACCGACTCAACGCCTCAAGAGCATCACGGCCCCCTGGCCCTTTGTAATTTGGGGGATGGATTTGGTTGGACCATTCCCCCCAAGCAAGCGGGCAGAGGAGATTCTTACTCGTCATGATAAATTATTTTTCTAAGTGGTTGGAGGTGAAGGCGCTGGCCAAGGTGACCTCCCAAGTCATCAAAAATTTTATTTGGGGGGAGATCATCTGCCGCCATGGTCTACCCCAGGCCATTGTCACGGATAATGGGCCTCAGTTCGCCAGCACGGAATTCACTAGCTTCTATAAGCAGCTCGGAATTGACCACAGATTTGCCTCGGTCCACCACCCTCGGAGCAACGGGCAGGTGGAGGCGGCAAATAAGGTTATTGTGAACCTCCTGAAGAAGAAGGTTGAAAACCTTAAGGGTAGCTGGGTGGAACAGCTTCCCTTGGTCCTCTGGGCCCTAAGGACGACCCCCAACATAGCAACATGGGAGACCCCCTTCAAGCTCTCCCATGGATACGAAGCGGCACTCCCCATAGAATTTGAAGTCCAGACACCTCAGGTGGTCGCGGTGGAAGAATGCAGGGAAGAATGGCCGGCTGAAAACAAAGAAGAGCTGCGGCTTTCCCTTGACATGGTGGAGGAGTTTTGTGACCTCTCCGCCATCCGACAGGAGGAGGTGAAGAGGAGAATGGTCAAGTACTTTGACAAGCATGTCAGAGTCAAACAATTTGCGGAAGGGGACTTGGTCTTGAAGAAGGTAGATGCAGCAGGAAGATCAGCAGTCGTGGGGAAGCTCAACCCCAAATGGGAGGGTCCATACATTGTAAAAGAGGCCTTGAAATCAGGAGGGTATCGCCTTCGGAATGTGGAGGGCGAGACTCTGAGTCTCACCTGGAGTGGTGATGAATTGAAGCGCTTTTTATCCATAAGATATGTAAGTGGTGTCTTTTTTCCTAAAAAAGCTCCTTTATATACCAAGTCTCTCACAATATTTCGCGCAAGTAGGTGGAGGAAACACTCAGACCCTGAGCAGATCCCGCTGTCAAGCTCTCACCTAGCTGGCAGGGCTGGTTGTCACTCATGTGTGTCAACTCAGACCCCGAGCAGATCCCGCTGCCAGGCTCTCACCTAGCTGGCAGAGCTGGATGTCACTCGAGAGAGTCTACCCAAACCTCAGGAATGACCTCGAAATAGAAAGGAAAAGCATGAGTGGCTTACCTCCACCGAGCGGGACAGGGGCGAGGTTGTCCAGATTTCGGCGCAGGAAGGCGACCTCAAAGTTCTTCCCGGTGAAGAACCCACACAGATCCGCTTCATGGCCCCCCAAGCTAGGGGCGGTCCGGAGGTACCAGCCGCCTCGCTGGGAACGCCACTGGCCGAAGAAGTCGTGGGGGCAGGATCCTTGGTTGGCTGGGTCATTGGGGCCTTGCCTTTTCTTTAGTCTGCGGTGGACGCATCGCTCGTAGCCTTCGCCTTCTTGGGTGGCGGCGGTGGAGGTTGTTCACAGCTCGGCCTCTTCTGGACGGCAGATGTCGGGATCTTGCGCTGTGCGGCGGCTACGGCGTGGGTGCGGGCGAGCTTGCTGGGGACGATCTGCGCGCTCTTGTAAGGGGGTGCAGGGGGATGTCTCGCTCTCCTGCGAGAAGGGAAAGTTAAAGCAGACATTGAAATAGAAAGGAAAAGCGCGAGTGGCTTACCTCCACCGAGCGGGACAGGGGCGAGGTTGTCCAGATTTCGGCGCAGGAAGGCGACCTCAATGTTCTTCCCAGTGAAGAACCCGCACAGATCCGCTTTATGGCCCCCAAGATAGGGGGTGGTAGCTCGCCTCGCCTCGCTGTACCAGCGAGAAGGGGACATTACTGAAGTCCCCCTTGACGAACACGAACTTCTTGAGCCAATTATGGCTCTTATTGATGGTCTCCCGCACCTTGACGTGGACGCTGGAGAAGTGGGTGGTCTCATCCTTGTTCGTGTTCCGAAAGGTAGTTTATTTTCTCCCCCTCCCCAGGCCGCCTCGCCACGAAGCCTGGCGGTATGTAGTCGCTTATGGCCTCGAAGAACTCGCCTTCAGAAATGGCGGCGGGGGGGGGGGGGGATCATGCTCGGAAAAGGTCCAGGGGCACTTGCCCTGGTCATCCGCATCGCTACTGCCACAGCCCATCTCGCAAAGAGCTTGCTAAGCGGGGTGAGAAAGTTCTCGCAGGAAGTGGGCGAGTCAAGGGTCGCAGGAAGCAAAGAAGCTAAGGGAAGTTTTAAATGTGGTGGGTGAAAAAGAACCGGCAAGGCCTATTTAAAGAAAGAAAAAGGGGCGGGAAAACATTCCGCTGGAGGGAAAAGTGCGGATAGCAAAATGAGCCCTGACGTTTCGACTTCCCGGCTCGCAGCCCCACTATAAATACTACCCGACGGCGATTTACGCTTACCCGCACCCGCCCAAGACGCGAGCGAGCTACGACTCGCGCCCGCCCGGAACAGTAGGCGAGTCGTGCGGGTTCGCGATTGGCGAGCTCCCGGTACGCTCCCGCCAAGATCAAATAGACGGGTTGAGGTAGCCGATTCAACGACCTCGCACCCGCTTAAAGAAGCGAAAGGTGAGCGGAAGCGCTTCATCCACATTCAATCAGAAAAACGGATGGCAAACACAATGAAATAACATGCGGCAAGCGTCGAGCCCATCAGCGGGCGAGAGAGTAAAGTTATTACAGACATTGAAAGTGTGTTAAAATAAATAACCCCCCTGAACAGATCGGTTTGGAGTGCGGATGCGTACTGACCCGACGACCGATCGCAGGGAGGGGGTAGGCGGATCAGTACTGGATCCACTTCCATCTGCCCCGCCCACACATCCTAGATCGAGGCAGCACGCGAGGATAGTGGTAAGCGCGAACTGCCACCAGCTCCTGCTGGGTCAGGCCGACTTGCTCAGTGGAGTGCCTAAGCCGCTCCTCGGCCCGTGTAATATGCACTCCAAGAGAAGTAACTTCACCCCCTTTAGCTGGATGTCGCGCTTCCTCTAGATTCGCGAGCCGCTGCTCCGTCGTAGTGTTGTCCCGGTCAACCCTGTTGAAGATCTCTTGTAGCAACAGTGTGTGCTTCTGAAACAGCCGCATCACTTGTTTCTTCATCCCTGCCGCATTCCTCGGGTCGCCTAGATACTCTGAAATTCCCTCTGTGTCAGGGGAGGCAAATATCCCTCGTTCATCTCGACATCAGAGGAGGAGATTGCGTTATAACCTACGAAGAGAAAGGTCATGGGGGGACAAGCAGTGACAAAACAGGCATAAGTACGAGCTTACCGGGAGTCGACACGTCGCCTGCACTGGCTGACGGCCGATAAGAGCCCGGCCGGCCCTGAAAGAGTCCTCCCTCGAGTGCTGCAATGGATTTCCTCAACCCAGGGGGGATTGGCGACCGAGATGTATCCAGAGGGTGGTGCCCCAGGCCCGAGGGGTTGGCGACCTGCTCAGTTGAGAGCGGGGGGGACCCCTTCCCCTCCACCACCTCCATCCTCACGAGACGGCACCTACGGAGAGAGAAGTCAGAAGTGAAGCGACGAGTCGGGCGGGATGTGTGCATACCTCAGGAATGACCTCGATGTCAGCCACCGAGCTGGAGCCCGGGAGGTCATTTGTCGGAGACCGCCTGATGATTCTGCCCTTTACCGGCCTGACGAGGGGGTCGGGCGACCCACACGCCAACCACGGGGCGGCCTCAAGAGCCTCCTCCCTAGTCTTTTGGCTTGCGGCTGCTAGTCGGGCTCGCACCTCCTCACTGACAAGCATCTGATGCAGGCTTGCACGTTGACACCAAATAAATCTACGGGCGAGCACGTTTGCCTCTCCTTGATTCAATCTTATACTCGCACAATCATTTTACGCATCACCATGTTAATTAATTTTTTCAATTATATGCTAACGTACGGGTAGCCAAACCGCTTAGGATCGAACAAAGGCTATAGGCCAATATCGTTTCTGGCTAAAAGGACCCACCCGGCCCGAACGAGCGGTGTTGTACCAAAAGAGATCTACCAAATAAATACGATTTGAAAAAGGTAGATCTCTCCCAACAAAAGAAAATGAAGGTTCGCCAAACCTTTTCGAAAAATAATTCAATCAAGAAAAACACAAAACCAATCGAATAAACCACGATTAATTAACGATTCAAAATTCAACGCCAAGAATCTACCACCACAGGAATTAATCTAGGAAGATAAACACATAATAGGTATAAAGGATTCGTTACCCTATCAGAATGGATGATTCCGATTTCTCTACTTTGATCGTTCTTCAACGACTCCGTCGGGGTCACGCCGGTTGGAGAGAAACTCGTCCGCCTTCGTCGCTTCACGCGGGAGTTAATCCACAAGAGGAGATCTTCTTGCCTTGGCCGAATTTCTTCAAGGATGAGGGTGGCAAATTTTGTTGTTGGTGGTCGGTTTGGGTGAGGAGGATGGGAGGCGGTTTTGTTTAGGGAAAAGGAGTAGGAGAGGGTTGTTAAGGGGAGAAAAGAGGAGGGAGAGAGGGGAGGAGGGTGGCCGAAATTGCCAAGGAAGAGGGGGAAGAGAGGGGGCGGCCAAGGAGGAGAGGAGAAGGAGATTCTCAACACAAGTTAGGGTTTTCTTTTTAATCATTCACTAATTCAATATGACAAATATCATGGCCTATATATAGGATTACACCACTCCATCTCCCTTCATTCAAAATTCAAAATTCAAATTTCAAAATTCAAAATTCAAAATTGAAAATATGATGGTTATATGCATCTATCATAGCACATGAAATGAAATAATTAAAACAACACATGATGGTTATAAGCACTCATCATTACACATGAAATGAAAATTAAAACATGAAATAAATACTTAAAATAAAATTGCTAAAATAATAAAATTATTAAAAATATATAATTATAATTATTTAATTTATAATTATATATTTTTATATAATGGCGGCGGACGTCGATCCCATCCTCGAGCTTGCGACAACGATCATCCCAATCGACGAACTCTCTCAGGCGGGGATCAATGGCGGTCATGTCAGCAACGTCTCCATCAATCCTCCCCCGCTCAAAAGTACTCATCACCGATGAGTTGGTCTGAAAGTACCTGTGCAGGAGAGCATCATCCCAAAGAAACAGGTAGTGGCAAACATCACCACTTGGAGAAGAGAGCACTTCAACTTGGAGTATCCTGTCATGCAAAAAGGTGATCCTAGAGAAACTCGGAATAGCATTAGGCAATAAAGGAGGACAAATTTCTACATCAACAACCAACGTACCTCCAGTGAAGACCGATGAAGAGAGCGATCCAGGCACAAACTCACTACCCAAACCATAAGAAAACAAATTGGACCCAAACGGACAGGCAGATAATTCAAGTGGTGGAGAAACATATGGCGTTAAATTAGAAACATTAAAAATAGTGGTAATACCCCAATCAGTGGATAACTTCAACTGATATGCATATTCTCCTAATTTCATTAATGTCTGGAAAAGGTCCAGTTCGCCAACTCGCCAACTTTCTATAGCACCCGAAGGCAACCGTTTAGGGACGAGACACACCAAAACTAAATCGCAAATCATATAGTGAGACGCTCTTTTATGTAAGCTAGCATGAAATTGATAAGATATAATTTGTATGACTAGCGTTTCACTAATGTGCTTATATAAAATGTGATCATGAGAGGCATAAACTAGTGCGAGATGACTTGTCTTATAAGACAGTGGTAACGAAATCAAGTCAAAAGGCACTTATGCTTTAAATCCGCACACGATCTCATTCGGCGGGCAACAAACATATAAATAATAATAAGACACAACTTGATTGAATAACTTTGTAAAAGTGCGCCTAAGTATCTTACTACCATGTGGTGTGAACCCATGTGCTACGTGACTCAACCCAAATACAGAGGGTAGAGGGGTTAAGTCAGGGGGCTCGGGAGCCTTATAATCAAAGATGACTTTTATTGGCTCAAAATTCGCAGTTCTAATTTTATAATTAATATTTTCACGCTTGGCATGAAGATATGCCAAGGTAACCCGCTCATCATAAATACTAAAAAAGTTGGACGCTCCCGAATGTGATAAGAGGTGCGAGCGATACAACTCCTGGGGCCAAACCTTGGTCACTAACGTGTGGGAAAAAGGGTCATCAAATGACGGTGGGTAAATACGTGCGACCGGGTGTGGGATATGGGTATGTGAAAGAGACACCACATCCAGAGGCACAATAGCCAAAGAATCTGAAATGGATGAGGATAGAACCATAGCTAGACATGCAGAGAAATGAATAGCCAAATGTGTCGAGTAGTCAGATCTACGCAGTGCGGTGAATCGAACAAAAACTAGCGCGCTCAACATACTAATATATAAGTGCTGAGACAATGCCAAGGTAGGAACTAAAAGAGTGGGTGTGTCACAACAACTCAGTCTAGGACTACCGATGCCACATCCTAAATTGTCAACTAATGTGGGCTCATAGATAGGAGGAAGTGTCGGTAAAATCAAACCCGGGATAAAATCCAAATCAGAATAACTTTCACCGATCGGTGATAACTTCAATGAACTCTCATTCGGGGGTAAAACCAAAGAATCGTTCAAAAATACCACTTCCTCGCTTGTAATTTCTTCCAACACACTAGACAAGTCTTCCAATTCAGAATCAGTATAGGCCTCAGAAATGGGCAAAATCAAACCCGGCGTAAATTTTAATTCAGAGTGAACTTCAGATAAAGGAGATAACAATAAAGAACTATCATTCAGGTTCATAGCGCTAAAATCATCTAAACATAAACTTCTCACATAAGGTGAGTCTTCCCAATCGGTTGGGACATCTTTTAAGTCCGGGTCATCAATAATAATAGGGAAATCCACACTCATCGGTTCCTCAGATAACTTAGATATATTCTTAGTAGGTGTAATTGTAAGCTCTAACACGACGGGGTTCGTAGTTTGGAGAGGGCCATCAATACTAGGGTGATCAGTCATAACTCTAGTTGGGCTAATAATAGGCAACGTACTACTCTCACAGATCAGAATGTAATCATCCCATACATCGTATTCTAAATCACTTGGGATTCCCTAGCTTTCAGAATCATCAGACTCGTCGGGCACTTTCGTACGTGAAGGGATACTCTCACCCAGCTGGTCAACTTCATCATCCAGAGATTCTATATCCACATCGGAATCCTCAGAGGTACTAGTCACTATCTCTAGGGGCTTAGATGTCGAGGCTAACAGAGGCATAACCCTAGTGGTAACATCTATCGAATCCACATCAAATGACCTATTAGGAGAGGTTTCCCTAACGGGGGGTGGTGGTCCTAATAGGGCCTTTCCGGTCTGACACGAATAAGCTTTATTCTTAGGAAGGTGGTGCTTCTCAATTTCTAATGTCGTGGTAAAAGTGGAGTCTAGATCGGTGTGCCAATAATGTAGTAATTTACCCGAGATGTAGGAGTTTAACCCCTTATGAAACCTAGAGAGGGTGACCTCTAGCAACTCCTTCACACCACTTCTAACCATCATGTCCTTAAAAAGACGCATATAATCTGAGACCGACTTGTTCCCTTGTTTAATGTTAATCAAATCATCTGTTATCTGTCGCCTGGTCTGGACATTTGGTTTATAGTCATTTTTAAAGGTTGGTAGGGAACTAGTGCCATAAATATACTCACTCTTAGGTTTAGTATTACCAGGGCGAAGGTAGGTGGGATCAAATTGATCCGAAAGTAGGCTACGCATGTGCGGCCAAGCGTAACGATAACTACCAACAAGACGCTCTTCGTTTAAGCAAAACAACCGGGCTTGATCTATTAGTTGCTCTCGGGCAAAGTTAACCTTTTTGTGGTCATCCCATAAGTGGTAATTAAAATAATGCTCTAATCCCTTAAGTCAATCTCTAAAAATTTGGGGACATCCTAAACCATCATAAGTAGGATAAATATGGCGTGCCTTAGGGGTGTGTTCAGGCATATCCTTAGCATATGAATAGTCTAGCCGGACAGCATATACGCCATATGCCATGTTAATGAGAACCGGAGAGAAAACTCAACCGGAACTGGTGCACATGCAATGAGAAATGAACCTGTCCCTATTTAATTTTCAAAGATAGAATTGTTCTCACTTAATAACTATGGCGATAAAAGATATTTTTTGATTTGCTTGCAGGAAATAATATGAAAATTATTAAATAATTTGTTTTGATTCTTTTGCTGTAAAAATAAAAATATAGGCCGCTATTGGCAGACCAAAATTTAAATTTTGTAATGATTTAATAAAAATAATGGCTTAATAAAAATAAAATATTTTTTGATTTCTTACTAATAAAATGATGGGGAAATTCCAAAATTTTATTTTTTTGAATTTTGAGAAAAAAATGAAAATTTTAGGCCGCTATTTGCAGACCCAAAATTTTAAAATTGATTTATATGTTGTGCAATGAAACGTGCAAGTGCGTGTCGGCGTTCTAAGTAATTTTTTTAGGATAGTACTAATTAAGAAATTAGCACAACCTCGCCCTGATACCAAATTGATGCAGGCTTGCACGTTGACACCAAATAAATCTACGGACGAGCACGTTTGTCTTGCTTTGATTCAATCTTATACTCGCACAATCGTTCTACGCAGCACCACGTTAATTAATTTTATCAATTATATGCTAACGTGGTAGCCAAACCGCTTAGGATCAAACAAAGGCTATAGGCCAATATCCTTTCTGGCTAAAAGGACCCACCCGGTCCGAACGAGCGGTGTTGTACCAAAAGAGATCTACCAAATAAATACGATTTGAAAAAGGTAGATCTCTCCCAACAAAAGAAAACGAAGGTTCGCCAAACCTTTTCGAAAAATAATTCAATCAAGAAAAACACAAAACCAATCGAAGAAATCACGATTAATTAACGATTCAAAATTCAACATCAAGAATCTACCACCACAAGAATTAATCTAGGAAGAGAAACACACAATAGGTAGAAAGGACTCGTTACCCTATCAGAACGGATGATTCTGATTTCTCTACTTGGATCGTTCTTCAATGGCTCCGCCGGAGTCACGCCGGTTGGAGAGAGACTCGTCCGCCTTCGTCGCTTCACGCCGGAGTTAATCCACAAGAGGAGATCTTCTTGCCTTGGCCGAATTTCTTCAAGGATGAGGGTGGCAAATTTTGTTGTTGGTGGTCGGTTTGGGTGAGGAGGATGGGAGGCGGTTTTGTCTAGGGAAAAGGAGTAGGAGAGGGTTGTTAAGGGGAGAAAAGAGGAGGGAGAGAGGGGAGGAGGGTGGCCGAAATTGCTAAGGAAGAGGGGGAAGAGAGGAGCGGCCAAGGAGGAGAGGAGAAGGAGATTCTCAAGACAAGTTAGGGTTTTCTTTTCAATCATTCACTAATTCAATATGACAAATATCATGACATATATATAGGCTTACACCACTTCATCTCCCTTCATTAAAAATTCAAAATTCATAATTCAAAATTCAAAATTCAAAATTCAAATTTGAAAATATGATGGTTATATGCACTCATCATAGCACATGAAATGAAATAATTAAAACAACACATGATGGTTATAAGCACCCATTATTACACATGAAATGAAAATTAAAACATGAAATAAATACTTAAAATAAAATTGCTAAAATAATAAAATTATTAAAAATATATAATTATCGTTATTTAATTTCTAATTATATATTTTTATATGATGGCGGCGGACGTCGATCCCATCCTCGAGCTTGCGGCAGCGATCGTCCCAATCGACGAACTCTCTCAGACGGGGATCAATGGCGGTCATGTCAGCAATGTCTCCATCAATCCTCCCCCGCTCAAAAGTACTCATCACTGATGAGTTGGTCTGAAAGTACCGGTGCAGGAGAGTATCATCCCAAAGAAACAGGTAGTGGTAAACAACACCACTTGGAGAAGAGAGCACTTTAACCTGGAGTATCCTGTCATGCAAAAAAGTGGTCCTAGAGAACCTCAAAAAAGCATTAGGCAATAAAGGAGGACAAATTTCTACATCAACAACCAATGTACCTCCAGTGAAGAACGATGAAGAGAGCGATCCAGACACAAACTCACTACCCAAACCATAAGAAAACAAATTGGACCCAAACGGACAGGCAGATAATTCAAGTAGTGGAGAAACATATGGCGTTAAATTAGAAACATTAAAAATAGCGGTACCAATCAGTGGATAACTTCAACTGATATGTGTATTCTCCTAATTTCATTAATATCTGAAAAAGGTCCAGTTCGCCAACTCACCAACTTTCTATAGGACCCGAAGGCAACCGTTTAGGGACGAGACACACCAAAACTAAATCGCAAATCATATAGTGAGACGCTCTTTTATGTAAGCTAGCATGAAATTGATAAGATATAATTTGTATGGCTAGCGTTTCACTAATGTGCTTATATAAAATGTGATCATGAGAGGCATAAACTAGTGCGAGTTGACTTGTCTTATAAGACAGTGGTAACGAAATCAAGTCAAAAGGCACTTGTGCTTTAAATCCGCGCACAATCTCATTCGGCGGGCAACAAACATATAAATAATAATAAGACACAACTTGATTGAATAACTTTGTAAAAGTGTGCCTAAGTATCTTACTACCATGTGGTGTGAACCCATGTGCTTCGTGACTCAACCCAAATACAGAGGGTAAAGGGGTTAAGTCAGGGGGCTCGGGAGCCTTATAATCAAAGATGACTTTTATTGGCTCAAAATTCACAGTTCTAATTTTATAATTAATATTTTCATGCTTGGCATGAAGATATGCCAAGGTAACCCGCTCATCATAAATACTAAAAAAGTGGGACGCTCCCGGATGTGACAAGAGGTGCGAGCGATACAACTCCTGGGGCCAAATCTTGGTCACTAACGTGTGGGAAAAAGGGTCATCAAATGGCGGTGGGTAAATACGTGCGACCGGGTGTGGGATATGGGTATATGAAAGAGACACCGCATCCAGAGGCACAATAGCCAAAGAATCTGAAACGGATGAGGATTGAACCGTAGCTAGACATGCAGAGAAATGAATAGCCAAATGTGTCGAGTAGTCAGATCTACGCGGTGCGGTGAACAGAACAAAAACTAGCGCGCTCAACGTATTAATATCTAAGTGCTGAGACAATGTCAAGGTAGGAACTAAAAGAGTGGGCGTGTCACAACAACTCAGTCTAGGACTACCGATGTCACGTCCTAAATCGTCAACTAATGTGGGCTCATAGATAGGAGGAAGGGTCGGTAAAATCAAACCCGGGATAAAATCCAAATCAGAATAACTTTCACCTAGCTCAATAGTGAAATCTATCTCCCGCTGAGGTGGGGCTCCAGGGAGATCGCCAGGGAACACATTAGGGTACTCGGATACCACTGGAATGCTGTCCAAAGCAGGCTTAGGCTTCGAAGTCCCCACTAGCATGAAGAACAGCTCTGCACCGACACGAACCGCCTTAACCACCTGAAGAGCAGACATCAAAGTCTTGCTCGACCCTTTCAAGCCCGCAAATGTCATCTCACGACCAGTTCCCAACTTGACCTCCTTGCGATTGCAATCAATGTGTGCTTGCTTCTCCGAGAGCCAGTTTATACCAAATATCACGTCGAACTCCACTAGCAGCAGTAACGACGCTTGCAAATCAAACACCTGACTCCCAATACGAATCTTTATGTCACAGACTCTATCCGTGCGCATTGAACACCCATTCGGCAACAATACATCCAGTTTGTCCTTTGCCATCGAAGAAGGTACTCCGATGCGCGATATAAATCCTTCGGACAAAAAGGAGTGCGAAGCTCCCGTATCAAAGAGTGCTCTCGCCGGACTATCGCAAATCAAAGCATAGCCTATACAAGCAGTAATAAGCTAGCATGCGCAAGGTAACAAGTATTTAAAGCTAACTTGTTATAAATTTAAACCATACCTGTCACCACATAGACTTGCTTTATGTCCTCCTGCTGGCCAAGGCTATAGACTCTAGTGTACAACCCTGTGTCCGGCGAGCGGGTCCCACCAGGGAGGTTGAACAGGCCTGCCCCCGCGACTCGCACCCAAGCGGCAGGACGGGCTGAACGACTAAAGGGCTGGCCCGCTCCTGCCCATCTCAGGCGAGCGAGCTGGCGACCCGCAGCAAGCGGGCCGGACCCGAGCTGGCGACCCGCAGCAAGCGGGCCGGACCCGAGCTGGCGACCCGCCGCAAGCGAGCCGGACCCCGAGCGCGACCTGACCGCCGATCCGCCCGGCAAAAGGCAGGCGGCTCGCCCATATCGGCTCGCACTCGCCCAGTGAGGGTAGGCGAGCCCCAGAGCCGGGTCGCGCCCGCCTCCTGCGGGAGAACTGAAGGCGAGCTGACCGCCCGGGGGTGCGAATAGCTACTCAGAACAGCGGAGCCTCGCTGTTGGAAGACCAGGTTGGACTGCGCATAGCTGTTCAGAACAGCGGAGTTTGGCTGTTGGCAGACCCATCCAGGGGCCTTTTTGTACTTCCAGGTCAGTCCTTTTGGTTATTGGCAGTTCAGATTCTGAAAATCTATAAATAAGACCCAAGGGGTACCTCAGAGGACACGCTTTCGGTGCCTCCTTGCTCTCATTTTCAAGTGTTCTCTGAGAGTGCCTTAGCTCGGTTCTTGGCTAAGGAGGGGAAGCGCTCAGAGATCTTCCGGGTTTGTGGTGGGACCTCCCTGCCGAGCCCTTGGGTCTGTCTTTTCTTGCCTCTCTCGTTGTTTTTCTTGCAGGTGCGAAGTAGGCGCGAGACCACCCCTTCCTCAAGGGTCGAACTCCACAAGAGGCCGGTTTCCGGTTTCAACATCTTGGTGCGGTGAGCGTGGAGAGTGGTCAGTGCAGAAAAGCTTCGGCGAGCTCAATGACGGGAGGTCAAGGATCTGACAGGCAGAACTCGCCGCCCAACCCACCTCTCGCGACAGTGGGGATGTTTGAAGACTTCAGGAACGAGGTGCTGGATCTTGTCAAGATCGCACTCGGCGTGCGGGCCGAGTGTTCGACTCCGGCAGCCCAGATCGCGGCCGCCCCCTCTCTGGGCGAGGACGCTCCTAGCAGGCGAGCCGGGAAGGAAGTGGCTGAGGAAGGTCGGGGGAGCGAGCTCTCGGGGCACGAGCTCTTCCCCGGCTCGGCGGGCCGAGGCCGATTCGGCGAGCTGGGTCCGCGTGACTCGCCGGCCCGCCAGGTGGGGGGAGGCAGCCCTTTTAGCGAGCTGGTCTCCTCAGCTCCAGTACCAGACGGGTTCAGAGAGCCCGAGATGACCTACTACACCGGGAAGGGAGACCCGGTTCAGCACGTCCAGTGGTTCGAGGACGTGGTCTCCATCCGTCAGATGTCGAACAGATTCAAGTGCCGTCTCTTCGCCATCACCCTCCGGGATAAGGCGAGGGAGTGGTTCCACCAGCTGTCGGCCAGTTCCATCTATTGCTTCGAGGACCTACGCTGAGGGTTCATGTTGAGGTTCACTACCGCAAAGAAGAGGAAGAAGGAGTCTGAGTCCCTGTTCCACATAAAGCAGGGGGTGAACGAGACGTTGGGGAGCTACGTCGATCGGTTCCAGGAGGAGGTTACCCAAGTCCAGGAGATGCCGGGCCACAGTCTGATGATGGCCTTCACCCTGGGCCTGCAGCAGGGTTTCTTCCGCATGGAGCTGAAGAGGATTCCCCCTCTCTCCTACGAGGAGCTGATGGAGAGGGCGGCGAGAGAGGTCGACGGGGAGGCGTCGAACCCAGAATTTGCGAGGAAGTTGGCCAGGTGGGCGACTGAGGAGGAGAAGGAGTCGAAGGGAGGAAGAAGACAGGAAGAGAGGAGGGAGGAGCCCAGGCAGAGGGAGCAGAGGGAGCAGAGGCAGCTCCAAGTACAACAGCCAGGATGGGGGCGTCAGGAGCCCGACCGTAGGCTGGGCTGGAGACCAGAGTGGCAGGGGCAGGGGCCACAGAGGGGATACTACGGGAGAGGTCACTATCAGGGGAGGCAGGACCAGTTCCACCCCCCAGGCTGGAGGCAGGGTCAGAGGCCGCGGCTCCCCGATCAGGAGGAGGCCATGGCCATAGCTCTGGGAGCAAGGAGAGGGGTCATGAGGAGGAGGAGAAGGGAGTTCAGGGTGGAACTGCCCTACTGCGACTTCCATCAGGAAGAGGGGCACGCAACGGCCACGTGCCCGGAATTCTTGGAGATGAGAGAGAACAGGGGGCGGCAGCAGCAGCAGGAGGGGGTGCGGCAGGAAGTAAGGATCGAGGAGGTCCTGCCTCGGACGGAGGAGGATCGCTGTGAAGACCGGGTGGATGTGGGGACCCGAGGAATGATCGGAGTGATCCACGGGGGAGTGGGGGTCGAGGCTTCCCGCAAGGCAAGTCTCCACACCATGTATCGGCGGAGCGTCGCCTCTACGTCCCAAACCCCGCCGCCAGAGGAGAGGATCACTTTCTCCAGAAGCGACATGCCGGACCACGAGGATCCGTTCTGTGATGCGCTGGTCATCAAGGCCGCCATCGAGAACTTCACTGTCTCTCGAATCCTAGTGGACAATGGGAGTTCCGTGAACGTCGTCTTCAAGAAGGCGTTCGACGCGATGCAGGTAGAAGCTAAGAGGGTGCTGGCCTCGGACGGGCCCTTGTCCGGGTTCTCGGGAGAGAGGAAGGAGGTAGAAGGAGGAGTCGGCCTCCACGTAACCCTGGGGGGGCAGTCCCGAAACTGCAAGTTCGTCATTGTGGACACCCCCAGCAGCTACAGCGCAATCTTCGGGAGGCCCCTGATCAGCGCCTTCCGCTGCGTCCCCTCATCTTTCCATCAGTGCTTGAAGTTCAACACTGAGGGGGCGCAGGTCAGGGTTAGGGGAGACCCTAAGGTGGCACGGGAATGCTACGTCACCGCGGTAAACACCATCTCTTGGCAGGAAGGGGCCGAGGAGATGGGGCGGAGGATGGAGGAGGACGAGCAGGAAGCCGGAGAGGTGGGGCTGGAGGTGAAGGGCTGCGCAGAGAAGGTGGAAGGAGGGAGTTTGGGGGAAGTGGTCGAGGTAAGGGCCGTGACAGAGGAGATGGAGGTAGAGGTCCCCGCTCAGGAGGAAGGGGATGCCGAAGGATGGGGGGAGCGGTCCAGGCTGGAGGCCGCAGAGGAGGTGGTGGAGCTGGAGGTGCTCACCCGCGGAGGCAGGGTGGAGAAGATCCGCGTCAGCGGGGGGCTGACCCCGGAGGACCAGGGCAGGATGCTGGAGTGCATCCAGAAGAACGTGGACATCTTCGCCTGGAGCACCGCGGAGATGCCGGGGGTTGACGCGGATGTGGCTTGCCACCGCCTCAACCTGGACCCGGGAACACGCCCCGTCCAGCAGAAGAAGAGATCCACGGCGGACAGGCTAGCGGAACCCATCAGGGAGGAGGTGGCAAAACTTCTCAAAGCGGGCTTCGTGTCCGAAATTCAATACCCCGGCTGGGTCTCGAACGTTGTGATGGTCAAAAAGGGAGACGGCCGCTGGCGCTTGTGTATCGATTTTTCCCTTCTTAATAAAGCTTGTCCTAAGGATTGTTACCCCTTGCCTCGGATCGACGCGCTGGTTGACTCAGCCGTCGGTTTTTCTATAATGAGTTTTTTAGATGCATTTTCAGGTTACCATCAGATCAGGATGCACCCCCCGGACATAAAGGATGTCTCATTCATCACAGGGGACGGCTGCTATTGCTACAAGATGATGCCGATCGGGTTGAAGAACGCCGGTGCCACCTATCAAAAAATGATGGACAGGGTCTTCAAGGAGCAAAGGGGGAGAAACTTGGAGGTCTACGTGGACGACCTCATGATCAAGAGCCGAGACGTGGACTCCCACCTCCGGGACCTGGAGGAGACGTTTGTCACCCTGCGCCGATACAAGATGCGGCTGAACCCCCTTAAGTGTGTTTTCGGGGCTAGCCGGGGGAAGTTCTTGGGGCATCTCCTCACCCCCGCGGGGGTCGAGCCGAATCCCGACAAGGTCAAGGCTATCTTGGAGCTGGGGTCCCCGCGGAATGCCAAGGAGGTCCAACGGTTGACAGGGAAGCTAGCAGGACTGAGCCGCTTCCTCTCTCGGGCAGGGGAGAAGTGCTCCCCCTTCTTCAAAATGCTGAGGGGGGGCCAGAGGTTCGAATGGACTAAGGAATGCGAGGAGGCGTTCCAGGCCCTCAAGGTGCAGCTAACACAGGCCCCGCTGCTCCAAGGGCCGGAGGAGGGTGAAGACTTGTTCTTATATCTCGGGGTCGGGGCAGAGGCCTTGAGCTCCGTCTTGGTGCGAGAAGAGGGGAAGAGGCAGCTCCCTGTTTATTATGTCAGCCGGGTCCTGAGGAAGGCCGAGCTCCGATACCCAATCTTGGAGAAGCTTGCGTTCGCACTGATTATCTCTGCTCGGAGGCTACGACCATACTTCCAGGCACACTCAATCCGAGTGGTGACCGACCACCCCCTCCGCAACATCTTCGAGGGGGTGGAGCACTCGGGCCGGCTGGCCAAGTGGTCGGTGGAGCTAAGCGAGTTCGATGTTTCCTTCGTGCCACGGCTCTCGATCAAAGCTCAGGCGATGGCCGACTTCCTGGCTGACTACGTGGTAGAAGTAATAGAGGAGGAGCTCACTTGCCCGGCTCCTTGGAAGGTGAGGGTGGATGGAGCCTCAGGAAGGCATTCACTCGGGATAGGAGTGGTCCTGGAGAGCCCCCAAGGGACTCAGATTGGGCAGACGGTGGTGGTACATTTCCCCATTACCAACAACCAGGCCGAGTACGAAGCAGTGATAGCGGGACTACGCCTGGCCAGAGAGTTGGGGGTGCTGGATGTGGAAGTCCTGACCGACTCCATGGTGGTGGCTTCCCAGATCAACGGGGAGTTCGAAGCAAGGGAGCCCGCTTTGAAGTTATACTTGGCCAAAGTGAAGGGGGTCATAGGGACCTTCCAGACCTTCTCCATCCGACACGTGCCAAGGGGGGAGAATGAACAGGCCGACCAACTGGCGAAGCATGGCCCCCGGATGGGGGGCACCATCACCGACCTGTTCCGCCCCTCCATCGAAGAGGGGGAGCTCATGGAGATCGATCAGCAGCCCTCGTGGATGGACCCAGTAACAGTTTTCCTCTCCACGGGAGAACATCCGGAGGGAGTGGACAAGAAGAAGCTGAGGCATAAGTCCGCCTACTACCTCCTCAAAGACGGGCAACTATACAGAAAGACCCTTTCCGGGATGCTGGCTCGCTGCGTGTCCGAGGGCGAGGCGCAGAGGATCTTGGAAGAAGTCCACTCCGGGGAGTGCGGGAGTCATTCCGGGAGTCGGACCTTGGAGGGGAGGATAGTCCGGCAGGGGTATTTCTGGCCCACCCTGGGCCGGGACGCCGCGGAGTTCGCAAGAAGATGTCATAAGTGCCAGCTATTTTCCCCCCTCCAGCTACAGCCGGCCCAGCAACTCAAGAGCATCACGGCCCCCTGGCCCTTTGCGATCTGGGGAATGGATTTGGTTGGGCCGTTCCCCCAGGCTAGCGGCCAGAGAAGGTTCCTCCTGGTGATGATCGACTACTTCTCAAAGTGGATGGAGGTGAAGGCGTTGGCAAAGGTGACCTCCCAGGTAATCAGGAACTTCGTTTGGGGGGAGATCATCTGTCGCCATGGGCTGCCCCAGGCCATCGTCACAGACAACGGGCCTCAGTTCGCCAGCGCCGAGTTCACCAGTTTTTGCGAGCAGCTTGGGATCGACCTCAGATTCGCCTCGGTCCACCACCCCAGGAGCAACGGGCAGGTGGAGGCGGCAAACAAAGTCATCGTCAATCTCCTCAAAAAGAGGGTGGAAAACCTGAGGGGGAGCTGGGTGGAGCAGCTCCCCGCCGTCCTTTGGGCCCTTAGAACCACCCCTAACACGGCCACGGGGGAGACCCCCTTCAAGCTCTCCCATGGGTGCGAGGCGGTGCTTCCCATAGAATTCGAAGTCCAAACGCCGCGAGTCGGGACGGCCAGAGAAGGCCGAGAGGAATGGCAAGCCGAGAATGGGGAGGAACTGAGGCTCTCCCTCGACATGGTGGAAGAGTTGAGGGACCTTTCGGCCATCCGGCAGGAGGAGGTCAAAAGGAGGATGGCAAAATACTTCGACAAGCATGTCAGGGTCAAGCAGTTCGCTGAAGGGGACCTGGTACTGAAGAAGGTGGACGCGGCGGGGCGGTCAGCGTCCGTAGGGAAACTCAACCCCAGCTGGGAGGGGCCATTCATTGTGAAGGAAGCTTTGAAGTCGGGGGGCTACCGGCTCCAAAATGTAGAAGGCGAGACCCTGAGTCTCACCTGGAGTGGAGACGACTTGAAGAGATTTTTTCCCTAATTTCCTGTAAGCAACATGATTTATTATAATGAAGCTTTTCTTTTCCCTCCCCCAGGATTGTCATACCTAGGCTCGCTCAGAGAGTGGGAACGAATTTGGACCCCGAGAAGATCCCGCTGCCAGGCTCTCACCTAGCTGGCAGGGCCGGAAGTCACTCGGTGTCATCCCTAGCCTCGAGAAGATCCCGCTGCCAGGCTCCCACCTAGCTGGCAGGGCCGGAAGTCACTCGATGGAGAATGAATTTGGACCCCGAGAAGATCCCGCTGCCAGGCTCTCACCTAGCTGGCAGGGCCGGAAGTCACTCGGTGTCATCCCTAGCCTCGAGAAGATCCCGCTGCCAGGCTCCCACCTAGCTGGCAGGGCCGGAAGTCACTCGATGGAGAATGAATTTGGACCCCGAGAAGATCCCGCTGTCAGGCTCTCACCTAGCTGGCAGGGCCGGAAGTCACTCGGTGTCATCCCTAGCCTCGAGAAGATCCCGCTGCCAGGCTCCCACCTAGCTGGCAGGGCCGGAAGTCACTCGATGGAGAATGAATTTGGACCCCGAGAAGATCCCGCTGCCAGGCTCTCACCTAGCTGGCAGGGCCGGAAGTCACTCGGTGTCATCCCTAGCCTCGAGGAGATCCCGCTGCCAGGCTCCCACCTAGCTGGCAGGGCCGGAAGTCACTCGATGGAATGACTCAGAAAGCAATGGCCTGCGACCTAGAGCAAATCGCGTTGTCAGACTCCCACCTAGCCGGCAAGGCCGGGAACTACCCGAAAAGCGTGCGCAGCAGGAAGGAATCGCAAGAGTTAGCCAGAAAAGAAGGAAAGGGTCTAGCATAGCCCCACCCTCAAGCCCCGGAAAAGGTGGTCGAGTAAATGCAAAGGCCCGGGCGAGAGTCCCCAGAAAATTAAGCGTGCGGCCGAGGAGCGAGCCGGCTCGCCTCGCTCGGCGGACGAGCCAGTTCACCTCGCTCGGCGGACGAGCCAGCTCACCTCGCTCGGCGGACGAGCCAGCTCACCACGCTCGGCGGACGAGCCAGCTCGCCTCGCGCGGCGAGCGGGCAGCGGCCTCGTCAGAACCGGACCGCAGGGGGGGTCGCGCCGTCCGGCAATGACGTCGTTGGGAAAAAACAAGGCGGGCGAGAAATATAAGAGGAACAATAGCTGAAAGGAACAATAGATAGGAATATAAAGTATAAGCGCGACTCGCGCATACATCTCAGACCAGATTGTTATACATCATGTTCATCTACAAAGTATATTACAAAAAGGGGGGGGGAAACGCGAGACCTAGAGACCCTAAAGCGGCTGGAAGCTTCTGTCGCCGGGCTCCGGCACGGGGAGGAACAGCGCCGGCACTACGTCTTTTGCCGAGAGTCCCACTGCCTCGCTCGTAAGCAGATCTGCGCGCCTCATCACCTGCATCGTGTATCTCGCTGCGCTGGCCGCGTTCTTCTGCATTAGCACCTCCAGGTCGTAGTCGGAGAGGTGCTCGCGCGGGCAGACCCTGCTGTCTGGAGGAGGGACAGCGGCGGCGGCCTCCAGCTCGCGTACTCGCGCCTCCAGCGCCGCCTTTTCTTGGCCAAGGGTGGCGATCTCGGCACCCATCCGGCTCGCCGTCGCCGCGTCCTGGGGAAAAATGAACAGGAATAACCGTGAGCCGTGTTAACGAAAAGGAGGAAGTACGGTTCAGGCTGAGCACGTACCACCCCTCCCAGATACCGCGCGAGGGTCTCCTCGGCTGCGTTGGCTCGCCTCCTGTGAGTGTCCGCGTCCGCCTGGGCGAGCTTCCGGGCCTCTTCCTTCTCATCCGCCATCTTCTGGATAGACGCGGCGTTCCGCTCCACCTGGGTGCAGCGCCTCCCCACCATGTGAGCCAGCTCCAGACCGCGCAGCTGGGCCCGCGAGCTCTCATGAATCAGCACTCGCGTCGCCTCCTTGTCATATATGGCGGCGTCTTCACGCGAGTACAGACCAAAGGAGAGGCTGTACGCCTCCCCGCCGATGGTATCCTGCTCCATCCAGCTCGGCAGCAGGGTCGAGATCGTTGCGCGATTCGACTCCTTGTCCCACGACAGGAGCGGGACGCCGAGCTCGTCCAAGTACTTCTCGCCGTAACCGAAGTTCCGATGCCCTCTCGGCACCGGCCCCGCAGCGGCTTCAGACTCGCCCGGCGGCGCGGAGGTGCCCGCCGCCCCGACCGGGGAGTCGCTGGTCGAAGCAACCAGCGGGGGCGAGGGGGCCTCAGTCGGCAAAACCGCGGGGGCCTTGCCTTTTCTTTGGCTCGCGGAGGGTTGCTGATCCGCGGTCTTCGCCGACTTCGGCGGAGGCGCTGACTGTCCGCCGCCCGGTCGCTTCTTGGCCGGGATCGATGAGATGTCGCGCTGGGCGGCATCCGCGGCCTGGGCGTGGGCGAGAACCCCGGGGGGAATCCGAGCGCTCTCATAAGGGGGGTGAAGAGGAATGTCGCGTTCACCTGCGAAGGAGGGAAGGTGAGATGAAAGAAGAGTGGGAAAGTAAGGACTAATGGAGACGAGTGGCAAACCTCCCCCCGGCGGGACAGCCGCGAGATCGTCAAGGTGGCGGCGCAGGAACGCTACTTCAAAGTTCTTCCCGACGAAAAACGCGAACAGGTCGGCTTCATGGCCGCCTAGGCTGGGTGGCCGGTAGCTCGCCTCGCTGAGCTGCACCGGCGAGAAGGGCACGTTGCCGAGGTCCCCTTTGACGAACAGGAACTTCTTCAGCCAATTGTGGCTCTTGTTAACTGTCTCCCGCACCTTGAGGTGGGCGCTGGAGAAGTAGGCCGTCCCGTCTCGGTTCGCCCTGAAGGAGAACAGCTTAAGGAATACTGCGAGGCTGAACTCCACCCGCTCCTCTCGCAGGAAGCAGGCGAACCCCATCATGACGGCGATGGAGTTCGGGGTCATCTGGCCCAGGATGACCCCGAAGTATTTTAGCACCTGGCGCACCTCGGGCCATAGGGGGAGTCGCAGGCCTACCTCGAAGTGAGCGAGAGGGATGGCGAGCTCATCCCTAAACAGGTCGTTGATCTTCTCCCCCTCTTCGGGTCGCCTCGCAGAGAACCCGGCTGGGATGTGGTCGCCTAAAGCTTCCAAGTACTCGCGCTCTGTGATGACGGCGCGAGGGAAATCATGCTCGGAGAAGGTCCAAGCGCATTTGCTTCGGCCGTCCTCGTCGTCGCCGCCTCCGCCCATCCCCGTCGATTCGCCGCCGAACGCGAGAGAAGAAGCCGGGAGGCGAGCTAGAATCGCACTTCGCGAGAAAAGGGGAAGCGAGAAGACGTTTTGGAATCGGTGGAGAAATAAGGGCCGGCAAGGCCTATTTATAGGAAAAGAGAAGGGGCGGGAAACTTCCCGCCAAAAGATGGGGTGCGGATAGCAAAAATTAATCCGACGGTTCGACTTCCCGCGCGCGACCGCGCCTCAAAGGTCGATCCGGCACGGTCCTCGCCCGGCTGCAACCTCGGGAGACCGGCGCGGGCGAACCAACCCCAACCCGCACCCGCACGCCGTGCCGCGCGAGACGGGAGATTCCCGTCTAGCGAGCTCCCCGGCTCGCCCTCGCCCCGATCAGCGCGAAAGGGAGAATGGACCCTTCCCTTTAACCCGCACACAGAAATCAAAAGAAAAGCAGCGCGATAATTTCAATACATCTCAGCAATAAAATAGTTAGGCCCCTAGGCGGGCTAAAAGAGTCGCGAGCAATTATAAGTACAAGATAACTGCGAAATAACAGTAACCCCGCGGTATCCCGCGAGCGAGGGGCAAACAGCTGGGTCAGTACTCGACCCACTTCCACCTGTGCCGCCTCTTCGTTCCCGCTCGCGGCGGCACGCGAGGATCGTGGTAGTCGCGAACCGCCACCAGTTCCCGCTGAGCCATGCCGACCTGCTCTGTGGCGCTCCTAAGATGTCCCTCGGCCCGCGTTATGTGCACGCCCGGCGAGGTGACGTCGTCGTCTTCCGCTTCACGCCGAGGGCCCTCCAGGACAGCGAGCCGGGCCTCAGTCTCGGCCTTATCTTCGTCAACCCTCCTCATGATCTCCTTCAACATCAGTGTGTGTTTCTGGAACAGCCGTGTCACCTGCCCCTTCATCGCGACCGCGTCGGTCGGGTCGCCCAGGTAGTCAGAAACGCTGTCCACATCAGGCGGAGGCGAGTACCCTTCGCTCATCTCGGTATCGGGAGAGGCCCTGTGGAAGCCTGCAAGCGAGGCGAGTCAGAAGGAGCGAGCAAGAGACGAAGCCCAACAATAAAAACCAGCTCACCAGGGGTTGGCACATCGCCCGCACCGACAGATGGGCGAGAAGAGCCCGGCCGACCCTGAAAGTTCCCTCCCTCGAGGGTCTCAAGAGATTTCCCCAGCCCATGGGAGACCGCCGGACGGGGAGTTTCCGGAGGTGGGCGATCCGGACCTGGGGAACTCGCGATCTTCTCAGGCGATGGAGGCGGGGGACGATCCTCTCCCCGGTTCTCCACCTCCTCACAGGGAATTACCTGCAAAACAGGGAGTCAGACGAATAGCGATAATCAGCGGAAGGCCACGCACCCCGGGGACGACCTCAGCACCCGCCGCCGAGCTGGAGGCCGGGCAGTCGCCCGCCAGAGAACGCTTAACGATCTTTCCCTTCGCCGGCCTAAAGAGGGGGCCGGAGGATCCGCGAACTAGCCATGGGGCGGCCTCGAGGGCCTCCTCCTGAGTCTGCAGGACCGCTGCCGCCAGGCGAGCTCACACTTCTTCGCTAACCGGCATCGAGGAACAAAAGTCTGCTCAGAGAAGATAAAGGGATTTGGGGAGCCTCCTACAGGGGTCAGCGGTATGTATTTATAGCAGAACAGTGGGCCCCCACCAGAAGATTCCCTGCCAGCTCAGCACAGAGGCTCGCCGAACACGCGGGTTGGATGGTTCTTTCCGAGCTTGGTTCAAGCTCAAAAAGAGCGGGGATTGTGTACAACCCTGTGTCCGGCGAGCGGGTCCCACCAGGGAGGTTGAACAGGCCTGCCCCCGCGACTCGCACCCAAGCGGCAGGACGGGCTGAACGACTAAAGGGCTGGCCCGCTCCTGCCCATCTCAGGCGAGCGAGCTGGCGACCCGCAGCAAGCGGGCCGGACCCGAGCTGGCGACCCGCAGCAAGCGGGCCGGACCCGAGCTGGCGACCCGCCGCAAGCGAGCCGGACCCCGAGCGCGACCTGACCGCCGATCCGCCCGGCAAAAGGCAGGCGGCTCGCCCATATCGGCTCGCACTCGCCCAGTGAGGGTAGGCGAGCCCCAGAGCCGGGTCGCGCCCGCCTCCTGCGGGAGAACTGAAGGCGAGCTGACCGCCCGGGGGTGCGAATAGCTACTCAGAACAGCGGAGCCTCGCTGTTGGCAGACCAGGTTGGACTGCGCATAGCTGTTCAGAACAGCGGAGTTTGGCTGTTGGCAGACCCATCCAGGGGCCTTTTTGTACTTCCAGGTCAGTCCTTTTGGTTATTGGCAGTTCAGATTCTGAAAATCTATAAATAAGACCCAAGGGGTACCTCAGAGGACACGCTTTCGGTGCCTCCTTGCTCTCATTTTCAAGTGTTCTCTGAGAGTGCCTTAGCTCGGTTCTTGGCTAAGGAGGGGAAGCGCTCAGAGATCTTCCGGGTTTGTGGTGGGACCTCCCTGCCGAGCCCTTGGGTCTGTCTTTTCTTGCCTCTCTCGTTGTTTTTCTTGCAGGTGCGAAGTAGGCGCGAGACCACCCCTTCCTCAAGGGTCGAACTCCACAAGAGGCCGGTTTCCGGTTTCAACATCTAGGTTGAGCCGGAGCATAGTGGGATGGGGTTGACTCCACCGCCTAGCCCTTCTCCTCGTAGGTTGCTTCCGGCTTCCTCTCGGACTTTGGACGTCCGCTCCAACAGTCTCGGGCAAAGTGTCCCGGATTTCCACAGTTATAGCATGCACCCGGGGTTTGGCTTGTAGTTGCCCCCGAAGCACCGGAAGATGGGGCTGGACCCGAAGTCCTAGTCTTCTTATGGAACTTACGAAACCCAAATTTTGAGGTAGTCAACACCTTGAACTCTGTCTTCTTAACACTAGAGTCTCTCTTCGCTTGCACATTCCTTAGATCCTTCTCCAACGGCCGGGCCGTATTGACCAGGGTCAAGAAGCATTGGATGTCACTCGATGGTGTCTACCCAGACCTCGAACAGATCTCGCTGTCAGGCTCTCACCTAGCTGGCAGGGTTGGATGTCACTCGATGGTGTCTACCTGGACCCCGAGAAGATCCCGCTGTCAGGCTCTCATCTAGCTGGCAGGGCTGGATGTCACTCGATGGTGTCTACCCGAATCATGAGCAGATCCCACTGCAAGGCTCTCATCTAGCTGGCAAGGCTGGATGTCACTCGATGGTGTCTACCCGGATCTCGAGCAGAACCCGCTGTCAAGCTCTCACCTTGCTGGCAGGGCTGAATGTCAATCATGTGTGTCTACCTGAACCCCGAGCAGATCCCGCTGCCAGGCTCTCACCTAGCTGGCAGGGTTGGATGTCACTCGTGTGTGTCTACCCAAACCCATAGCAGATCCGGCTAGCAGGATCTGACCTAGCTGGCAGGGCTGGATGTAACTCGTGTGTGTCTACCCGGACCCCAAGCAGATCCAGCTGACAGGCTCTCACCTAGCTGGCAGGACTGGATGTCACTCATGTGTGTCTACCCAGACTCCGAGAAGATCCCGCTATCAGGCTCTCACCTAGCTGGCAGGGCTGGATGTCACTCGTGCGTGTCTACCCAGACCCCGAGCACATCTTGCTGCCAGGCTCTCACCTAGCTTGTAGGGCTGTATGTATCCCATATGTGTCTACCCGGACCCCAAGCAGATCCCGCTGCCAGGCTCTCACCTAGCTAGCAGGGCTGGATGTCACTCATATGTGTCTACCCAGACCCCGAGAAGATCCCGCTGCTAGGCTATCACCTAGCTGGCAGGGCTGGATGTCACTCGAGAGAGTCTACCCAGACCCCGAGCAGATCCCGCTGTCAGGCTCTCACCTAGCTGGCAGGGCTGGATGTCACTCGAGAGAGTCTACCCAGACCCCGAGTAGATCCCGCTGTCAGGCTCTCATCTAGCTGGCAGGGTTGGATGTCACTCGATGGTGTATAGCCGAACCCCGAGCAGATCCCGTTGTCAGGCTCTCACCTAGCTAGCAGGACTGGATGTCACTTGTGTGTGTCTACCCTGACCTCGAGTAGATCCCGCTGCCAGGCTCTCACCTAGCTGGCAGGGCTAGATGTCACTCGTGTGTGCCTACCCAGACCCTGAGTAGATCCCGTTGTTAGGCTCTCACCTAGCTAGCAGGGCTGGATGTCATTCGTGTGTGTCTACCTAGACCCCGAGCAGATCCCGCTGCCAGGCTCTCATCTAGCTGGCAGGGCTGGATGTCACTCGATGGTGTCTACCCAGAGCCCGAGCAGATCCCGCTTCCAGGCTCTCACCTAGCTGGCAGAGTTAGATGTCACTCGTGAGAGTCTACTCAGACTCCCAACTGGCTAGCAGGATAGGTCTCAATGAACAAAATGATGATAGAAGTCGGGGGCCTAGGCATTCGAATGTCCGAGGAAGAAATCGCAGAGTTAATGGAATGGGTTCGGCAGGTCGGCAACCCGGAAGTGCCGAGTCGAGACTATGGATTGGCGAGGCGAACTCTTGGGACCCAACATAATTGCCCGGCACCTGAGAAATGGCCAAGGCGGCGAGAGCCCAGGCCGCATCACGTCCTTATGAGGGTCAGCTCGTACAAAACCCAGCAATTCGGGTGCGAGCCGAGTCGGCTCACCTCCTCTATCTCGCAAGCAGCATGATGAAGAATATGGACTAAGGAGACGGGTCGGCACTCGCGGTTCGGCTAAGGCTCCCATATCTCCTGAGCTATAATAGACACTCGACCTTGCTCACGGTATGCGTGATAGGAGACAGCGAGCAGGAGGATCAAAACAGGCCACAAATACAAAAGAGAAAAGACGAACGAATCCGCATTACAAGCAACAGTTCCAAAAGGCACATTCATTGATCGACAAAACTATAAGTTTGGGACTCAGCCTGCGTTTACATTACAACAATATATATATATATGATAGGTGAGACCTGGGGATTCAGCGCGGTGAGCTCTCAGGCGGCAAGTCCTAGAGGGGCTGGTAGGACTTGTCTCCCGGCTTTGATACCGGAAGGAATAGTGTCGGTACCACATCACTCGCAGAAAGGCCCGCGCCCTCGCTCTTAATAAGGTCCTCTAGCCGCAACTTCTAGAGGGTGTACTTTGTAGCACTAGCAACATTCTTCTGCATCATCTCCTCCAGCGCATACTCGGTGTAGTGTGCGAGCTGACAGCTGCTGCTGGAGGGCGGAAGAACAGCTGTTGCGGCTTCCAGGTCACGTACCTGTGCTTGTAGTGCCTCCATTTCTTTCTCCAAGGTGGCGAGGATGGCATCAGCTGCGTCCGCTCTCTCTCTCAGATGCTCTGCCTCCTCCTGGGAGAGACGGCGGGCCTCCTCCTTTTCATCCGCCAGCTCCTTGAGCGAGGGGGCGTTCTTCTCTATCTGGGTGCATTGCGGCCCACCATGTGGGCCAGCTCCAGGCTGCGAAGCTGGGCCCGCGCCCTTTCAATGATCAGCACCTGAGTTGCCTCCTCATTGTAGATGGCGGCGTCTTCCCGTGCGTAGAGGCCGAATGAAAAATTGTAGGCCTCCATGCCGATGGTCTCCTGCTCCAACCAGCTCGGCAGCAAGGTGGAGATGATGGCCCGGTTCGCCTCCTTGTCCCACTGGAGGAGGGGAATGCCGAGCTCATCTAAGCACCGCTCGCCATAGCCGAAGTTTCGGTGCCCTTTCAGTATTGGCTTCACAGCGGGTTGCCCTCCTTGCGGCCCGGAGGTCCTAGCCACCACGCCAGGGGAGCCGCTGCCCGACGCAGCCATAGGGGCAGGATCTTCGGCTGGCTGGACCGCCGGGGCCTTGCCTTTCCTCTAAGCCGCGGTAGGCGCGTCGCCCGCAGACTTTGGCTTCTTGGGCGGCGGCGGCGGCGGCGGTGGAGGTTGTTCACGGCTAGGCAGCTTCTGGGCGGCAGATATCGGGGGTCTCTCGATGCGCTGCAGCTGCAACCTCAGCGCGAGCGAGATCACTGGAAGCGAGTCGCGCACTCTCATAAGAAGGGTGCAAGGGGATGTCTCGCTCGCCTGCAGGAAAGGAATTATAAGGAAAATTATAATAAAAAGGGAGAAAGAAATGCGGGTAGCTTACCTCCTCCGGGCGGGACAGGGGCGAGGTTGTCCAGGTTCCTGTGCAAGAATGCGACTTAGAAGTTCTTCACTGCGAAGAACCCGCATAACTCTGCTTCATGGACTCCAGGCTAGGGGGGCGGTAGCTCGCCTTGCTGTGCTAGACCGGCGAGAAAGGGACGTAGCTGAAGTCCCCCTTGACAAATACAAACTTCTTTAGCCAATTGTGGCTCTTCTTGACGGACTCCCGCACTTTGACGTGGCTGCTGGAGAAGTAGGGGGTCCCGTCTTTGTTCACCCGGAAGGAGAACAACTTGCGGAAAATCGCAAGACTGAACTTGATCCGCTCTTCCCGTAGGAAGAACGCAAACTCGATCACCACCGCGATGGAGATAACGGTCATCTGGTCGGGGACGACCATGAAGTATTTCAGTATTTGGTGGACCTCCGGTCATAGGGAGAGCCGGAGACCCGCCTCGAAATGCATCGTGGGGATGGCGAGCTCCTCTCTTGAGAGGTCATTGATCTTCTCCCCCTCCCCAGGTCGCCTCGCCATGAAGCCTGGCGGTATGTACTCTCCTATGGCATCTAGGAACTCGCCTTCAGAAATGGAGGCACGGGAGAAATTATGCTCGGAAAAGGTCCAGGCACACTTGCTCCGCCCATCCGCATCCCTGATGCCACCACCCATCTCGCGGGAAACTTGCTAAGCGGGTTGAAGTAATTCTCGCAGGAAGCTGAAGAGTCAGGAGTCACAGGAAGCAAGGAAGAAGGGGAAGTCTTAAATGCGGTGGGTGAGAAAGGGTCGGCAAGGCCTATTTATAGAAAGAAAAAGGGTGGGAAAATATTCTGTCGGTGGGAAAAGTGCGGATAGCAAGATGCGCCCCGACGCTTCGACTCCTGGACCCACCACAGATTTATGTCATCTTACTGATATGTCGTAAAGACCATTCAGCAGCTAGCTACGCTCACCGACGTCCGCCCAAGGGACGGGAGAGCTGCAATTCGCACCCGCCAGAAACGGTGGGTAGGCCGCTTAGGCTCGCAACCTGCTGGCACCCAGCTTACTCCCGCCGAGACTAGATGGGCAGGCTGGGTGAGCTAGTTCAATAATCTCGCGCTTGCTTAAAGAAGGGGTAGGCGAGCAAGAGCGCTTCATTTGCATTCACCCAGAGAAAACTAAGCAGCAACACAATAAAAGTAACATGGAACAAGCATTAAGCCCGTTGGCGGGCGAGAAAATCTCAAATTATTACAAACATATTAAAATGTCCCGTGAAAAGAAAGTTCGTGACCCTACCATGCGAACTGGTCTAAGATGCGGATACGACCCTGGTCTGGCGATCAATAGCGGGGATGGGGCGGGCGAATCAGTACTGGATCCACTTCCACCGACCCCGCCTCTGCATCCCAGATCGGGGCGGCACGCGAGGATAATGGCACTCATGAACCGCCAACGGCTCTTGCTGGGCCAGGACAACCTGCTCTGTGGCATGCCTAAGCCACTCCTCGGCCCGCGTAATGTTCACCTCCGGAGATGTAACTCCATCCCCGTCAGCTGGACGCCTCGCTCCCTCCAGAACTTGAACTGCTCTTCCGTCGCGGCCTTGTCCTTGTCGACCCTGTTGAAAACCTCCAGTATTAGTAGTGTGTGTTTCTGAAATAGCCGCGTCACTTGCTTCTTCATCCCCTCCGCATCCGTCGGGTCGCCCAGATACTCCAAAATATGATATGTATCATGGGGAGGCGAATACCCCTCACTCATGTCGACATTGGAGGAGGAGATCGCGTTAAAGCCTGCAAAGGGAAAGGTCAGAGGAGCGAGCGGTAATAAACAGACACAAGTACAAGCTCACCGGGGGTCGGCACGTCGCCCGCACTAGCAGATGGCCGAGAGGAGCCCGACCGGCCCTGGAAGAGCCCCCCTTCAAGAACTGTGAAGGATTTCCCCAGCCCGGGGGAAATTGTCCACTGAGAAATCTCCAGAGGGGCGTGCCCCTAGCCCGAAGGGCTGACGACTCGTTCGGTTGTTAGCAGAAGGGATTGGCTCCGCTCCTCTTCGTCGCCTCCGTCTTCGCGGGGCGTCACCTGCGGAAAAAGGAATCAGAGGCAAAATGTCGAATCAAGCGGGAGGTGCGCATACCTCATGGGCGACATCGGCACCGGCTGCCGAGCTGGACCCTGTGAGGTCGTTTGCAGGGGACCGCCTCACGATTTTTCCTTTCACCGGCCTGAAGAGGGGGTCGGGCGATCCGCGCGCCAACCATGGGGCGGCCACAAGAGCCTGTTCCCTAGTCCCCTCCCTCGCAGCCACTAGGCGAGCTCGCATCTCCTCGGACACAGGCATCGTTCAGCTACAGCTCAGAGAGAATGCTAGAAGAAGGCGAGATTTTTCCAAAGGTCCAATGTCATATTTATAGCGTGAGGGCTGGACCCACCAAAAGATTCTCTCCAACTCAGCAAAGCACTCACCGAACACGTGGGTTGGATGATTCTTTCGGAGCTTCGCTAAGCTCAAAAAGAGCGGGTGATTTTGTACAACCCCGTGTTCGTCGAGTGGGTCCATGAGGCCAGGCGAGCGGACTAAGGTGACCTGCCCGCACTAGAACAGCATGCTGGCGAACTCAGAACGGCCAGCCCGCTCTCTCCAAAGCTAGGCGCGTGAGCTGTGTGGGCTGGCCCACCCAGCCCGCGTCAGCCTGGAGTTCGTCGAATTGAGTCGTGCTTTCACCGAACTAGGCTTCTGAGTTGAGATCAGAGTTAGTTGAACGAAACTCGGCATTCGTCGAAATCAATTTCTCTGTAATTTCGGTGGTGACAGACACAAATCGGCCAGCTCGCTCTCGCCAAAGCTAGGCGGGCGAGTTGCGCAAGCTGGTCAATCCAGCCCACTCTCCCATAGGCGACTTGGTCTCCAGCCCACTTCATACAAGAGTTGGCGGGCTGCGGAGGCCTGGCTCACGCTCACCTAAGGAGTTAAGGCGAGCTGCGAGAGCCAGGTCGCGTCCGCTTCAACATGGTGGCGAGTTGGGGAGAGCCGACCTCCAGATACTTGGAACCTGTCTAGTGGGGTCCAAAGAAATTACCTGGTTGCCCTTGCCAGGGGTGCCAATAGCTTGTTAAAACAACGGAGTTACGTTGTTGGCAGACCCATTTGGGCAGCACATAGCTGTTCAAAATAGCGGAGGTTGGCTATTTGCAGGCCGATTTCAGAAAACTAAAAATAGGACCCAAGGGGCACCTCAGAAGGCATGATTACTAGTGTTCTGATCTTCTTGTATTTTCTGAGGTAGCCTTAGGTCGGCCTTTGGCTAAGGAGGAGAAGCGCTCTAAGATCTTTCGGGTGTGTGGTGGGACCTCCGCGTCGAGTCCTTGGGTCAGTTCCCTTTTCTTTTTGTTCTTTAGCTTGCAGGAGAGAAGTAGGTGTGGGATCACCCCTTCCCCAAGGGTGAACTCCACTAGAGACCGAATTTTTGGTTTCAACAACTACAACTCATGCGATTAGGTGACCTTACGGTCAGGCGACCAAGAAGTGCGGACATGGGTAGCTTCAACAGGCAATAAGTAGCATTCCGAGCGATTTTGCTGTTAGCAGGGCGGATAGGTGACTTGTCTGTTACAGTACTATGTCTACTAGTTTTGTACTCTTCTATTTTGTTGTGATTTCCATCGGGTGCATTGTGAAATCATGTCTCGCAATGCATGTCTTGCATTGTAAAGAAGACTGATAATACAATCACGACTCTTGTTCTTCTGCTTGCTACTGGTTTATTTAACTTGGACGGTTGAGTGCTCTTGTGACCTCCTGTTTTATAAATTTTTACAACAATGTCCTCGGCGGGGGCTCGAGGGAAATTCCCCGGCCCAAATATCGACCAGAGTTTAGTCATATCGACGAGAGCTCAAGTCGATATCGACCGAAGCTCTTGCCAGTATTGATCGGAGCTCGAGTCGATATGGACCTGAGCTCTAGTCGATATCGACCGGATCTCTAGTCGATATCGACCGGAGCTCTCGTCGATATCGACCAGAGCTCTAATTGATATCGACTAGAGCTCTAATTGATATCGACTAGAGCTTAAGTCGATATTGTCTGGACCAGATAGCTGTGCTTGTAAACTCATCTGTTCTTTCAAAATACAGGTGAGGTGAAGGGAGAGAGGTCGTAGCCCGGATATGGGTGAACTTTTGTAAAACTTTTTTTTTTCATTTGTGATTCTTCTTCTATTCTGCGATTATTTTCAAAAAAATGTCTAAATAAATACGAGAGAGATCCTTAATATGTTTGGTAATTAGAAGAGTCAAAAATCATTTTCTGTAATGTTTCCGAGATGAGATTATTATGTCTCCTACTTTGATGGAATTACATGTAGAATGTGTAATCCTAAAGGATTTTGATGTGAGTTTGTACATGATTTAACTATAGTTGAAACGGTTAGAGATGGAAAAAAAATTGATCCCAATGTATCACCCGATTTATTTAAATACCATAGAGATTTTAACTGCAGTGACAAACGAAAAATTGAGTTCTAATAGTCATCACAATTAGTTCTGTGTTACCAAAAAGATAAAATTACTTTCAAGTTCGTGATAGCACCAAAACACAGTTTCACCAAACGGTGCAACTGCTTTCAAGTACGTTTCCAATCACTGCGTTCATGGTCCTCACTGTCGACTGTTGTGTTTCTAACAGCAACAACCGTGCCAAGGGGACCCTAAATCGCACCTCTAAAGTTGAAAGTGCACTGACAATGTCTTTGGTATAATAACTCCTCAAGAAAATTTAAAATAATTAATCTACATCTTTTTGGCGTTGTTTAATAATAATCAACTGGCCTGACCAATGTGATCTTTGAAACCGAAGAAAATTCTTTGGTCTTATACTCTTTCTTCATCAAAACAACGCTAGCTAAATGATATATATATATATATATATATATATATATATATATATATATATATATATATATATATATATATATATATATATATATATATATATATATATATATATATTTGTATAGTTATTTAAATGAAATACGGATGCAAGCTAATATGGAAGAAGTCAAATAAAACATACATAAAAAGCTGTAGATGAGGACAAACTTGAAAGAAATCCTCCCTCAATGAAGCTGTCGATGAGGCAATTAAGGTAAGAAGAGTTTAACTATAAATGGTAGATAAGAGGCATGCAGCTCTCTCCATCACAATTGGTTATGGAGTTCTCCGAAAGAATGATTCTAGTAGGGATCCTCCTAATCCTTCTCTCATGTTTATGTGATTATTTACGAACCAACTCACTCATGTGTATGAAAAACTAAAAATAATAATGTAAGAAAAAGAAACTCCCGTAGTCTCGAACTTAATGAAACAGGACATTTAGTAATGTATAGAGACTTACTGCTCTAAGAAGAACTAGATACAAAGTTATACGCCACGACAGAGTACGAGTAGCAAATAGAATTGGTCAATGGAGAATCTACATCTCAAGCAAGTAATACATATACATTTAACACAGAGATTGACAACAAAATATGACAGGCGCCTAGAACCACATACAACGACTATCAAGGAGAAAGAGATACTAATAAATCTAAAGAAAAATGAATGCTATTAGAAACTATAGATAAAAAATTATTAATATATGACAGAAGTTTATTAAATATCACGGCGCATGACCCCTAAAAATTACCAACAGTATTAGAAATATGGAGTCAAATGGTAGTTAGAAAATATGATGAATTAGAGATCATTAAGTCACCTGAAGAGATGTATAATTATCTTGAGAGGTTTTAAGGAGAAACAGCAAGAGCAATCTGGGAATCTTATAAAAAAGAATATCCCAAAGACTTTAGCCGAGATATTTCCTTAGGCTCAAATTCATATTACTTCACAAATAAGATAACATATTTGTTATTAGGATATCAACCAAATATTGCCCCAACAGCTCAGATAGAATCCATCAGGAGATTAGAACAACTCCAAATCAGGAAATGGCATTACATCAAACCATTCCTCCAAGATTATATGTATTATAGTAGTATTACATGATGTTTTTATGATCAAACTATAAGAAAAAAACTATTCCTAAAATTACCAAATTCATTAGAAACTATCATATATAAGAAATATAAAGAATAGCAAGTAAATTTTCTCCAAGTAGACAATATCAGTACAAAAATAAAATTTATTATAGATTGTCTTGTAGAAAATGCACTGATCTCCAGATCAATAAACAACTCAAAGGCGAGTATAGTTTTTGCTGAAACATATATACACCCCAAAGATATGACAAGTAAGAAAAAACTAGCTACAGACCACCGCAGAATAATTACAAATACAAACCTAAAAGGAAATATTTCCTACGCAAAAGTAATGCTAGGAAGCCCTACCTAAACAAAGATAAGCATGTTAGAAAGTATGATCGATGAAGAAATTATAGTAAAACTTTAGCATGTTTTACTTGTGGCTTTACTGAGCATCTAGCTAAAGATCGAATGTAATAAAAGACTTAATATACATAACAAACAAGCTGCCTTATCAACCATTTATAGTTAAACTCTTCTTAGCTTAATTGCCTCATCGACAGCTTCATTGAGGGAGGATTTCTTTCAAGTTTGTCCTCATCTACAACTTTTTATACATGTTTTATTTGACTTCTTCCATATTAGCATCCATCTGTATTTCATTTAAATAACTATACAATATATATATATATATATATATATATATATATATATATATATATATATATATATATATATATATATATATATATATATATATATATATATATATATATATATATATATATATATATATCATTTAGCTAGCGTTGTGATTGATGAAGATCGAGTATAAGACCAAAGACTTTTCTTCGGTTTCAAAGATCACATTGGTCAGGCCAGTTGATTATTATTAAACAGCGCCAAAAAGATGTAGATTAATTATTTTAAATTTTCTTGAGGAGTTATTATATCAAAGACATTGTCAGCGCACTTTCAACTTTAGAGGCGCGATTTAGGCTCCCCTTGGCACAGTGGTTGCTGTTAGAAATGCAATGGTCGATGTTGAAGTATTAGACCGGGCGGCCTTGCAGTCTTGTCTGGCGGTTTGTTGACCGAGCGGTCTGGCGGTCTCACTCAGGAACCTGGAGACCGGGCGGTCTATCGGTCTCCTATTGCGGCTTGTTCTTATCCTGCTGGAGTTGCCGAGCGGTTAACCCATCTGTCTAACCGCGCGGCCTGTGCGGTCTCTTTAATTTCTAGCCGCTCAGCCCTGTACATGTTTAGTCTCATATTGTTTGTTTGTACTCTCTCATATTTCCTCCATTCTATAAAAGGGAGGTCATACATTTGTAAATGATATCTTTTTTGGATAATAAAATTTCAATTATTCAAATTTCTGTCCGTTTGTTAGCCGCGTGTTCGCTACTTTTTTCATGGTATCAAAGCACTCGGTCCTTTCCACCTGACTTCGCTCTCTCTGTGTGTGCGGCTTGTTTCTTCTGTCCGCGCCCTGTTCTCGCGGCTTGTTTTCTCTTCTACCCGCTGTGCTGTTCGCACGGCTTATCCCTGTTCGCGCGCCTTTCTTCGGTCTGTTCTCGACCTGTTCTCTTTGGTCCTTTGCTTCCTCTTCTCTGCTGTTCGCCCGGACTCCTTCAGTTCGTGCGACCTCTTCCATGTGCCTTGGTCTGCTTCCTGGCCGCTGGTGTTCTGCCACCGTGCCACTGTAGCTTCTTCTCTTTAGCCCGCTGCGGTTTCGTCCTTGTTCGCTGAGGTTTCTTTCTCGTGTCCCGACCTCTTCCTTAGGTCGTGCGGCTTGACCTCCATTTTTTCTCTCCCCGCGGCCTCTCTTCTTCTCGCGCGGCTTCCTGCCTTCTCTATGACCACTTCCGGTCTCTCAACCCTCGTTATCTCTACCTCTACCACTCCTGCAGCTCCTCCTCCTCCTTCGGGCAACCTTGGCACGCTCTCTAAGCTTGTTGGCTCCAACTATCCCGATTGGAGCGTTTCTTTCACCTTTCTACTTCGCTCTCAGCGCAAGCGTCATCACCTCACCGATGACCGTCCTCCTTGTAACTCTCCTGAATTTGATGACTGGGATGCGAGTGATGCCCTTGTCCGCACTTGGCTGGCCAACAGCCTCTCTGATGAGTTCCTTCCCGTCATTCACCATGATGAGATGGTCAAGGTCGTCTGGCTTCACCTAGCTGCTCTCTATTCGAAGGGGGGCCAGACGTCCCGCATTTATACTCTTTATGCGGACCTCTTCGCCCGCCCCTCCATGTCTCCTGCTGCGGCTTACCAGCAGGTTCAGGCTCTTGGCGTCGAGATCCTACAGAATCGCCCCTTCTCAGCGGACTTGGCCGACCAGCACAAACACTTCCAGGAACTCCTGGTTGTTTGTTATCTTCTCCGTCTTCCCGATTCCTATGATATGATCCGTCAGCAGATCTTGGGTGAGGCGGAATCTCCTATCTTGGATGCCACCACGGCTCGCATTGTCGATGTTACTTCGCTGCTCCAGCGACCTCTGTTGGCCTCCCCCCCTTCCCAGGACTCCTATGCTCACCAGGCTCAGCGGGGGGTCCTAGTGGCCGCAGCCACTCCAGCGGGCGTGGTTCGTCCAGGTTCCTCTGCTCTCACTATGGTCGTACTGGCCATTCTGTTGACCACTGCTGGCATAAACATCCTCATCTTCTCCCTTCCGGTGATGCTCCTTCCTCGACCTTCGCCTCCTCTCGGCCATCTGTATTTGTGGCCACGACTTCAGGTAGTGCCCACATCATTGCCCAAGGTAAATGGCTGATTGACTCGGGTGCTACAAATCATATGACTGGCAACCCTCATTTCTTCTCTCTCCTTGAAACGCATGACCGCCTACCCCCGGTTCGTGTGGCGGATGGTTCACCGTCCCCGGTGCTCGGGACGGGCATGGTTCAGGTCACCCCGTCGCTTCGCTTGGAGGACACTCTCTATGTCCCAAAGTTCCCGTGCAATTTATTGTCTGTTACCACTTTATGTCGGCAACTACAGTGCTCTATCTTATTCACTCCTACTTCTTGTTCTTTTCAGGACTCGAGGACCCAGCGGACGATTGCTACTGGGACTGAGAGCGGCGGCCTCTATTTCCTCGACAACGTTTCCGCTCTGTCCGCCTACTCCTCCTCTACAGATCTGCTTAAATGGCATCTTCTCCTTAGACATCCTCCTCCTCGGATTCTTTGACAGCTTCTGCCCCACTTACCTCCGACAAGTCCTCCGCTCAACTGTGATGCGTATCAGTTTGGCAAACATCATCGCTCCTCCTTCCCGCCGAAGCAAGGCCGTGGCTCCTCTCTCCCGTTTGATCTCATTCATTCTGATGTCTGGGGTCATGCCCCTACCCTCACCGTTGGTCGGGGTAGTTCCTACTTTGTAACTTTTATAGATGATTTTTCTCGATGTACCTAGGTGTATCTATTAAAAGATCGCTCTGAACTTTTTTCTATCTGACAATCCTTTTATTGTATGATTAAGACTCAATTTGACGTTTCTATTAAAGTTTTACGCTCTGATAATGCAAAGGAATATCTTAGTCATGAGTTCTCCTCTTTCTTTCGGCAATATAGTCTTCTTCATCAAACCACCTGTGTTTACACCTCCCAGCAGAATGGGGTGGTGGAGCGTAAAAATCGTCACCTCCTTGATGTCGCTCGCACTCTCATGACGCAGATGAAAGTACCCCGCTCCTACTGGGGCTACGTTGTGCTCCTCGCCTGCTATCTCATCAATCGTCTTCCCTCCACGGTTCTCCACGGCCAGACCCCTTTCTCCATTCTATACCTGCACAAGGAACCTTTTCCTCTTCCTCTCCGTGTCTTTGGGTGCACGGCTTTTGTTCACGCTCCATCCGCTACCCGCGACAAGCTTTCCCCCCGTTCCACCAAGTGTGTCTTTTGGGGGTACTCTACCACTCAAAAAGGCTATTGTTGTTTTGACCCCGTTCTGCGCAAACAATTTGACTCCGCAGATGTGGCATTCTTCGAGAATGCTTCCTACTTCTCTCTTGACTCCTCTCTTCCTCCCGATGTCTCTGCTTATCCACCGCCTCTCTCCGTTCCTTTCACGCCTCTCGACATCTCCACTTTTCCCTCATCTCCTCCTCCATCTCCTTCCATGTCCGTCTCACCCCCTACCCCTCCTCCCTCCTCTCCGCCGCCATCTCTCTAGTCCCGGACCAGCCTTCTCCGCCATGGACGCTCCGGTCGCTGAGGCACCCGTCGACCTGGATCTTCCCATTGCTCTTCGCAAAGGGGTGCGGGCATGTACTCAACACCCGCTTACGGCAGTTGTTTCCTGTGATCGGCTTTCTCCTTCTCGCAGGTGTTTTGCCTTGGCTATCTCCGCTGCCTTTACTCCCCGCACCTACCAAGAGGCTCTTGCTATCCCTCATTGGAAATCTGTCATGGATGAAGAGATGGCTACTCTTACTGAAAGGGGTACCTGGACCCTTGTTCCTCCACCAGTGGGTACTGATGTGGTTGGCTGTCGCTGGGTCTTTGTTGTGAAATTTCGCCCCGATGGCACTGTGGATCGCTATAAGGCCCGGCTGGTGGCCAAAGGCTTCACTTAGACTTACGGCATTGATTATTTTGACACTTTCTCTCTGGTTGCTCGCCTCAGCACCATCCGGGTTCTTCTCTCTGTGGTTGTTAACCGGGATTGGGCTATTTCCCAGCTTGATGTCAAGAATGCCTTTCTTTATGGCGATCTTCAGGAGGACGTCTACATGGAGCAACCTCCTGGGTATGTTGCTCAGGGGGAGACACGCGTATGTCGTTTGAAGAAGGCCATTTATGGCCTAAAGCAGAGCCCTCGGGCATGGTTCGACAAGTTCAGTGGTATTGTGGCTACCATCGGCTTTACAAGGAGTTCGGCCGATCACTCCTTATTCATTCGCAAAACAGCCTCGGGACTGGTGGTTTTGGCAGTGTATGTCGATGATATTCTCCTTACTGGCGATGACCAAGCTGGGGTGGACTTGACGAAGAAACACCTCCGTCAACACCTGGTCACGAAGGATATGGGCTCCCCGAAATACTTTTTGGGGATAGAAATCTCTCGGAAGCTTGACTCGTTGGTTCTCTCCCAACGGAAGTATACCCTTGATCTTCTACAAGAGGCGGGATTGACATGTGCCAAACCGGCCCGGTTTCCCATGGCTATTGGAGAAGACAAAACATGGATGGATGACTCGCCTCTTCTCTCTGATGTCACAAGGTACAGACGCTTGGTGGGCAAACTCATCTATCTCACTGTGACCAGACCCGACATCTCGTATGCTGTAGGCAAGGTCAGTCAGTTTATGCAAGCTCCCAGGGAGTGACATCTTCAGTCTGCCTTGAAGATTTTAGAGTATGTCAAAGCAGCACTGGGCAAAGGGCTACTCTTTCAGAGGAATGGTCATCTGAGGGTTGAAGCCTACTCAGATTCAAGCTATGCGGATGATAAAGGCGACTGTAAATCCACATCAGGTTTTTGTACTTTTGTTGGAGGAAATCTTGTGAGTTGGAAGAGCAAGAAATAGTCTGTTGTCTCCAGATCCAGTGCAGAAGCCGAATACCAGAGTATGGCGTCAACCAGGTGTGAGTTAAAGTGGTTGCGGGCTCTCATGCTTGACCTAGGAGAGGTCTATGACTATCCTCTTCCTATGTTCTGTGACAACAAAGCCGCTATATACATATCCAAAAATTCGGTCTTCCATGAGAGAACAAAGCATATAGAGGTTGACTGCCACTTCATTCGGGAAGAGATTTTGAAGAAACAGATTTGTACTCCGTTTGTCACCTCTGACAAAGAATTGGCGGATATCTTCACAAAACCGGTCTCTACTTCCTTCTTCCACATTTGTGACAAGCTGGGCATGATTGATATCTATGCTCCAGCTTGAGGGGGAGTGTTGAAGTATTAGAGCAGGCGGCCTTGCAGTCTTGTCTGGCAGTTTGTTGACCGAGCGGTCTGGCGGTCTCACTCAGGAACCTGGAGACCGGGCGGTCTATCGGTCTCCTATTGCGGCTTGTTCTTATCCTGTTGGAGTTGCCGAGCGGTTAACCCATCTGTCTAACCGCGCGGCCTGTGCGGTCTCTTTAATTTCTAGCCGCTCATCCCTGTACATGTTTAGTCTCACATTGTTTTGTTTTTACTCTCTCATATCTCCTCCATTCTATAAAAGGAGGTCATACCTTTGTAAATGATATCTTTTTTGGATAATAAAATTTCAATTATTCAAATTTCTGTCCGTTTGTTAGCCGCATGTTCGCTACTTTTTCAGTCGACAGTGATGACCATGAACGCAGTGATTGGAAACGTACTTGAAAGTAGTTGCACCTTTTGGTGAAACTGTGTTTTGTGTGTTGTCACGAACTTGAAGGCAGTTTTATCTTTTTGGTAACACAGAACTAACTGTGATGATTGTTGGAACTCAATTTTTTGTTTGTGACTACAGCTAAATCTCTATGGTATTTAAATAAATTGGGTGATACATTGCGATCAATTTTTTTTCCATCTCTAACTGTTTCAACTATAGTTAATCATGGACAAACTCACATCAAAATCCTTTAGGATTACACATTCTACATGTAATTCCATCAAAGTAGGAGGCATAATAATCTCATCACGGAAACATTACAGAAATTGATTTTTGACTCTTCTAATTACCAAACATATTAAGGATCTCTCTCGTATTTATTTAGACTTTTTTTAAAAATAATCGCAGAATAGAAGAAGAATCACAAACGCAAACAAAAAATTTGATTTACAAAAGTTCACCCATATTCGGGCTACGACCTCTCTCCCTTCGCCTCACTTGTATTATGAAAGAAAAGATGAGGTTTACAAGCAAGACTTACAGTGAGAACTCCTCTCACAATCTCTCAAGAAATTCTCTTCTTCCTCTCCAAGAATAGTGAAACCCCCTTGTGCTCCTTGTGGCTTCTCCAATGAGACTTCTACTGTGCAACTCTTTTCAACCGTAATGAACGTAATCTCTTCAAAATGAAGTCCTACCACTTTAGGGAAATAGGCGAGCGATATGGACCTTGTAATCAAGATCCAAAGGGATCTAACAGCCACAATCACAAATTTAACAGAACTGGGTTTGTCAACTATCGATCTCGCCGACAAATCCTATCTCGTCGACAGATCTCGACGACACAGCTATCTGGTCCAGATAATATCGACTTAAGCTCTAGTCGATATAAATTAGAGCTCTAGCTGATATCAATTAGTGCTCTGGTCGATATCGACGAGAGCTCCGGTCGATATCGACGAGAGCTCGGTCGATATCGACGAGAGCTCCGGTCGATATCGACTATAGCTCTTATTTATATCGACTCGAGCTCCGGTCAATATCGACTAGAGCTTCGGTCGGTATCGACTAGAGCTTCGGTCGATATCGACTAGAGCTCGTATCGATATGAATAAACACTGGTCGATATTTGGGTCGGGGTGTTTCCCTCGAGCCCCCACCAGGGACATTGCTATAAAAATTTACAAAACAGGAGGTTGAAGGAACACTCAACCGTCCAAGTCAAATAAACCAGTAGCAAGCAGAAGAACAAGGGCCGTGATTGTATTACACATCTTCTTTACAAGGCAAGACATACATTGCAAGACAAAATTTCGCAATGCACTCGATGAAAATCACCAC